>SJYA01002485.1:4898789-4967190 GCA_006410615.1 Neotragus moschatus | reverse complement strand
AGGGATCAGAAAATACAGGTGAACCAAAGGAAAAAAATAAACCTCACCCCTATGTTGAAATTACTGGCTAATTTAAAAGTTCCTCTTTCACACCATACATGAAAACAAGTTATAGATGGATTAAAGATTTTATGTTAAAACTTGGAAATTCTAGAAGAAAATATAAAAAATATTTTTTAAAAGTTGGGAAAGCCTTCCTTAGCATTGTATCAGATCTGGAAACAAAGGATTTGACCCCTGTACATATTAACTTGCTATATAGAAGTAAGTTTGTTAACAAGTTCTAGAGGTATCTGGTAAATTAGTAACTTTCTTCATATATATTAATGTCCTTCACATATACAGAGAACTCAATAAATCAATAAGAAGCAGATAACTGAAAAAAACAAGTGGGACAAAGGATTTAACAGGAATTTCAAAGGAATGCACTTCATATTTTAACCTATCAGACAAAGATTTAACCTATTGGATAAAAAAAGGTTAATCTTTGTTCTCAGCAAGGTTATGGGAGAATGACTATTGTGCATTTACATGGCAATAAAACTTTATATAACTTTCCTATAGGGAATTTTAGTGATACATACCAAGACTGAAAAGACTGTGTACCAACTTGTGGCTCAGCTGGTAAAGATTCGCCTGTAATGTGGGAGACCTGGGTTCGATGCCTGGGTTTGATCCCTGGGTTGGGAACATCCCCTGGAGAAGGAAAAGGCTACCCACTCCAGTATTCTGGCCTGGAGAATTCCACGGACTGTATTGCAAGACACGACTGAGTGACTTTCACTTTGACTTCTAGGAAAGTGGAAGCTAAGAAGTTGCAGAGTCGTGACATGAGTTAGTTCTGAATATGCTGTGATTCAGTGACTTGCCAGGACTCATGGGACTCTGCATGTAGTTGGACTCAAAGCTAAGGTCTTTTGTAACAAAAGGAAGAGTATGTGACAGAACCAGCAAGGGAAAGAGATTCAGGTGGTTTGTGGAGAACCCTGTGCATTAGACTTCCAGTGTTCTCTCCCTCTTGTGAAGGAACACTCTGGGCATGCTCCTTTCTCGAGCAGCAAAAAATGAAGTAATGTATGTGCAGTATTTCTGCCCAGAGAAGCCCGTTAATGACTTGGTGCCCTAGGTTTTTATCAACTGGTTATGTAGGCACCCACTGTGTAGCATGTACCAACATTTCAGACTCTCAGAAGGAAAGCACTGTTCACCCTAAACCACATGATTGTGTAAACAATCTAGGCACAGTGAGCCACTCTGATCATTTATGGAATGGTTGGGACACCAGGTTCCCAGACCTCAGCCAGGGTCCAACCACTGCAAGCAGGCCTTTCTAAATAAAGATAATAGCCCCAGGCTTACTATGTTAACTCTTTTTTGTACACACTGTCATAAAAAGATGCAGTTTACAAAACAGTATAAACACTACTGTGAACCCATTTTATTTGTTTAAAATGTGTAAATATTTGTAGTTCATTTTGTGTACATCTATATTGTAAAAGTATGAAAAGATCTATTCCAAGGTTATTGGGGCCCATTTTCCTGCCATTTTTTAGTATTTTTTATATCGGTATTTAGTATTTTTTATTCCTTTGAATTTTTTATATTATGTATTTTATCATCAGAAAAACCAGTCTCATGTAAGGGGAAAATGGCTTGTTAGATAGGTTATCTTTCCATTTTATGGATACCAAGATGGTTACTTAGACTGTTTTGGTTTGTTCAAGATCATTCAGCTATTAAATGAAAGCTGGGATCGTTCAAAGTCATCTTGACTAATGAAAGTGAACCTTAAAAGATTTAAAGTTGACATAAATAAAATGGATGGTTTGGGAATGTTTCTTTTTAAGGGATGTTTCTGAAGAACATAAGAAACTTTCCCTGGAGGAGGAGACAATGTGGTTAAGAATCCGTTCCTTAACGTTGAGGCTAATCAGTGGACTTCCAAGTCTTAACCACTCTGTTGGGCCAAAGAACTCAGAGAAGACCACTGAGAATGGAGTATCCTCCCGGATTGATATTCTCCGTTTGCTCCTTCAACAGCTGGAGGTGGCCCTGGAGACTGGAAAGCGATTTATTGAGAAGGACATTCAGGTATCATCAGTGTTTATTTACAATCAAAGCTGCAAAAATCTGTGACTGTCTTTTTGAAAACAGGAATTGGGGTTGGGGGAGTAGTAAAGTGGGGCTTCCCGGGTGGCGCTAGTGGTAAAGAACCCGCCTGCCAATGCAGGAGACACAAGAGACACAGGTTTGATCCCTGGTTCGGGAAGACTCCCTGGAAGAGGGCATGGCAACCCACTTCAGTATTCTTGCCTGGAGAATCCCATGGACAGAGGAGCCTGGTGGGCTACAGTCCATGGGGTTGCAAAGAATTGGACACAACTAAAGTGACTTAGCACTCGATGCATGAGTGTTAAAGAACAGTATTTTGTGCCAGTTTATGGCATCTACAGGAAAAAGATAAAACTTTTTAAACTTGGTGAATTGCAAAGGCTTCCTCAGTATCCAACTTGGATGGTGAGGAAAAGCAGAATAGTTTTTTTTTTTTTTTTTTGTGATGATTAACTTTTAATACCTACCAAGAAATTAATAGAGTGTTTTGTTTTCATCATAATGATTTGGTTATTATTAGCTTGCAGATCAATGCTTTGTGACTTAATCATGGAGATAGATTTTTATACAGTAGTTACTATTCCTTGTTTTCTCATTTTGTATTTTATGAATTGAAATTTCAGTGGATTTAAAGAATATCACTTTTTCTCCTTTCCAGTACCCTTTCCTTGGTCCTGTACCTACCAGAATGGCTGGATTCTTTAATTCTGGCTGTTCTCAGTGTCAGACCAGCTCTTTTTATCTTGTTAGCGATATTTATGAGCTGGACATCAATGGTTTAGGTAAGTGTATACTTGTATGTATATTTACAGCATCTTTGTCATTGAAAAGTTAGTGAATGCAACAAAATATCTATCACCTCACATATTTGGAAAAGTTTGGCAGAGGTGGAAGCTAGAAGCTGTTCTGGAACGTCTGTTTTGATATACAAGAAAATCCATTAACAGTTTACAAGAAAATTGATTAACAGTTTACAAGTAATGTTCTAGAAATTTAAGTTTGTTCCATATTTTCTCTATTCCCCTTTCTTCCCTCCCCCACTTCCTGATTCAGTTCAGTTCAGTCGCTCAGTTGTGTCCGACTCTGTGACCCCATGAATCACAGCACGCCAAGCCTCCCTGTCCATCATCAACTCCCGGAGTTCACTCAGACTCACACCCATCGACTCAGTGATGCCATCCAGCCATCTCATCCTCTGTTGTCCCCTTCTCCTCCTGCCCCCAATCCCTCCCAGCATCAGAGTCTTTTCCAGTGAGTCAGCTCTTCCCATGAGGTGGCCAAAGTACTGGAGCTTCAGCTTTAGCATCATTCCTTCCAAAGAAAACCTCTAAATACCAGTCAGTTCCTTTTCTGCCTTTTTAAGTCCGTTCCATATTTAAAATCATTTTTTAGGTCGAAAAGTTGAAGAAGTCCTCAGTTTGTTGAAGTATCGTTGGATTTCAAATTGAATTCTTTTAATTCACTCATTTATTTATTAAAAAAATTTTTTTTAATTCAAAGTATCATTGATTTATAATGTTANCAGTCAGTTCCTTTTCTGCCTTTTTAAGTCCGTTCCATATTTAAAATCATTTTTTAGGTCGAAAAGTTGAAGAAGTCCTCAGTTTGTTGAAGTATCGTTGGATTTCAAATTGAATTCTTTTAATTCACTCATTTATTTATTAAAAAAATTTTTTTTAATTCAAAGTATCATTGATTTATAATGTTAATTTCTGGTGTACAGCAAAGTGATTCAATTATATCTGTATATATTTTCATATTCTTTTCTATTAGGGTTTATGATAAGATACGGTTGCCTGTGCTATACAGTCAGACCTCGTCATTTATCCATTTTATAAATAGTAGTTTGTATCTGCTGATCCCAAACTCCTAATTTATCCCTCCTCCACTCCTCTTTGATAATCATTAGTTTTCTATGTCTGTGAGTCTATTTCTGTTTTATAAATAGGTTCATTTGTATCAGATTGAAATTTTTACTTAAAAATGAAGGCCTAAACTTTGTAGAGAAGACATATTTTTTTTCTTAAGCTGTCAACCCAGTGAGAATCACAAATGCCTTATAGATCATGTATTTTTCTGTTTTATTTTTCCCAAATCATAAGGCTTGTCGATTCTGTCATTTAGTGTATTTGAAACACATAAATTTTTAGTCCTCCTAGAGAATTTTAGATAGTGCTTTTGGCGGAAAGGTGATTAATACCTTTCTTTTCCTTTTCTCCTTCCTTTTCCTGCCCTTCATCTTTCTCTCAGTAATGGAATTTAGGTGTGTGGGTCTTAAAAGAAAATGTCCTTGCCTATGCTGTTAGGTGTTAGTTTTGCTTCTTTATCTTACTTTAAAAAATGAATTGAAAGTTTTTCATTGTTTGTCAATTGTAGAGGATACAGTGGAGATCCAGGAGCGAGTGGAGAATAGCCTTAAGTCTTTACTAGAACAATTAAAAGGTAAGTGTTCTAACTGTGGATTCCCATATTGTATCTGATTGTCTGATAGCAGCTCATTTTTTAATAGAAACTTGCAAGAGATTTTGAAAAATAATAATGTACACTTTTGGTATTTTTATTTATTTATTTTATTTTTATTTTTATTTAACACTTTTATTGAGTACATTCTATGTTTTGTGTACAATGCTATGCAAGGGGTATACATCAGTAAAGAAAAATGAGCTAAAATCTGGTGAGAAAAAGTCAATGAAAAGTTAACAATTTTTTTTTTTTTTNTCTATTTCACTAATCCTATCTTCTGCCTCCGTTATTCTACTACTTGTCGCCTCCAGAGTGTTTCTGATCTCATTTATTGCATTATTCATTATATAATGATGCTTTTTTATTTCTTCTAGATCCTTGTTAAACCTTTCTTGCATCTTCTCCATCCTTGTCTCCAGATTATTTATCTGTGATTCCATTTTGAGTTCAAGATTTTGGATCATTTTCACTAACAATATTCTGAATTCTTTCTCAGGTAGATTCCCTATCTCTTCCTCTTTTGTTTGGTTTGGTGGGCACTTCTCCTGTTCCTTTACCTCCTGGGTATTCCTCTGTCTCTTCATCTTGGTTATATTGCTGTGTTTGTTGTGGCCTTTCTATACTCTAGGAATTTGCGGAGTTCTCTTTATTATGGGATTTCCTCCCAATAGGCGAGGTTGTATCAGTGGCTTGTCAAGGTTCCTTAGTTAGGGAGGCTTGTTTTGGAGTTCTGGTGGGTGGAGCTTGATTTCTTCTCTCTTGACACTTTTGGTATTTTTAAAGACTTGTTTCTGTTTCCCTCATGTTCTAGTGGTTAAAGCTACATGCTTTCAATGCAGGGGGTGTGGGTTCAGTCTCTGGTTGGGGAACTGAGATCCCATATATGCATGGTGTGGTCCAAAACAAAAAAATAAAGTAAAAAGTTTTGTTTACAAAAATAATAGACACTTTTTGTAAAACAGTACAGTACACAAATGGGTGTGGTCTTTTCCCCTTTACCAGTCACATTCCCGCCGTGGTAAGTAGGTGCTGTTGACATTCTGCAATCTGTATTTTTAGAAATGTGCACAGTCATACATATGCATATGGAAATACATAGTAGAGGTTTTTTAAAAAAATATATAGGGAAAGATATAATGTATGCTTTTCTGGCTTTATTTTTGTTATCTTGGACCTCTTACCATGTCAGTTATATCCACACCCCATTTGTTTTAAGAGCTGCATAATATTCCATAATATTGTATCCATGTACTGGTTTTGTTTATATTCCCTGAGTACATAATATATTATGTATAACAATGCTGAAATAAATATCTTGGGACATAATTGTTTGGGTACTTATTTGAGTATTTCCTTGGGGTTAAATTCCTAGCAATGAAATTGGTAAAGAACATAGGGCTTCCCAGGTGGCTCAGTGGTAAAGAATCCACCTGCAGGGCAAGCAGGTGACCCAGGAGACGTGGATTCAATCCTTGGTTCCAGAATATCTGCTGGAGAAGGAAATGGTGATCCACTCCACTAGCCTGGAAAATCACATAAACAGAGGAGGCTGGGGGCTACACCCCATGGAGTTGCAAAGAGTTGGACATAGCTGAGCAACTGAGCACATACATGTGTGTTTCTTTTAACTCTCTTAAATACTTTAAAAAATTATTATTTCATTATAGCTGATTTACAACACTGTATTAGTTTCACATGTACAACTTGAGATTCTTTTCCATTATAGGTTATTGTGCATTTTAAATCTATAAGGGCCTTTCTTTTTCAGAGCCTAAATGGTTTTTTATTTTGTTGCTCAAATGAAGCTGAAAATTAAAAGATGATTAAGATAATGAGAGTAAAACCTGAAATTTGTTATGAAGGTGCATTTCTACCGTGCATATTAGTCTTTCTGTCTATAATGACACAAATTCTTTAAATCACCCACTTGAATTCTTACTTTTATGTGAGTGCCCTATCTATGGAAAGACGTAGCTGGTGTTTAGACCCTAGAGTATAATTTATAAGTCTACCTTTTATCTTTTGAAGACAGTAGAGCTATAGTCATGTGACTTTAAAGAGCTTAAAACAGATATTCTTTAGTGTTTGGTTCATTGGGGGGCGGGGAGCTTTGTGTATTAAGTCTTTATATCTGCTTATTCTTGACTAGATTGTACAAAATAACACTGAAACAAAAGCTGAATAAAACCATAAAATATTTTTCCTTTTTCAGATGTCTTCAGTAAATGTAAAGGTGACCTCTTAGAAGTTAAAGACGGTAACTTGAAAACACATCCTACTCTTTTAGAAAATCTAGTCTTCTTGGTTGAGGTATGTTTTTGTTTTCATCCTAAAACACTCAGTTTTCCTTGATTGTCTGGAGGATTAATTTTCAAAAATGAACAGGTAATAGGCACCTTATACCTATAATTTAACCCATCATCACCACCTTTTGTTAATTGAAAAGCAATTTCAATTTTCTGAACTAAATCTTCTAAGGATATCAGGAGANGTATGTTTTTGTTTTCATCCTAAAACACTCAGTTTTCCTTGATTGTCTGGAGGATTAATTTTCAAAAATGAACAGGTAATAGGCACCTTATACCTATAATTTAACCCATCATCACCACCTTTTGTTAATTGAAAAGCAATTTCAATTTTCTGAACTAAATCTTCTAAGGATATCAGGAGAATTTAATTCATACTGCTAGAGTAAAACTCTGAAATTTGCTTTACAAATCTCTAGAGAGTCCTCAGATTCACTCTAAATCTAGCTCTGTTCTGTTCATCCTCTTTTTTGACTCAACTATTATGTAGTTTAAGTTAATTCTTGTTAAATTTTTAATTTGCTTTTTACATTTGTTGCTGCTCTTCACTAGTTGCTAAGATTCTGCATTATGAAGGAGAATCCAGGAGCTGATGTAGCAAAACTCTTTTAGCCAGAGAAAAAAAGAGGAGGACCACAAACACTCATAGTCCATTATCTTTTTTCCTTTTGTCACATGTTTAATTACTTTTTTTTTCTATTAGTCTGTAAGCTTCCTGAGGACTGTGTTCTCTGTTTTGGTGACTGGCACATTTCAAGTGTATAAGAGATAATGAGTGAATGAGAAATAATTGTGTGTGTGTGTATATATATATGTACATGAATATACTGTAAACTCCTAACTTAATACAAAGGAGAATAGGTGCTGAGCAACTGGGGGAGAATTTTTCGTACATAAGTTAAGGTTTGCACGTGAGGCAGTGTCTTACCTGGATAGAGAAGTGGGCGCGGAGAGGCATATTGTATGGAACCTTTGGATTCCATGCCTAAATTTGGACTTTTCAGTGAAAAGGATGTTAATAGATTCCCTATTTCCTGCAAGGAGGTGAAAGAATATTGGCCTGAGTAGAGGATTAGTTTAGAGCTGGGAAAGTGAGGAGAAAGAGTAAAGGCAGTATCCTGAGGAGGAGATGAAGACGTGGATCAAATGTGACTGTAGAATTAGAGTGGAGAGTTATAAGAGAAATTGAAGGGATTTACAAAGAAGAGCTGTTTGCATAGAATTGGTTTAGTCCATAGTCTTTGTTCCTGATAGGTATCTTGAGTATAATCCTTACTGATGAATTTGTAATTTTTCTTCTTTCAGACTATTTCTATTATCCTTTGGGTGTCCAGTTACTGTGAGAGTGTCCTGCGACCATACAAATTAAATTTACAGAAAAAAAAGAAGAAGAAAAAAGAAACTAGTATCATCATGGTAATAACAGAAAAAACACAAGTAACAATTTGGCTGCATGCTGTTTTTTTTTTTTTTTTTTCACTCTTTTCCTGCATTTTGTAAAGGATCTCTTGCCCTTTCTCATTCTCTAACCCCCACCCCCATTTGTCGAACCATTTGAAAGTATAGACTTAGTGATATTTAACACACCAGGGTAAAAGAAAGGCAGACTCCTACAAAACCACTGGACTCAAGACATTTTCACACCTAAGATATTTAATATTGATACAATAATATGTTCACATTAACCTTTCCCCTGTTATCCCAGTTATGACCTTTATAGTCTTTTTCAGAATCCTAGAATTTTACTAAGGATTTGACACAGCTTTTAGTTGTCATTTCTCTGTACTCTTCTTTCATTGAAAGTACTTCCTTAGCTTTTTATGTTTGTCTTTGTCATTGAAGAGTCTAGCTAGATTTTTGGTAGAATATACCACAGTCTGCTGCTGCTGCTGTTGCTGAGTCGCTTCAGTCGTGTCCGACTCTGTGTGACCCCATAGACGGCAGCCCACCAGGCTACCCCATCCCTGGGGTTCTCCAGGAAGGAACACTGGAGTGGGTTGCCATTTCCTTCTCCAATGCATGAAAGTGAAAAGTGAAAGTGAAGTCACTCAATCGTGTCCGACTCTTAGCGACTGCATGGACTGCAGCCTACCAGGCTCCTCTGTCCATGGGATTTTCCAGGCAAGACTACTGGAGTGGGGTGCCACTGCCTTCTCCTCTCTCAATTTGGATTTGGTTAATTGTTTCATTAGATTTAGATGCTGTGCCCTTTTTAGCAGTTAAATCAGGAGGCATTAATGTTATGTCCTATTATTGATAATTTCAGATTTAATTATTTGATAAAGGAAGTATCTGCCAGATTTCTTTATTATGAGTATGTCTTTCCTCTCTGTGTAATTAATCTGTGAATTGAGACTGTGAGTATCCTATTACCCAGAGCTTTTCACCCACTACTTTTAAGATTCATTATTAGTCTGACTTGCATGAACCATTTATTACTTTGATGGTTCCACAATGGTAATTTTTAAAAAATGTTACAAATCATTAATCATTTATTATCTGGCATTCTGTAAAATAGTTGTATATTTTTAATATCAACTATCTATTTTAGTATCACTGTGTACTCATTCTTTTTTAAATTTACCTTATAATCCATTGTCATCATTTTCTTTTGGATGCCCAGATTTGGCTAATGGAGCCACTTTAGGCTGGTTCCTGTCCTTGAACATGTCCTCATTGGTTTTTGAGCCTTTACTTTCCAAAACCACAAAATGTTCTAAGCACTTTGTACTCACTCATTGAACTGAAATCATACATTTTTTCCATTGAGCCCTGGTTCCTTTATGGGGAATTCAGAATACTAAGATCTAGTTGTTAGATGCACTAATTGCTATTGGGCTTTTATTGCTTCTAGTTAATGTCAGTGAAGAGAGACAGGAAATTTATTTAGATACATACACACATAGTTTTAAATAATTCTTACTGATAACCTCCAGCTGTAGTCCAATATCACAGTCCTTTTCCTTCCATTCCTTCTCTCATTCCATATTTGTAGCTTTCTTTTCAGAGTGAGAACAATGGTTCCCAACAGGATCAATATATTTATTCATTTGCTGTTTTACAGTAAACACTGTAAATAGTTTTGGAAATATAGTACATTGGTTCCATTACCAGTTCTAGTAACAAATCCACTTAAGTTGAAATTTTTGCAGTTCTTTTTTGTCCTTAGAATATGTTCAATGAATATAGTAGTTGAGGTACTCTATAAAAGCACTGGAGTTTAAAACTCAGATTATATTACTAATAGGATGTAGACAAGATTCATGTATTTCTGTTTGTACTCAACGTTGGAGTTTCCTCCCATCTTAACTGGTTAACTTTTGAATGTGTGAAACGTTAACATAATTTGTATTCTTTCATAAGGAAAGATGTTCAGGATATATTCTGCAGTGACATGCTATTTCATTAATCGGAGATTTTTGTTCATTGTAGCAAAATAGTAACCATTGTCATTTGAAAATTTTGATGGTTTTATTAGTAATATTAATTTCCTGCACAATTCAGTAACAATTCAGGAATTCTTTAGATTTGACACTTGTCCTGGGTATTACCATTTATTTACTTCTCTCCTTCATTGTTCAAGATAATTTTAACAGATCATGAGTGCAGAGTTTGAAAGTATAGACCAGAGTTGCTCTGTTACTTTCTCTTCTGCAGAAAACATACACTCCTAGTACTTGTCAAAATAGCTTTTGATATTTGGATTTTGTGCGAGTTTTTGTAGATATTGCTTTTCTAATTTCCAAAAATGAGGATAGCCTTCTTTTTTCTGACTGACAAAGTAACCTAAAGATATGAATAAAGAGATCACCCATTTTCCCACTCAACAGTGATAGCCACTACATACAAGCCAGAAATATAGAAACTTTCTATAGAACTTTCAAAAGTTCTGCACTTGACTATTTTTGTTGTTTTCACTTAATAAGGTATCTTGGACATCTTTTCATTTCAGCAAATATAGATGTATCTCATTACTTTAAATGCTTATGTGTCATCCTGTTTTATTCATATACCATAGCTTATTCCCAATGTTGGGTGTTTAGTTGGTTCTAATTTTCGTTTATTGTTTCATTTTTTAAAAAATTATTTTTGGTTGCATTGGCTCTTCCTTGCTGTGCTCCAGCTTTTAGTTGCAGCAAACAGGGGCTACTCTTCCTTGTGGTGCACAGCCTTCTCATTGCAATAGCTTCTCTTGTTGTGGAGCGCAGGCTCTAGGCATAAGGATTTCAGTAATTGGGGCTTGCTGGCTTAGTTGCTCCGTGGCATGTGGAATCTTCCTGGATCAGGGATCGAACCCTTGTCCCCTGCATTGGTAGGTGGCTTCCTATCCACTCTACCACCAGGGGAGTCCTAATTTTCTCTTAATATTACAAATAGTACCGCTATTAAAATATGGACAAATATACAAGATGAATTTATAATACGATTTCCTTAGGTTATCTCTTAGATCTGAAATTACTACGTATACAGGTTTTCCCTGCTACCAAGATATAGTATTCCTTTGAAACCTTTCATAAGCCCAAGTAGCATCAAGGAAAGAAGCAATTACCTTAAGACACATCTTGCTAATGGGATACACAGAATAAATTGAGATAAAGCACAGATGCTTACAGAGAGTTCAAAGTTGTGGTGGCTTGATGTTGAATATAGTTCTAGTGCTATTCTTGTTGCTCAGGGTGTGCGCTACTTCTATAACAGCTTGCTGCAAATGCTTTTCACCTTCTTCCTGTTAAAGTGAAAATCCTCTTTGGATTTCTTTTGGTTAGCAATAACAGGTACTAATGTAGGTCTTTCATAAACGCTAAGTGGCATGAAGTGAACTTTCAAAAAGCCAGAGATACCTGTTCTTCTGTTTTTACATTCTCCAGCGGTGTGGTATATCTTTACCCATTCAATAGGCAAACATTGGTATTCCTGCCCGCCAACAATTGGTGTTAAAAGAATTCTGTTGATATTGCACCTTCAAAGAAAACTTCTTGAGTGAAAAGCTAGCTTTACTAGTTGATTGGCTGGGTTTCTTGTGTTTGTCTTTTTTTTTTTCAATTATACCATTGCTGGAATTTTTTGTTTTCTTTTTTCCTTTTTTAAAGATTTATTACTTATGGCCGCACTGGGTCCTCACTGCTGTGCGTGGGCTTTCTCTAGTAGCAGTGAGCCTGGACCACTCTAGTGCAGTACATGGGCTTCTCATCGCCAGTGGCTTCTCTCGTGGCAAAGCGTGAGCCCTAGGGCGTGTGGACTGGCAGTTGTGCCCTGCGGGCCCTAGAGCACAGGCTCAGTGGCTGTGGCCACGGGCCCAGGTGCTCTGTGGCATGTGGAATCTTCCTGGAGCAGGGATTGAACCCTTGTCCCCTGCATTGGCACGTGGATTCTTATCCACGGTGCCACCAGGGAAGCCCTGCTGGCATTTTTTCGATACATTTTCTGTGTCTGTCTTTGGCCAAGTTTTTCCTATTGTGGTGGTGCATTGATATGTTTTGAGCTATTGACTGATAACATAATTATGTGATATAAGCATTAAAGAAATATGTTTGATAATCTTTCAACTTCTTAAAAAAATATATATTTTTTTTTAGCCACCTGTTTTTACCAGTTTTCAAGACTATGTTACTGGGCTTCAGACTTTAATTTCCAATGTTGTGGATCATATTAAAGGACTTGAAACACATCTAATTGCACTTAAACTTGAAGAACTTATTTTAGAAGACACTTCTCTCTCGCTGGTAAGAGACTGTAGTTGATCAGCAGTAAGTTATATAGAGATACTCACGTGTTCTCACTTCTATCACAGGGACAGATTAGTTTTTAGTTCACCATTCTCTCCTTGTAGGTAGGACTTGAGATTAGAAGGTCCCTGGCACTAGTTTTTTATTGTGGTGGTGGTGGGGTCTTCTCCCCATCATTCCCCACTCCTCCCTTTTATACATTTTTTGGGGGTGTTGATTTACTGTGAAAACTACTGACGGATTGTTGAGGAGTGGAATTATTATTGTTCCTATTTTGATCACCAGAGGAAACCAGACATACTTTAGAGAAATTCAGGGACAATCTCCTTGACTGAGAACTTCCCTACTGCTGGATTGGCTGGTTTCTTTGCCAGCCCAGCAGTCATCACATAAAAAAGGAAAGATGCTGAATATCAGAAATAATTATGTCAGTATTAGTTAGGCCAGAGCAAGTCATCCAATAAGGAAGTATGGCATCAAAGGAATTAGTTTTCTCCTGATCATTGTTTTTAGGCTGGTTTCTTAAAATTCTTCAAGGAAAATCCCTGTAAAGTCACTTTTTAAAATGTAGGTTCTTTTTAAAAAAACAAATTTAATAGAACAAACAAATGGTGTCAAGTGAGTTAACATGCACCAGTAGGTTTAGGATTTTGGAAGGTGACAGAAGGGCAGTTGTGGAGCCACCTGTTTCTAGATCGTTGTTCCAGTGATGGAACTCTGATCTCAAGGAAAATATTTTCTTGAGTAGTTTGTCTAACTTGAGCCTCTGCTGATGACTGAGCTCCCGCAGTAATATGAGGCAGCCACCATCACAGCCCAAGAGCTCCACCCATGCCCTTGGAGGGAAGGGAATGAATGGAATCTTGCTTGGCACACCAGCTTTAAAAGATTGTAAGCCCCTCTTTTGTAAAAAAACGTCAACGTATTAGAGCTTTGAATAAACTGCTTACTATAGGAAGGGGCTCAGAGTATTTAACATTTCCAAAGATTGACTAAAGGAATCAGACAAGTGATGCCTAGAAGTTTGGTTTTAGCCAGTTAAGCTGTATATTCAACTGTTTTCCTATGTACTTTAGAATGAATATAGGTCATTAGAGGTACTAATTGATGGATTATTAATTTTTAGTATTTTTGTTTTCCTCTTTTTAAGCCTTATATTGTTTCAAAAAGTAAAATCTGTACATGGTAAAAAAAAAAAAAAAAAACTTCGAAGAGGAAAAAGAATATGTAGTACTGAATAAAATAGATTTGTGTACATACCTTTTAATGCATGTTTGGGTAATAAAGTGTGCTTATCTGGTTTCTTTTGGGCTTTAAAATACTACCAAATTCACATAAAGCTAGACAGTTTTCAGCCAACCTTCTTTCCGTATTTAAATACTCCACCCATCCCCTTTATTTTTTGTGCTGTCTACCACAGGTCAAATGAGCAGCAAATATTTAACTCACATATTTGAGCAGCCTTAGGAAAACTTTGGTCTTTTTTAGTTGTTTGGCCTCTGGAATCTGTGGACTTTATTAAAATGGAGGGAGGTGTGTCAGTATTATAACTAAAAAAGATGATACTGGTAAATGTGATGCCTTTGGAAAGTGGCTGTGATAGTGTCTAAATTAATAATAAATTTATGCTTTTTTCCTGTTTCCTGATGACTAATAGTAAGAAATCTCAGTTTTTCTACTTTGTATAGCTCATCAGAAAATTGTAGTGACTTTATGGCCAAAGTACTTAGTAATAATTTTTCTAACTTTTTTCCTTGATCAGAAGTCTCAATTTTCTGACTTGACTAAGATTACTTGAAAGAATAGTAATGCTAGTGCAACAGGGTCTTAGTGGAAAGTCACATGGAGAAAGACATCTGTGATGAGATTAGCCATCTTTGCATTTAATGACATTGAAAATGACCCACTCCATTATGATGGAGCTTCTGATGGAGTTAAGTGGTAATTTTAACTTACATGTGAAAAACTATAATCTAGGGGAATGCTTTCTGAGCAAGACCACTCATTCTTATTTCCTTTGTAGGAAGAGAGAAAATTTTCAAAGACTGTACAAGGGAAAGTGCAGAGCAGTTATCTGCACTCACTTCTGGAAATTGGGGAGCTGCTGAAAAAAAGACTTGAGACCACAAAGAAACTAAAAATTTAAAAGTTAGTGTGAACCTCAGGCACTGATGATTCTACAACAGAAAATGACATCATCTTCCCAGGCAAAAACTACATCTGGTTGACCATCATTTTAAATCCAGAACTTCCTCATAAAATGCATGAAGGACTTTGATTGTGAATTAATTTTTTAGGTATTAAATGTATACAACTGATTAAATTATTGTACATAAACCAGAAGCAGGACCCTTGTCTGGGTTTGACCACTTTTTATACATGTTCATATGCATATGGCCGCCACAAGAGAACCCCACTTTTCTTCTTCCCTTCTATCACCAGAAACATCTGGTGGTTGGTGGTGGTGGTTGGGGGTGTCTTATAAAAGCAGCAATAGAAATAAAGCATAAAGCGTTGAATTCAGAGCAGCTGAATGGCCCTACCATTATAGCAGTGGGTGTCTTAGTTTGGTCCTTGAGCCTTAGGAAGCAGGAAGCCAGTAGAGGGAGACCATGATTGGGAGCAGGCCCTCTTTCCAGCTGCTTGATTCCCACAAAAACACAAGGTAGGTACTCAAAAGGCTTCCAGTTAAATTTGGCCTAAGCACCTGCCACTGAAGGGCATCACTCAGATGATCACATGCCCTTGGTTTTTGGCTTAATGATGCCAGTGGCCAAGACATCCCCATCCTGGCTCCTGCAAGAGTTAAATCAGAGACAGGCTTCTGTTAACTTACAGCTGTTTGGAGGGGAAAGTAGTGCAGACCACTTATAAGCCTGCTGAGGACTAGCTTGCTATTTTTGTCTGTTTGGGAAAGACAGAAATCACTGTTTTAAAGAAGAGAGGTGTACATAATTTATGCAGGCAAGTCTAATACCAGTGTCATTGGTTTTGTGAGATATATATATATATATATGTATATGCTTTTACATATATACGTATATTTTCAAGCATATATACATGTGTATATATGCTTGAAAATAAAGATTTAATACTTAAGTGTTTTTTAAGTGGGTTTGGGAAGGAAGAAAGGAAAGAATGTATATTAATATGGATTTAATGTAGGTTTTAAGTTTTAGGTTGGCAAAAGAAACATTACCAGTTGGGTTTGAGGTTGCATTTACTTTTTTCAGACTTGAGTTATACCAGAATGGTGTTTAACCTTGTTCACCTGGAGCTCCCCAAGACTGTAGCTTCAGAGATTGGTCTGACAGAAAGCGTAAACATTGCTCTTGAAAATGTTACACATTTTATACAATTGCTTTGGTAATTTTTTTGTGTTGGAATCTGTGCTTTAGTCTTTGGTCTTTGTTATCCAAATACCATTAAAATTAGTAATTCTGAAAAAGCAAAGAAATGAATTTGATGAGGAAATTCAAGTATCTAATGGAGGATTGGTCTTAAAGGCCTTCCAAGTCCTCTCCAACTCACTTCTCCAGTGAAATGTGATACTTTTTTCTTTTAAAAGCAACCAGAAAAAGAGCTTAGAAAATCTCTTTATGCAAAGCAGTTGTATTTTGTGTCCATCATTTCGACTTTAGATTCACGATTTGATAGGGTGATAACTGTCTCAACTTGCAAGGAAACTGTTTTGAAAATTACTGAATTACCTTTTCAAAATAAGACTTGTTGGAAATCTTAGTCCATCCAGTAATTTCAAAAAACTAGTTTTGATGTTAATTGGTAGCCACAGCTGTCATACCCCATCCCAAAAGGAAAGAACTGCTTTGAACAAGATGAATTAAAAATTGATTCCAAATCTAATTTAATAACATTTCATGAAATTATGGCCTATTTAGATGGAACTTTGTGTATGGGGGGGTGGGGCTATGTGTGTATGGCATGTGTTCTTGAAATGTTGTTTCTCTGAATATCCAAAAATACTGTACATAGAAGTAGAAATGCTCTTTGAAACAAGTCTATCAGCTGACCATGATCATTCTAGAATATATGTGCTCAGTGAGCTGGCCTTGGTCCTCAGGGACAGTGTGTGACTCCAGTGGTCTGCCTACCTATTTTCTTTCCTAGGGGCATCTGGGTCCTCTACTGGTTTTAGTGACAAACAATGTTACGTTGGGGTTATGATTCTTTGTTACTTACTGATTTCCCTACTAAATGTAGCATTTCAATTAGATCCAACCTCTTACATTTTGAGAGAATTGTAAAAAGAATGAAATTATGCAGAAATGGCCAATATCTTTTATCGATCTGTTCTTTTGGAAACTGTCATGCACTATAAATTGTGTACAGTTAAAAAAAAAATATATATATATATTCTTACATGAGTAAAAAGCACCCTCTCCAGCAATTGTATGTCATTGGTATTTGAAGAGAATTCCCAAATAACTCATTGCTGCTGCTGCTGTTTTTACTTTGTTTGGGTTTTTGTTTTTATTTTGTGTGGAAAATTGATATTTAAAAAAAAAGGAAAGGAGAAAAAAAAAAAAAAGACTACTGTTTACAGACTGAAAAATTACTGCTTTTTATACTACTGAGATCCTAAGTTAAGACTCTCCAAAGCAAACATTTGGTTTAAACCATATATCTGATGTGGATAAAAGGTAGAGAAATTTTTAGTGTTCTCCACATAATGGAAAATGTACAAATGCCTAGTTGTGTTGCCCATCAATTTTGTATATTTTCATAATTGTTCAAAATTGCATTATATTTTGCAGTCACTATGTTCAATCTGGATTTGTCTTTCATTTTAACTTTTAATATAAAAAGGGGTTTCAGTGTATCTACAGCCTTGTTATTGAAACTCTTCCTACTTTTTTGCTCTGATTTATTAACATGGGAAGCATATATTCTTCTTTCTTCAGAATTAAGTGAAGCATAGAAGATCTACTTTAAACTGGATGGGTTAATTTATATAAAACACTTTCAATTTGGCACTTTTGCCTCGTTCATTTTTGTTCGTGTTCTTAGAAGCCACAACTTTTTAAATAATCATTTCAATTTTGTATTGTTATATTCCTCAGAAAAATGATAATACTTGTGAATTTAAAATTACTCCAAGGCCACACTAGTCCTTTTGTTTAATAGCACCTTGCACTTAAGTATTCATTAGTTAGATTTATGCATGTATTGGGCATTTATTTACCGTGTGCCAGATTCCATGTTAGTCTGTGCTGATATAATGGTAAATGAGACTGTGTATCCTACTTAGTGGCTAAAGTGGGGGAAGAGACAATAAAGGTAAATATTAGTTTGTAATTAATTCCTAATAAAATGTCAGGATATATGATAGGCAGGCTCACCAGAGGACCTCTCAGGTGGTGCCATCTAACCTGAATGATGAAGAGTCAGCCTTGGAAAAGGGAGTACAAGTCAAAGGCAAGAGACTGCTGAGCATGTTCCAGTAACTGGGAAGAATGGTTCAAGTGCCTGGGACTTAAAGGAGTGGAAGAGGGGTACAGATTGAGATAGAAGGTAGAGAGGGGATTAGAGCAATCAGGAAATTGTAGCCTGGGAAAGGAATGAGATTTCTAAATTTAGTGGGAAGTTACTGGAGGATTTCAGGCAGGCTGATGACATGGTTTTTTATCCAAGAGTATATGAACCTACAGATTGAGATCAAACATTTATTCATACATGCAACACAGTGGGAAGAGCTGTTTTTCTTCGTTTCCTTTCTGTCTTGTGATATTAAATGCCCTTAGTTGAGCCCTGGAAGTCAGTTTTTGCTTCTATGAATTAATGCCACCTCAACATTTCTTTCCCCTTTAACAAAAAAGTGGGCACTTGGCTGTTTCTCACCACCATTTTTGAGTTCCTCGAAAGGTGGCCTCAGGTTTCTATTTTTCTCATGTTCCCTGTTTTTGAGATGCTGTCACTGCCTCGATGCAGACATGTGTTTCATAGTAACAAGCAGAGGGTAACCAACCATGAGCCAAATGCTTATAAAAATTATTTGTGGGGTACCTGTGTTTATGCTTGAACGTAGAGGTTTTTTGTAATTTCAGCTTCCACATACCTAGTAAAAGTGGGGTCTAGATAATGTACTGTTTTACAGATGACAAAAGCAGTTATTGCAGATAAGGCTACTAAGGCCAGGCAGTAAGGTAAGGAATGGGTAAGATTCAAACTCTTAAGCATTGATGAAATGAGCTAGAAATCAGTGTCCCCCACCCCCCACCTCACAATCTTCATCTTGATTCTATCTTAGAAGTTCTCAATTCTAATGCCGTGTCTAATGCCGTGTGTGTGTGTGTGTGTGTGTGTGTGTGTGTGTGCGCGCGCGCGCGCGCACGTGTTGGCTGCCTGTGGGTGGGTTGCCACTTTTCTATCTTGTCAAATATTGAGAGTATCGATGCTGGCCATGGACAGGTGTTTGGGCTTAAACATCTTATCTAGTTGGTTTGAATTGTTAGCCTAAGCTGTGCAATTTCTTTTGTCGTTGTTCCATCCAATTAAACACATGAGTTTTGCTGTATTTTTTTGTTTCCAGTGATTTTAAATACCCAATCTGGCTGAAATGGAGAAACAAAGAATTTAAAGTTTTACTTGCCAACTCTGCTCAACTTAAATTTCTTTGTGTGGGTGCAGTTAGACATTTTATAAGCTGCAGTTTGATATTTTCAAATAGTTAAGTATGGAAGTGTGAATGCTACCATGAAGCTTACTATTGCAGATAATTGCTCATCACTCCTGAGAAGAGATTTCAAAGTCAGTACAGTGCTCTCCCACTCTGCTTATTAAAAAGCTGGTGGTTACTGAGTAATCAGCAGTGACAAGGTGACTTAGATGGAAAACAATCCCTTT
This sequence comes from Neotragus moschatus, assembly GCA_006410615.1. Lineage (NCBI taxonomy): Eukaryota > Metazoa > Chordata > Mammalia > Artiodactyla > Bovidae > Neotragus > Neotragus moschatus. Next base: position 4,947,719 of record SJYA01002485.1, on the reverse strand, counting down.
CTAAAGAAACTTTCAAATTGAACTGAGTTATATCATTTAGCTGTCTAGATGCAACTCTTACAAGAAACCTACCAGATTATACTGGTAAAACTAAGAATCTGCTATATGTATCTCGCGGAGTATGGGAAAGAATTTACTGCTCTTCAAGGACCAGAAAACGGACAATGCGTTCAGCCAGCTGCAATCAGTCCACCTGAATCTGAACACCTGTGGAAAGGAAATTAAAGGTAGGTCTTGAGCTCAGCCTAGTTTCCACAGTGTTACCAGGATAGTCTGTTACCCTGGTAGAGCAGAGTCCACACCACCTTAGCTTTAAAAAAATAAGTTCCAAGGAAAAAGCAGGTCACAGGCCAAAGTATAATTTGTAAAAGAAAACTAAATGGCTACAGGTCTACTTAACAAAAACACAGAAACTTTAATTGGGATCAGAATCATACCTTTCAAGAACCTGGGCAGTATACTCCTCTTTATAGCACCAATTCCTTCTGAGGGGGAATTTCACAAGCCATCTAAGTGTTCACCAGCTATCTGCGACCAGCTACAGAGATGCTCCAAGCATAGTCACGTCAGCGTCAGTACCCACGCATGCTTAGATTTCTGGTTTCGTGCCACTTTTCCTACAACTCCCTGATATCCCAGGAGAATATCACAGCCAGAAGGTAACTTACCCCTCCCCACGCCACCAAACCCTGGAGTGCCTTCTCACAGCTCCTCCCTCTCACCCCCCTTCTTCTGGAAGGCAGTCAAAATGTTTAAGCTCTTCTGGAGTTCTTCCTTCTTCCCATCACTCATCTTGTTCTTCTCAATCAGCTTGGTGATCCTGGTCATCTCTGATGCTGGGAAATCCTCACCTTGGTCCAAGATCTTTCCCATGATCTTAAGATATTGCTCGGCCCACTTCTTGTCGGTCTCCTTCACACTCGCAAGGTTGTCCTGCCCCTGCTTCAAGAGGGACTGGCGGGCCTCCACACCAGAGGCCCTGATGAACTCCCCAGCAAGGGTGTCATACGCAGGCAGGCAACCAGGCATACCTAGGTAGATCCCATGTCCCTTTAGCCAGCGCTGGATGGCTCCAACCTTAACTGCCCCACTATACAGGACTGGGTTCTCAAAGTCCCCATCCTGGAAGAGATAGAAGACTGGGTAGCTCTCTTTGTCCAGCTTGTATTTCTCACTCAGCTCCATATTCAGCTTGTCGCCATAATCTGTGAATGGAAACCAGAAATGAGGAACAAGACCCCGAGGAAGGCATGGCAAGAGGTTGCTGTGAGGCCCGAGCTGAAGAGAATTCCGGCTGTCAGAATTCCTCCTCTGCTGCTCCCTGACCGTGGGTCATTAGTCAGTCCTTTACCTCTCTGACCTTCATTTTCCTCATTTGAAAAGGGGGAATTCTGCATATTTCTTATACGTGCCACTATGTGCCAGGGACTGTCCTCTAAGTGCTCGGGATTTAGTTGTGATTAAGAGTACCACAGTCCTTGACCTCAAGAGCTTACACTCTTCAAAGAGTGAGAAGAGATAATAAAAGAACATAAGTGATTAGTGCCATGACAAAACGAAATGGTGACACAGTGACTGGGTGAGAAGGCCTCCCTGTGAAGATGACATGAACTCACAGACCTGAAAACGAAGCAGCCAGACTTACCAAGATGTGGGAAGAGTGTTTCAGGCAGAAAGGACTGCAAGTGCAAAAGCTCTGAGGCAGGAATGAGCTGCGTGTGTTTAAGGATTACAAAGTATAGTCTGGCTAGAGCTAAGGGAATGTGTGGTAGGTAAGGAACATGGCCCCTAACACTTGAGGGCTCTTGGGAGGACCCAACAAGGGGATATGTGCCACTTAACCTGGCAGAGTTTAGTGTTTAATATGTGGTGGTGGTTGTTTTGGTTGCTCAGATGTGTCTGACTCCTTTGCGACCCCGTGGACTGTAGCCCATTAGGCTCCTCCATCTAGGGATTGCCCAGGCAAGAATACTGGAGTGGGTTGCCTTTCCCTTCTCCAGGGCGTCTTTCCGACCCAGGGATCGAACCTGTGTCTCCTCCATTGGCAGGTGGATTCTTTACTACTGAGCCACCAGGGAAGTCCCACATGTGGTAGCTGTTGCTATTTGCTATGTCTTTCCCAACAGGCAGTAGCAGCCCCAAGGGTTGACGCGATGACAACTAGCTGCTTATACCTCGCCAAGAAAGACCACCTGTTACTGGGTAGTGGTATAGGAAGTGTGGGGTTCCAATCCTAGGTCTGTCAGTTTATAATCTTGAGCAAGTTTATCTAAGCATCCGTTTGTTCATTCAGGGATCATAAAACTTTTCACAGAGTTGCCTCGAGGATGACATACATGTAAAGCACTTGGCACAGTGGCCTGGTACACAGTAAACATTTGAGCTGAGTTTCTGTGGTCATAGAATCTGCTCAAGCTAAGCCTGCCGTGGGTACCAGACTCCTTGAAAGGCCATGACCCCATTTACACTAGACGTGTGTGGCTCAGACAGGAAGATGCTGGGGTGTTCTGACAAACAGGGAAGTAACCTCTAGTTTCTTCCCCCTCTGCCCTCCTCAGTCATTCCAGACTTATCCATACCTGAGATCCCCACCTCTGCCACCAGGAGATCATCACTGGAAGCTGAGTTTTCAGCCAGACGCTTGAACTCATCCTGCTTCTCACCATATGGGTACTGGGTGTCAAACTTCACCAGGACGAACTTGCTTTTGGGAATGACCTGAGGGCACATAGAGCTGAGCAAGTGAGGGTTCCCAAGGACCTTTGGGGCTAATTCCCTTTCCCAAGGGACCTCTTTCAGAGTGGAAACCAAGCCCACAAGGGAGACAAACTCACAAACATTCATTCATTTGTTCCTTCATCCCTCGATTCACTTAACAATTTCATGATGTTTGCTGTGTCCTGGGGACCCCATTAAGTAGTTGCTCACACTAATCAAACTGTCTGCAATAAACAATGCTATAGACGTTCTAAGGCCTTCTCTTCTAGTGGCCCTTTGGTAAGACTAAGGAAGCCTACCCTTAGCACATACTAGGTTAGCCCCTGTCACGCCCATCATCCCAGGGGCCTTTCTGGACCCACCCAACCATCTATAAAGGAGCTGGCACCATGAAAGACACTCTGGTGAGGAGCTCCAGAGTTTGAACTCTGCAATTTCAGGGTTCACAGGAAGTTGCTGGAAGGCTAGGCTTGGGACAGTGTCTCCTCTCTAAACCAGTTAGATAGATCAGTTTAGATTGGTTAACGTAAGCAGTTATGTTAGATCTCTAGAATCTAAACTGTCAGGATCAAGATTTTTAATTGTAAAATTTACATCACATAAAATTTGCCATTTTAAAGTGTACGATTCAGTGGAATTTATCGCATTAACTATGCTGCACAACCATCACTAATACCTACTTCCAGAATATTTTCTATTTTCATCATTGAAAAGGAACCACACATCCATTAAGCTGTCATCCCTTAGTCCTCCTCCTCAGTGACCTTTTGTGTGTGGCTTCTTTCACTTAGCATAATGTTTTCAAGATTCATTCATGCTGTAGCATGGACCAGTATTTCATTCCTTTTTATGGTCAAATAAATATTCCATTGTATGGATATATCATATTTTGTTTATCCATTCATCAGTTGAAGGATATTTGGGTTGTTTCCACCTAACGGTTATTTGTGAATAGTGTTGTTATAAACACTTGTGTACAGGCTTTTGTCTGAACACCTCTTTTCACCTCTTCTGGGAAGATACCTAGGAGTGGAACTGCAGGGGTCATATAGCAATTCTATGTTTAACTTAACGAGGAAATGCAAAACTTTACTTTGATGGTTTTACCCAATGCACAGATTTTTATCTAATAAGCTCTCTCAGGTCAGTAGCACTGCCTTCCCTCCTACAACCTTTTATTTTTCTAATCAAAGTCATCATGGCTGGTTAATTTTTCAACACAGGCAATCACTGCTGTAATTAAATCAAGCTGACACTATTCCAGTGTTTGTTATTTCGTGTTCCTTATTTATTTATTTTTTTTTTAATGTCCATTTGGTTTTAACAAATATATAACAGTGCCCAGGGACACAAAGGAAGAAGGAGAAGGGTCCAGAACAGGTAATCTTTAAATGGTCACTGATCCCCAGAAGTCTGAGCTCTGGAGCCTAATAAGCAGGGAAGACTTAAAAATATAAATCAGACCACATCCCTCTGGCCCATTTGGCCTTATTTTAGTTTCAACAAACATTCCTACTCAGGTCCTTTTCATTTGCTGTCTCTACTGGCTGGAGTGCCCTTTCCCTGGGCCTTCTCAAACCTGAGTACAAATGTCCTCTCCTAACAGAGAGGCCTCCTGTGCTCATACCACCTAATTCTGCTTCCTTTCTATCAAACTCTATCATGCCACCGTGCACCAGTTTCTTCACTGCATTAATCACTCTGAAATCCTTATTTGCTTGTTGTCATTCCTCTCCACTAGAATATACATTTATGAGAATAAGGACCATCTCTGACCTGTTTTCTGCTGTATTCCTAGTGCCCAATAGCACCTAGCATGTGACAGATACTCCAAAAATATCTAATAAATGAACAAACCCAGGATAGGCTTTGGTAGCAGATGCAACATGATCAAGGAGAAAATTTTTTATGAAAACACATGATAACCTACCTTCAAAGGGAGCTCCATTTACATTATAGAATAATATTAATAATCATGTCTGTGTGTGTGTGTGTGTGTGTGTGTGAGGTCACTCAGTCATGTCCAACTCTGTGACTCTATGGACTATAGTTCACCAGGCTCCTCTGTCCATGGAATTTTCCAGACAAGAATAATGGAGTGGGTTACCATTGCCTTCTCCAGGATTAATAATCAGACAGTGGTTTAATACTGAAATAGAATACAGAGGACTTCATCTTTCATTTTCACCATTTTTAGCCATCACAGAATGGTTTTGAATGGCAAAAGTCGTGTCTGACTCTTTGCAACCCCATGGACTACATATAGTCCATGGAATTCTCCAGGCCAGAATACTGGAGTGGGTAGCCTTTCCCTTCTTCAGGGGATCTTNTCATTTTCACCATTTTTAGCCATCACAGAATGGTTTTGAATGGCAAAAGTCGTGTCTGACTCTTTGCAACCCCATGGACTACATATAGTCCATGGAATTCTCCAGGCCAGAATACTGGAGTGGGTAGCCTTTCCCTTCTTCAGGGGATCTTCCCAACCCAGGGATCGAACCCAGGTCTCCCGCATTGCAGGTAGATTCACCAGCTGAGCCACAAGGGAAGCCCTTGTTTGAATAGCAAACATTTGGATGATTAATTTTTTCTTGTTCTTTTACTCAATCTGTACCTTTGAACTGCTTTAGAAATCTCTCTCCTTTCCTCACCCTTGAAGAATCTGTTCCACATTAACCTACATTTAGGCACCTTGTTTCTTCAATGTATTGATGAATTCATCATTCATTCATTGAATAAAAAGGTACTGACAGCCTATCATTGCCAGGCACTGTTCTAAGTGAACACAGAAGTAAAGGAAACAGACAGGGTCTCTTATTTTTAGTGGTCGTAAAGGGCAAGAAACAAACAAACCAAAAACAACACTGGAGATCATAGAAAGACCCCCAGATACAGTAACCCTAGGAAGCTCCCCTTTTGTTCTACAGTGATGGAAGAGAGTGAGATTTAGAAACAGACTGGAGAAAACATTTGTTCAGTCAACCCGTTATTACTGAGCATCTTCTAGGTAACAGGTAAACTGTTAGGGCGTGCAGATGATCAGTGAACAAGATAGACAAGGTAGTTCTTCACAAGTATATAATATTCTAGTGTGGGAGATGATACACTAGGCAAGAGGGAAAAAAAAGTGATGAGAGTTCAGAGAAATCAAACAGAACAATGTGACTGGCACTTCAGATTGCAAGAGGGCGAAATCTGAGAAAGCTGAAGTGTTTATCACTCAGTCGTGTGCAACTGTGAAACCCTGTGGACTGTGGCCTGCCAGGGCCCTCTGTCCATGGGGATTCTCTAGGCAATACTGGAGTGGGCAGCCATTCCCTTCTCCAGGGGATATCCCTGACCCAGGATGAAACCCAAGTTTCCTGCACTGCAGGCAGATTTTTTCCTGTGTGAGCCACCAGAAAAACCCCTGGAGTGAAGGGGATGGAGGTAATTTGAAAAGATAACATTTAACCCAAGCCTGAATGAAGAGCAGCAACCAACCTTTCAAAGATTGAGCAAAGAATGTTCTAGTCACAAAGAACTGCCAGTACAAGGGCCTAAGGCAATAAGGAGCTAGGAATAGTCAGAGGACAGAGCACCGGAAGTGTGGTTGAAGCAGAGGGGACAAAGAGGTGAATCGTTAAGGTCTGATGAAAGGAGATGGAAGCAGGGACCAGATCATGCAGGAATTCAGCTACTGTGTGAGTGGACTGAGAGGCTCCAGAGTAAAAATCTGGAGACTAGTGAGGAAACTACTTAAGATACAGCCTAGACTAGGGTGGTAGCTATAAAGATGGAGACACACTAATAGATGAGGAAATACTGCTACCATTAACAGTGCGAAGTTTCCCTCTAAGTCACATTTGGTCTGTGATGTTATCCCATATCCATGTTTGGGTGGTAGTGGGTTCCCTTTGCCAAGAAAGGCCCCCAAAGCAAAGGGTGCTGTGGGAGTGTGCCTGACAACCAACTGGTCATACCTACACTTTTGAATCTTTAAACTTTGCATTCAATGAGCCACAGGTGCCAACTCCACAACGGGGAACCCTTAATACTGAGTTCAACCAACTGAAACAGATTTAGAGCTCCACTTCTTGGTTTCACTTCCCAGCAATGGATACAAATTAAGAAAATAAAACGACTGGCTCTCTCTCAACACTCAGCTTGCCCATCACAATGGGTGAGATTAAAAAGGTGCCTGCTGCTGCTAAATCGCTTCAGTCGTGTCCGACTCTGTGCGAGCCCAGAGACGGCAGCCCAGCAGGCTCCCCCGTCCCTGGGATTCTCCAGGCAAGAACACTAGAGTGGGTTGCCATTTCCTTCTCCAATGCATAAAAGTGAAAAGTGAAAGTGAAGTCGCTCAGTCGTGTCCGACTCTTAGCGACCCCATGGACTGCAGCCTACCAGGCTCCTCCATCCATGGGATTTTCCAGGCAAGAGTACTGGAGTGGGGCGCCATCGCTTTCTCCGAAAAAGGTGCCAGTGGGTGCAAAATGAGAGGACAGGGACTGCATGCAGCCTTCAACATTCCCAACGTCCATTCACCCAGGGCAAGATTCCAATTCTGTAAATATGGAGGCAGGGGTGGAGGCGAATCCTTCCATGTCTCGACCCGATTTTATCTGTCACCAGGCCCAAGACATTCACTATAGGGTGGACGAACGGAAACATTCTTAAAATCTGCACTTTTTAAGGAGACGCAGAATATCTATACAGTGGTTGCAATCGAAGCCAACGCGAGAGGGGCGCTGAAACGCAGGCTAACCAGCCGCGTTCGACCTTCGTCCTAGCTCCGCTTGGAGCTTGGTGGCATCCGCCTCGCACCGCCCTCCGGTTCTCCAACTTGGGACTCAAGGATTGGATCTCGCCCGGCACCGCCCTCTTAGGCGATGGGAAGGCTGCATCTCCGCAATACTTCAGCAAAAGAGGAAGCAAATGCAAATACTGCAAAGGTGTTTGGGGACCCTCGAACGTACGCTCTATGGTCAGGATACGATCTGGGCCCAGAGTCCATCAGTCCTACAGGACGGTGGAAGTCCCCGGACCGCCGCTACAGACCACCTCCTGCCAGCTGTCAGTCCCCTGCGTCCCCTCCCGGGTGCGCGCTCCCTTGGGCGGTCTGGCTGCACCTGCGCGCTAGATTCCCGGCCCCTTTACCTTGTAGAAAGTGATTGTATCCAGGGGAAGGGCGCCCTTGGTGTGCAGGCCACTGCTGTCTTGCGGAGCGGAGAGGAGGAACAGAAGGGGAAATAATGGGGAGAGAGAAGCGGCGCGGGGAATGGCGGCAGCCATAACGCCGGATTCTGGCAGTAGGTGCTGGGAAGGCTCCACTGGAGGAAACGCCGAGCCAGGGACCACGAAATTTAGGCGGGCAGGCTCAGGCGCGCGCACGTGTACAGCCCACCAGGCACACGGCGGCCTAGGCTGAGAGGGAGGAGCCACGCGAGGGGCGGGGAAATGGAGCTGCTGCGCGTGCGCACTCAGCGAAGCCCGCGCGGGTCGAGGGTGAGGGGGCGGGGCCACGTAGGGGGGAGGGGGACGGACGGCAGTGCCGGGGAGGCTGGGGCAGGGGATGAGGAAGCTGAGGAGGAGATGGAGAGTCTGCTGCGCACGCGCACTCTGCGAGGTTGGCCATCCACCTGGCCTTTTCCGCTCATCCTACGCCTGAGGCGCGGTCCGAAGCTCGTGTTTGGAGTGTTTGCAACTTTTCGTTTGCTGTCTCTCCTTTTTCGAAGGCGACGAGGCAGGCCTTCATTTGTTTCTGCCCCTAGCCCGTCAGGCGGTAGTCTGGGACCTCTTGCTACTTTGTTAGCCAGTCTGACTGCAACAAACCCTCCGTCAGATGGCCCAGTCTTTTCCTCAGTCAGTCGCACTCCGCTCCCTCAGCCGCGACCGGAGTTGGACAGTGAGAGTCAACTCTTCGTCACTGTGGCAGTCAGTCCTTTTCTGCCGCTGCCCAAGTCCGATATTAGGCCTGCTCTGTGGTGAGTGCCTCACCAGGGAGGCCCTGGGCTCCTATAGAAATAGGCTTCCTTGAAAGTTGACATGGGACATAGGTCTACCTACGTCCTAGGCTCTCTGAAAAATTTTTTGAAATTCTAGTAATTGTCTTCAACTGGTGTTTGTTCAGGGTAGTTTGCACCATATCCTGGTTTTGCCCGCGGGAATACAGAATGCAGAGCTGGGTACTGAACAGACTCAGTGGTGGGAGATGGAGACGTGGAAATAGCCTTATATAACCATTATAATGTAATTGGTAGAAAATAGGACTGTTAATTTCGTGCAAACACAAATGGAGATTCAGTCAGCCAGGAGTGTCAAGGAAAGTTCTGGATGGGAAAACCTCTGGTGGCTGGGTCTTGAAAAAAGAGGCGTTTACAAGGCAAACATCAAAGAGTATTTCTAGCAAGGGGGAAATTATAATGAATCTGTGGCGGTAAACGGGTTGCGTTGTTAAAGGTCTCATCAAGATAAAAGGTTTGGAGCCACCAGAGCTTTTATCCAAGAGAGTGACTTATATTGGCCGTCACTCAGCAATAAAGGGGGTGCATGCTGCTACTGCTAAGTCACTTCAGTGGTGTCGGACTCTGTGTGACCCCATAGACGGCAGCCCACCAGGCTCCCCCGTCCCTGGGATTCTCCAGGCAAGAACACTGGAGTGGGTTGCCAGTTCTTTCTCCAAAGGGGGTGAATTGGAAGGCAGAAAGCAGAGGGCAGGGAAATTCATTGCAGTAGTCTTGGTGGGAAAGACTAAGATCCTGTAATAGATCCTAACAGTAAAGATGAAGAGATGAGGATGGAATTGAGAAACTTGTATAGGGTAGAATTCACAAGACTTGATGAACAAATGGATGTGCTGATAAAAGAATAAGTTATATAACATAAGGGGCTTAGCACCAGATTAACCATTGTTGTGTTGTTGTATAGTCACTGAGCCACGTCCAACTCTTTTGCCACCCCCGGGACTGTAGCCCTCCAAGCTGCTCTGTCCATGGGATTCTCCAGGCAAGAGTATAGGGGTGGGTAGCCATTTACTTCTCCAAGGGAGCTTCTTAACCCAGGATCGAACCCCTATGTGCTCCATCTCCTGCTTTGGCAGGTGGAGTCTTCTCATTGAGCCACCTGGGAAGCCCAGAGTAACCACTGCAGGTATCCAATAAATGTGTGCGTATATACGTGTGTGTATATGTATGTATAAGAGAGTCATCAAAGATAATAGCCAATCTTGGATGGCCAGTTTAGATAGAAATTTTGAGAGAACCCTCTGTATGTGTGTTGGGAAGGTTCAGAAACATTTGAGTTTTCCCTGGTAAATTATTAAATAAAATGTGCCACATAGACAAATGAATAGAAGTTGGAGGAATGGATAATTACTGTGCGGTGAAGTGGTTTAAAAAGTCTTCGTGTAGGAGGTGGAAATGGAGTTAAGCCTTAGAAGAAAGAATGTTTTAGATGAAGAACAAATTAAAAAGAAGTTGTAATGAGCATGATGCTTTGGGGAATGACTGGCTTGGCTTGAAGGAGTTCTTGAAACTGAAAGTTAAGATAGTTTTAAGACCAGTTAGGGGAGAATCTTGAAAATCAAATGCTGTTTTGTCCTGTAGTCAATGTGTGCTTGTGTGCTTAGTCACGTAGTCGAATCTGACTCTTTGTGACCCCGTGTGTGGTAGCCACCAGTCTCNATGCTTTGGGGAATGACTGGCTTGGCTTGAAGGAGTTCTTGAAACTGAAAGTTAAGATAGTTTTAAGACCAGTTAGGGGAGAATCTTGAAAATCAAATGCTGTTTTGTCCTGTAGTCAATGTGTGCTTGTGTGCTTAGTCACGTAGTCGAATCTGACTCTTTGTGACCCCGTGTGTGGTAGCCACCAGTCTCCTCTGTCTATGGAGATTCTCCAGGCAAAAAGACTGGAGTGGGTGGCATGCCCTCCTCCAGGGGATCTTCCCAACCCAGGGATCAAACCCAGATCTCCCACATTGCAGGTGGATTCTTTATGTTTGAGCCACCAGGGAAGCCCCCTGTAGTCAATAAGGAGCTATTATCCACTTCTGAGTATATAAATGCGTAGAGATGGTACGCATCTGTGGTAGTTAGTATGATTGATTGGAGTGACTTTCTGGTCACGATTCACTTAGGAGTTGGATTCACTTGGTTGGAGAGGAAAGGGAAACACTAATACTTTTGCTATGAATTGCAAACATATAGTAATTGTATTAAGCTCCCTTTCAATAGTGCACTCGTGCCAGTTAGTTACCTTATGATATAATTAGATTTCTTGGCTTCAGGACCTTGACAGCCATCATCTACACAGGCCAAGTATAAGTCTCCATATTTAGGAAGTTATAAAATGCCAGTTGATACTCGTGGAAAATCAAAAGACTTACCCTGGGTATTGTATGGAGGTGGGAAGGAGGAGGCAGCAAGGCATGTTGGTTTAGTGAAATAAGAAAGAAGGAAAAGGACATGGTTTGCTGAGACAGCTAATATATAAATTCTCCCATCTTTTTTTCCCTAACATCATCAAGCTGATGACCCCCCAATCTCACTGATCTCTTTGCTCTTTCTCTTATACACAAGGCGTGTTCCTGCCTCAGAGCTTTTATACTGGCTTTCTCTCCTAGAACATTTTTTCAAGATACTTATATGGCTGGCTCCTGCATTTTCCTCAAGCCTTTGCTTAAATATCAGCTTCCTAAGATCTACCTTGACCATCCTTAAAAAATCGGTTCTCTCTGAGCATTGATATACTCAGAAGTGAATAATAGCTCCTTATTGACTACAGTGGACTTCCCTGGTGGCTCAAACGTAAAGAATCCCCCTACAATGTGGGAGACCTGGGTTGGGAAGATCCCCTGGAGGAGGGCATGCCACCCACTCCAGTCTTTTTGCCTGGAGAATCTCCATGGACAGAGGAGACTGGTGGCTACCAGATATGGGGTTACAAAGAGTCAGACTCGACTAAGTGACTAAGCACACAAGCACACATTGACTACAGAACAAAACAGCATTTGATTTTCAAGATTCTCCCCTAACTGGGCTTAAAACTGTCTGCTTTCCATCTCTCTTCTCCCTTATTTTTTTCTCCATAATACTCTTCAACTTAACATACTGTATAATTTCCTTATTTTACTTAGTATCTGTTTCCCATGAAGGATGAATTTGGTTTTGTTTTTCTTATTGTTTTGTCTTTTGGGTTCACTGTTCCCAGCACCTAGAACAGTGTCTGGCACAGGGTAGATGCTCAGTACATTCTTGTTCTGTGAATAAATGAATCAAGTCAGTGAGAGAGAAACTATTCCATGCCTCTTTCAAAATTCCATTGATTCTTTCTTCATTCCCTTCTTGTTCTTTGGCACTATCTCTCCCTTAGAGCTAATTGGTTTTTCCCTGCAAGGTTTTGGTTCTTTTGGCAGAGATGTCTTAATGAACACTTAAGGCAGACTTCTCATTAAAAAATTGTTACCAAAAAAAAAAAAAAAATTGTTACACAGAGAAGATTTGCTCCACAGTGTGATTTTCTCCAAGCCCCATACTCCTTTAAGAAGCTTTCAATATTTAATAACCATTTACTGAACATCTTTTACTCACACACTGCTGGGGACAAGGATTACACTGGTGAAAAAAACAGATGTGCAACTGCAGTCCTAGAGGAGAGACTAACATTAAGTACGTATACACATATACAAGTCTACCATCCTTTCTCCTTATAAAAATGTTTTAGTTATTAACCACTTTCTACAATTTCTAGGACTTCTAGCAATTTCTACAGTTTTCTACAACTTTAGCAATTTTTCCAGCTTTACATGAACTCTCAGGTTTCATTCAGTGGTTTATTGGGTTAACTTCCGAGTTTTACCAAGGCCCTGGAGTGTAATTTGTTCAGGCGAGGAGTGGTGTATTCATTTAGAGCAGTCAGGTGCTCTCTTACAATGTTTATCTTCGGTTCCCTCTTACAGTGTTTGTTTTACACTTTTTATTCTAAATATCATTCTTTTCAGTAGGAAAGACAGAAACATGTTATCCATTAATCGTTATATCATGAGTTTCAGCAATGGGAAATATCCTTCCTTGCTTTTGTCCCAAACTTCATTTTTTTAGACATTAGAGTTTTGAGATACAATTTAGATACCATACAATTCATCCCTTTAAAGTATACAATTCAGTGGTTTCCAGTAGAATTGTACAACTATCACCACTAGTTAATTTTAGAATATTTTTTATCACCCTGAAAAGAAAGCCTGTACCCATTAGCAGTCACTCCTCAGTTCCCTCCTAAACTTTCTTGCCCTAAACAACAGTAATCTACTTTCTGTTGCTGTAAATTTGCCTGTTTTGGACTTTTTGTATGAATGAAATTGTATAATATGTTGTCCTTTATGATTAGCTTTTTCTCCTAGCCTAATGACTTCAAGACGCTTACTCCTTGGAAGGAAAGTTATGACCAACCTAGATAGCATATTCAAAAGCAGAGATATTACTTTGTCAACAAAGGTCCATCTAGTCAAGGCTATGGTTCCAGTGGTCATGTATGGATGTGAGAGTTGGACTGTGAAGAAAGCTGAGTGCTAAAGAATTGATGCTTTTGAACTGTGGTGTTGGAGAAGACTATTGAGAGTCCCTTGGACTGCAAGGAGATCAGTCCTGGGTGTTCTTTGGAAGGACTGATGCTAAAGCTGAAACTCCAGTACTTTGGGCACCTCATGCGAAGAATTGACTCATTGGAAAAGACTCTGATCCTGGGAGGGATTGGGGGCAGGAGGAGAAGGCGATGACAGAGGATGAGATGGCTGGGTGGCATCACCAACTCGATGGACATGAGTCTGAGTGAACTCCGAGAGTTGGTGATGGACAGGGAGGCCTGATGTGCTGCGATTCATGAGGTTGCAAAGAGTCAGACATGACTGAGTGACTGAACTGACTGAACTGAATGACTTCAAGATTCATCCATGATGCAGCATGTATCAGTACTTCTTTTAACTGCTGAATAATATTCCACTGTACTGGTATAGCACATCTTATTAACACATGTGTTCACCAAATTGATGGACATTTGCATTGTTTCTACTTTTTGTCTATTATGCATAACACTGTTATGAATATTTGTGTCAAAAGTTTTGTGTGAGCATAGTGTTTTAATCTCTTAGGTGTATACCTAGAAGTAGAACTAGGTTTATACCTAGGAGCTGAGCCATAACAAGATATATTTAACCTTTTGTAAAACTGACAAAGTGGCTGCAATATTTGACATATCCATCAGGAATATATGAGGTTTCCTTTTTCTCAACATCTTTGTCCACTTGGTACTGTCTTTTATTATAGCCATCCTGGCAGATGGTGATTGCAGCCATGAAATTAAAAGACGCTTAATCCTTGGAAGAAAAGTTATGACCAACCTAGATAGCATATTCAAAAGCAGAGACATTACTTTGCCAACAAAGGTCCATCTAGTCAAGGCTATGGTTTATTCAGTGGTCATGTATGGATGTGAGAGTTGGACTGTGAAGAAAGCTGAGCACCAAAGAATTGATGCTTTTGAACTGTGGTATTGGAGAAGACTCTTGAGAGTCCCTTGGACTGCAAGGCGATCCAACCAATCCATTCTGAAGGAGATCAGTCCTGGGTGTTCTTTGGAGGGAATGATGCTGAAGCTGAAACTCCAGTATTTTGGCCACCTCATGCGAAGAGTTGACTCCTTGGAAAAGACTCTGATGCTGGGAGGGATTGGGGGCAGGAGGAGAAGGGGACGACAGAGGATGAGATGGCTGGACGGCATCACTGACTCCATGGACATGAGTCTGAGTGAGCTCCGGGAGTTGGTGATGGACAGGGAGGCCTGACGTGCTGCGATTCTTGGGGTCACAAAGAGTCAGACACGACTGAGTGACTGAACTGACTGAACTGAGTAGGTGTGAAATGTCATCTCATTGTGATTTTAATTTGTATTTCCCTGGTGGCTTATGATGTTGATCATCTTTTCATGTGTTTATTGGTTATTTGTATAATTTCTAGGATAAGCCTTTTATTTTAAGCCTTTGCCTATGAGTTCCCTGGTGGTCCAGTGGTTAAGGCTTTGTGCTTTCACTGCCAGAGCTCAGGTTGGATCCATGGTTGGGGAACTAAGATCCTACAAGCTGTGAAGTGCAGGAGAAACAAAACAAAACCTGTTGCCCATTTTTAAATTGGATTGTATTATTGAGTTATAGGAATTCATATGGTTTATAAATACTTCTGTGGGTTGTCTTTATTTCTGTCTTGATGGTATCCTTTGAAGAACTAAACTTTCTAATTTTGAAGAAGACAATTTATATATATTTTTTCTTTTGTTGCTTGTGCTTTTGTTATATCTAAGATGAAATTGTCTAATAAAAGAGTTCTCTTGATGTCCCATTAATTTTTTAAATTACCTTTCCCTGTTTCCCCATTAACCAGTTTCCTAATAGTAGCACTGTGCTGTTAAGAGTAAGAACTGTGATCAGACTGACTGAGTTTGATTGTAGGTGTTATCACTTGATAATTCTGTAATCAGAAGGAAAATGACTCAATGTCTTTAAGCCTCTATTTCTTCTTCTGTAAAACAGGAATAATTCTTCTTACCTCAAAGATTGTGTTGAGGATTAAAATGCTTACATAGAAAGCACTTGATAACTGGTAATGATTATTATTAAAAGTTTTCTTTAAGTACTATTTTTGCTTAATTAAAATACTTTATTACATAGGTAGTATTCTTGACTTTGTATCCACTGCAGTAACTTGATTCTGGTAGAAATTTAGTGAATATCTGTTAAATTGATATGTCCTATATACTAGTAGGGCTGCTCAGGTGGTGCTAGTGATCAAGAATCCACCTGCCAGTCCAGTAGACTTAAGAGACTCAGGCTCAATCCCTGGTTTGGGAAGATCCCCTGGAGAAGGGCACAGCAACCCGCTCTAGTATTCTTTCCTGGAGAATCCCACAGAGGAGCCTGGCAGGCTACAGTCCATAGGGTCACACAGAATCAGACGTGACTTAGCACACGTGCATATATACTAGTGCAGAAGAATTGATGCTTTTGAACTGTGGTGTTGGAGAAGACTCTTGAGAGTCCCTTGGACTGCAAGGAGATCAGTCCTGGGTGTTCTCTGGAAGGACTGATGTTGAAGCTGAAACTCCAATACTTTGGCCACCTGATGCGAAGAGATGACTCAGTTGAAAAGACCCTGATGCTGGGAAAGGTTGAAGGCAGGAGAAGGGGACGACAGAGGATGAGATGGTTGGATGGCATCACCAATTCAATGGACACGAGTTTGGGTAAACTCTGGGAGTTGGTGATGGACAGGGAGGCCTGGCGTGCTGTGGTTCATGGGGTCGCAAAGAGTCGTACATGACTAAGTAAACTGAACTGAACTGAACTGAACATATACTAGTAGCCCATTACATTGCAAACTGGGATGCATTTTAACTTGCTAAGAAGCTAATTAAAAAAAGAGAAAACTGAAAATATATATCACCCACTTCATCATTTGGGCTTGGATTAGCCCTTGTAGAAAAGGATTTGGGAGGATTATGTTTCCAAAGACATTTCAGAGGGAAACAGTCCTAAATATACAGGCAGAGGATTAATTTATAGAGAAAAATAGAAAATAAATCCCCAAATGTTGGTTGGTGGTATAAGCCATTTTAGAAGAAAAGCCAAAAGAGAAAAGTTCTCTTGTCAAGAGTAGCAGACTGATTTGCCATGGCTGTTCTCTGAACAGTTTGACATTTGTTCTTGACTGAGACAAGAGTCCTTTGTTCAAAAGCATTCTCTTATCACTGGTGAGACTGTCATTAGTCCTTCACCCTTATTAGATAGATGTGTGATTAGAAGCCTCAAAACATTCCCTAAGACTTTATGGTAGGAGTTTCTGATCCAGAAATATACTGATATTTTAATTTGTTTAATAATTTAAGCAAAGTGATTAGAGCCTACCTCCACTTAACGATGTCCTGTCTTCCACTGCACATGATGTTCTTAATTTCATGTGAAAATATGAATAATATATTTAAGTTACTCATGATTGAATTTACATTATCATTAAATATTTGTGAAATGTATGAGGGAATGGTTGGATGAAATATAAATAGTTATGTAAATGAAATATTCTTCCCTCTGCTTTCTCCTTCCCCCAATTTTTGTCCAAATTTTTCCAGTTCTTCCAGATAATGTTCAAATGACAATCAATGTACATTATTTTTTATGATAATTATTCAAGATTTTGGAATTCAAGTTATTTTTCTTACTGTAGTATAAGGTCCTGGAAGTCTAGGTCTGTATCTTTTTTGTCTTTATATATAAAGTTTATACAAAGTTGATATATAAACATAAGCATATTAAATTATGTAATTTAGTAATGTAATTATATGGTAGGAATTTTGGTACAGAATATTTAAGAAAATGTTAATATTAAATAAATATGAGACATTAATAACCCCTTCTTTCACACCTTTTCCAGGTATTACTAAAAACTGACTAATTGAGTGAATATACAGTCTCTCTTCCCCAATACAGGCTATTGTCCCTAAACAGGAACAGATTTCAAACAGAACTCCCTTCTTCCCTATTTTTCTCTCCATTTTTTCTATTCCATTTCTCCCTTGCAGCTCCATTTATCTTTTCTTAGTGACTCATTCTCTGTACTTTTTATTATTCCTACCTCTTGCCCCTTCTTACAATTCCTAATGCTTTTTAGAACTTTGTTTCCTTGTCACCTGCTCTTTCTATTTTTGTTGTTTCGGCTGGGCTTTCTCCTCCACTTCTCACTACTTTCTCTCCTGCCCTCAAGATACAGGGCAGGATTGGGTAGGGAGGAGCCCAGCTGGGTTAAGGGTGGAGCTACCTGTTTACTGCTTGGAATTCAGAACCTGACCAGGAAGGATCAGGCTGCTTAAATTTAGCTGAGGCTGAAGTCCGTATGGCCTTCCTACTGGAGACTAGCATTTTGGAGGACAGTTGGGATTTGGTGAGACTAGAAGCAGCCCCTCTCTTCTTTTTTATTCCCCTTTCTTCCTCCCTGGTCTGTATTTTTCACTAACAGTATCTCTCTCCATGCGATTAACTTTTCTTCTTCCTTTTCCCCTGTTGCTTACTGTTCTGTTTTTTCTCTGTCTAGCTCTCTGGCAGTCAACTCCATTTACTGTCTGTTTGCCTTTTCTGTTACCTATTCTTTCCACTTACCTGACTGTTCTCTCTCAAAATTTAACTTTTTCTACCTCTTCTCCATTTCATTCTTGACTCTATTAATTTTCTCATCCAACTCTTTTTTTATTCAGTCATTTTCTGTCCACCTCTCTATTCTTTTTATCTTAGTGTTTCCCAGCGATGGAGCAATAAGGGAGGAAAAAGGGCCACCCTGGCTTTCCAGGGGCCTATTCACCCCTTTTACTCATTTTCAGACCTAACATGTTTTGATTAGGCAATGAAAGGTTTGTGCTCTGCACAGATAGTTAATAAATAGTGAAATTAGAGTAAGGTTGAATATTAAAATTTAAAGACTTTATTTTATTCTCATTTTCTCTTTTTATTTAGTTTTTTTCTGCAATACAGTGGATACAGTTTGTCATGGCTACTCTGAGGTAAGTTTATTTAATCTCATGTAATGTGACTGTTTAAACAACTACAAGCAGAACTGGAGAATTCTTGTAGTTTCTATATCTCCACCCCCCCACCCCCTGGGGATTTACTTTTATTCTTTAGGGAGAGATGCTCTTCTTTACCATGCTGATTTTTTCTGAATAATAAAATGTAATAACATCAACAACTACAATAATAAAAAACAGATTGAAGAAATCAAAGGATATTTTGGTCAACAGGATTGATTTTCAAAACCAGTTGCAAAGTGTTCACTTTGGTAGCCCATATAGTAAAATTTGTAACGATATAGAGATTAGCATAGCCCCTGCTTAAGGATGACACACAAATTCATGAAGCATTCCATATTTTTAAAACTGTACAGCTTAATTTATATCAATTATATGTCAGTAACTATATAAAATCAATAGCAAAAACAAAGGAGCCCCAATTGTCCTGTTTAATGATAGTCTTTTATCTCTGTCAGTGTTATAGGTTCAAGCTCACTTGTTGCCTATGCTATATTCCAGAACATACAGAAATCTCCAGAGGTGAGCCATCTGTTTTTGTGTTGGATTTGAATTTTCAGTGACTTAGCCTTTGAAATAATTAAGCGAGGTGGGTGTCCCCTGTAAGTGATGGAATAATTCTATAAGTTGCTTGTAAATTTGTCATTTTGATACATTGGGATGCTTTAGACATTGCCATTAGATCTCCCTTTTCTTTTAGTAGTTATTTTAACTATAATTTTTAACACTGAGTAATTGACTAGATATGGATTAGTGGATAAATGTAGATTTTTTTGGAGTGTGCATTAATTATTAAAGTCAAGGAAATGGAGTGTTGTTTGAACCCTATAATTTGCTCTAAGCATGGTAGGGTCCTGCCAAGAGGTGAGTTTTCTGATGTTGATATCTTGGTAAAATTGCTAGTGGGGCTGGAAATAGTTCAAAGACTGTTATACAAAAAATATTTATTTTGCTGTTCTGGCCTCTGGCAGTTACATTTAACAGTGAAAACAGAACAAACATACATCCTATGTAAAACTAATCATACCAAAAAAAAACCCCTTTCCTTTTATTGAGATGTAATTGACAAATAAAAATTGAATATTCTTAAGGTATTAAAAAAAGAATAACCAGGGAGTTCCTTGGTGGCCTAGTGGGTACATTTCTGGGCATTCACTGCCTTGAAAAAATATTTTAAGAAATAAGAAAACTTTAAAAATCAGGCCAGGTGGCACAGAATTAAGCAAAATGTAGTTTAGAACATGTCTTAGAGAACTTTTGTAATGTAGAAAATGTCACTAGGTTTTACTTAACCCATTTTAACTCTGTATGTTAAATACTTTATCTTGTTGGTCCTCATCACTGTCTTGTGAGAAGAATGGTATTAGCTAAATTTTGCAGATAAGGAAATTGATACTCAAAGTCATGAAATAAGTTGTTCAAGTTACACGGTAAGTAGCAGAGCAGGGATTTTTCAAAAGCCTTAACTCTTAACTGCAATCCCCCTTCAAATTAAACACAATTTTTCGTAATTATTATATTACTGGTATATATGGCCAATATTTTAAATACACTTTCAGGACTTCCCTGGTAGTCCAGTGGTTAATACTGTGCTTCCACTGCAGTGGGTGTAGGTTTGATCCCTGGTTGGGAAAGTTCCACATGCTGCTTAGGGCAGCAAAAAAAACACAAAACATTTTTCATTTAATCCTTAAAATAATCCTGTGAGGTAGATATTATTAGTCTGATGTTATAGATGGAGAAATGGAATCCTTATTAAATTGATGGATTTTCCTAAGGTCTCATAGCTACTAAGTATTAAAACTAGAATTGGGGTGCAGACTTATCTTGTTCCAAAATCTCTCCTCACCTGTATTTTTTTTTAAGATTTTTTTTTTTAATGTGGACCATTTTAAAAGTCTTAAGTGAATTTGTTACAATATTGCTTCTGTTTTATGTTTTGGTTTTTTGGCCCTGAGGCATGTAGGATATTAGCTCCCTGATGGAATCTGCACCCTCTGCACTGGAAGGCAAAATCCTAACCACTGGACCACCAGGGAAGTTCCTGTCCCATACACTTTTAAACCACTGAAGTATAGTGCCTAATGAAAAGAATTTTGAATTTCAGAGAGAGAATGTGGCTATGTAAGTAAAACTAGAAAGTAGAAGTCTTGATACTGTATTGTTAGTTATCTGCCAAAGTAATCAGGCCACACATCTTCCTGTGATGTGAAATTCCTTAATGTTTGTTTCCTGAATATTTATTAAAATTTTCATCCAGGTGTGATTAAGTTAATAAAATATAAGTTACATAGAGAGGGGTAAGCAGAGATTCTCAGTCTCAGCCACTATTGACCTTTAGGATTAGATGGTTATTAGTTGTAGGTGGCTGTCCTGCATCTTAGGATGTTTAGCAGACTTTACCTATTGGATGTTACAGAAATCTTCCTCACCCAGTTGTTACAACCAAAAATATGTTCAAATGTTGTCAGATGTCTCCTGGAAGAGACAGTCACTCCTTATTGAAAATCGCTGCTCCAGGGTGACCTCTGCCATGACAGTGGGTTAGAGCTTTATAAAGATGTGGGGTCTAGTTTGACCTGGGGTGCAGCCTTTAATTTCTCTGGCTTCAGTGCTCATACTTTTCACATAACCAGAGCCTGAAAGACCTTTAGTTCAGTTCAGTTCAGTTCAGTCGCTCAGTCGTGTCCAACTCTTTGCGACCCCATGAATCATAGCATGCTGGGCCTCCCTGTCCATCACCAACTCCCGGAGGTCGCTCAGACTCACATCCATTGAATCAGTGATGCCATCCAGCCATCTCATCCTCTGTCGTCGCCTTCTCCTGCCTCCAATCGCTCCCAGCATCAGAGTCTTNTGGGATTGGAATGAAAACTGACCTTTTCCAGTTCTGTGGCCATTGCTGAGTTTTCCAAATTTGCTGACATATTGAGTGCAGTACTTTCACAGCATCATCTTTCAGGATTTGAAATAGCTCAACTGGAATTCCATCACCTCCATTAGCTTTGTTCGTAGTGATGCTTTCTGAGGCCCACTTGACTTCACATTCCAGGATTTTAGTGATTATTAATTCAGTAGTTCCTACACATTCTGTTTTCTTGGTTTAGGAAAGATCCCAATTTTTCCAGCTTAAATATCAGTCATACTGCTGCTGCTGCGTCGCTTCAGTCGTGTCTGATTCTGTGCTACCCCATAGCCGGCAGCCCACTAGGTTCCTCCGTCCCTGGGATTCTCCAGGCAAGAACACTGGAGTGGGTTGCCATTTCCTTCTCCAGTGCATGAAAGTGAAAAGTGAAGGTGAAGTTGCTCAGTTGTGTCCGATTCTTTGCGACCCCGTGGACTGCAGCCCACCAGGCTTCTCCGTCCATGGGATTTTCCAGGCAAGACTACTGGAGTGGGGTGCCATGGCCTTCTCTGATCAGTCATATTATTTGTTAAATAACATTTTTAACAACAAAGACACATGAGGGCATAATCTGAATAAAAGATAACTATTAAATTAATAATTATGGTAAATTGGAGAAATCCACGGGAAATCTTTGAATGGACTAGCTGATTAGACAGTGACTCGGACAGGCAACCTTTAAAGAGAAGAAAGTGGCTTAGGCCAGTCAATGTTTAAAAAAAAAAGGCAGATGTACTTCACTACACTTGTGTGACTTCATTTCCTTATGAAGGTCACTTTTGATATTCTTTGTAACTTGATTTCACTGGAAATATTGGGAAGTGGGGTTTTGAAAGAGTGATAATATGGATTGCTTTAGGTGTTCTACCATACCAGATAGACCTGGACCCAGAACCTCCTCAGGGAAAGCCTTTCACTAATGCATTCTGTCTCTGCATTTTATTTTGCTCTTGATTTTAATTAGACAAATTCAAATAAATGGGTTTTTTTAAGATTTTTCTTTCATGTTTAGGATCGTTATTAAGCTTTTTCATGTCTTTCTTAATTACTATTCTGATTATATTTTTATTAAAACATTTTTTATTTTAAAAAAACATTTGGCCATGCCACATGGCATGTGGGATCTTAGTTCCCTGACCAGGAATAAAACCAGTGCCCCTTGTAGTGGAAGCATGGATTACCAGTGGACCACCAGGAAAGTACCTTTTTAAAAAAGTTTTAAATTTTTTATGTTTTGCATTTTTCTTAAAGTATGGTTTCTATCATACATGTCTTTGCATTGCCTTTTATATAGTATCTTGTTAAACAGAAGGGGTGACATTTTTTTATTTCAATAGTGGATGCATCAGTTTTGTTTTTTAATGGTATATACTTTACACATATATTTTTTAGAAATATTATTTATTTATTTGGCTGTTCCTGGTCTTAGTTGCAGCACACGAGATCTTTTAGTTGTGGCATGCAAACTCTTAGTTTCGTTATGTGGGATCTAGTTCCCTGACCAGGGATTGAACCTGGATCGCCTGCACTGGGAGTTGGGAGTCTCAGCCACTGGACCACCAGGGAAGTCCCAGGTTTTGTTGTTTATTTGATTTTGTCTCCTGTTACTAGAACTCATGATTTTCCATCCATGAGGGAAAGTATATAAACCTCTTTTTATCCTTTATTTCTCCACGAACAACCTTAGGTATGTTTTAATGACCAGTGGTTCCCTATGTTTAAGGTTATTTGTTGAATCATTGACTATAATTATGTTCTTGCTCACAAGAGCTGCTTGGCTGCCTCTCTGCTCTAGAGTTTATTTTGTATTCTGTTTTAATTTTTTACCCATTAACAGTTATAAACTTGTGGTAGGTCATAGACCAGTAAAATCTGTGAAAGAATTTAGTTTTTGAGTTTTTAAACTTAATATAGATGGGATAACACTGCATTTTTGAGGATGCATTGCTTTGTGATTTGCTTTTTTCCCTCATTATTACTTCTGAGATTTGTCCATGGTATTGTATATAGCTCTGCTTCATTTCTTTTTCATTGATGTTTAGCATTCTGTATTATGAACATACCACAGTTTATCTATCTGTGCTACTATAAACAATCTGGTAGGTGTCTTCTGATGCCCACATGCAAAAATTTCTCTAATGTATTTACCTATTAATAGAGTTGCTATAGGATATGGATATCCCATAGATAATGCCAAGCTTTCTTCAAATGGTTGTGTCAGCAGTGTATGAAATGTCTCATTGCTTCATGTTCCCCTCAGTATTTGATATTGTCAGACTTTAAAATTTTTTGCCATGGGTGTGTAATTTTTGTCTCACTGTAGATTTTTTTAAAAACTAAAGTTTATTTATTTTTGACTGTGTTGGATCTTCGTTGCTAAATGTGGGCTTTCTCTAGCTGCAGTAAGCAGGCGCTATTCTCTAGTTGTGGTGCACAGGCTTAGTTGTCCCAGGGCATGTGGGATCTTAGATCCCAGACCAGGAATTGAACTTGTGTCCCCTGCATTGGCAGGCAGATTCTTAACCACTTAATTGGGCCACCAAGGAAGTCCCAGTCTCATTGTCAATTGGTTGATTTGACTTTTGGTCCCCTTGTAGTTTATGATTGATTGACTTTGGTCTCCTTATTTTAATTTTTTAATTTCCTTGATTACTGATTGGATCAGATATATTTTCACATGTTTATGGTTATTTGAATCTCTTTCTTAACTACCTGTTCAAAGCTCATGTCCATTTTTTTATTAGTTTTTCTTATTGCATTTTAAGAGTTTTTGTTTGTCTTTAATATTGTTTGGATACTGTTCCTTTGTTAGTCATATGTGTTACAAAGATCTCCCACTTTGTAGCTTGTCTTTTCACTTTCTTTATGGTATCTTTTGATAAACATTTTTCATTTTAATGTGGGCAAATTTTTAACTATTTCTTTTAGAATTTTGTTTAGGAAAAACTTTCCCTAAAATTGAAGACATTCTTCTATTTTACCTTTAAAAAAACATTTTAAAAAACCTTTATAGATTTTTGTCTTTCACATTTAGGTCTTTGAACTACTTGAGACTAATTTTTGAGTGTGTGAAATAGAAAGTTGGGGCCCAATTTCATTTTTATCCATATGGATACCCAGTTGTTCTAGTATCACATTTTGAAAAGCCTGTTCTTTCTCCAACCAGAAAGCTACCTCTGTCATGTATCAAGAGTTTATAAATCTTATATATATATATATATATATATATATATATTTGCATGCTTGGGCTTGTTTGAGACTCCATTCTGTTTCATTGATCTATTTGTCCGTCTCTGGGCTAGTACCACTGTATCTGCTTTATATTGTATCCAGCTTTATATTGTTTTGGTATGTGTAGGATAAGTCCTCTTTCTCCTTTTTCTTGAAGAATGTCATGGTTAACTTGATATTTTGTGTTTCAGTGTCAAATTTAGAGCTAACTTCATCAAACTATACAAGAAAATATGTTGAGATATAATGATTTACATTTAATTTGTGTATCAGTTAAAGGAGAACTGTCATTTTCATAATACTGGATCTTACAGTTCATGAGTATTCACCTTAGATCTTGGGGGTCTCTTAATAAACATTTTATAATTTTCTCCATGGTGGTCCAAAACTGTTTTCAAGAAAGTGAGAGTGTATAGACTAAAAGGAGAAGGATACTAGAAAGTGAAAGAGACAAACTTCGGAATGTAGCTAGAAATTGAAAGACAACATATATAATTTTTGCTGGTATTTTTCTCCATCTTGACTTTCATTAATATGAAAGCCTCTAAGATGAATAAAATCTTAGGATCTTGTACATAACATGATAACCATAGTTGATAACACTGTATTATATAGTTGAAATTTGCTCAGAGAATAGAACGTAAATATTAAATGTTCTCACACATTTATGTTACATAGGTAAATCTGTGAGGTGATGGATGTGTTCATTAACTTGAGGGAAATCCTTTCACAGTGTATATATACACCAGATCATCACATATACTTTAATTATCTTATAATTTTATTTGTCAATTATACATCAGTAAATAAAATTACTAATTAAACTATATGAAAATTTAAAAACATCTGTTTTCATGTTATTTGTGTTCTTAACCATATCCTAAAACACTCAGATCTCATTTCTTATTGTTAGAAGATGTTTGCTGTGCAGCTAGAACAGTTAAAATTTCCCATTTGAGCTATGTCTCCATTACAAAATTTTTCAGTTTTTCATTCTTTCTTTTGACCCTGAGGTTGAGGAAGGAATGTCTCTGTGAGTGAGAAGTTCCTCTGGTTCCAGAACAGTTGGAATAATTGAGATTTCAGATTCCTTCCTACCTGGATTGTTCATTTAGATTCCCTACAGTTAGCCAGTAGCAGAGGCCCCAGAGAAATTATGCTCAGTTTTATATTAGAAAGGTTAAACCTAATTGATTGTTACATTCTTTTGGCTACATCATTTTTGAAAGTATGAATTTTCTTGCTTTGACAGAGAGGACCACTCTTTTACCTGAGCTTCTCTGACCTCCTTTTGGGGATATACTGGCTCACTGAGGCACTTCTCTATGGTACTTCAACAGCCAATAAGGACATTGTCTGCTATAACCTGCAAGTAGTCGGACAGGTGAGTGCTACTAGATTGTGACAACATCTTGTATGAAAGGCACACTCTGATCTAAATAAGAAGTGAAGAGAACCCATCCTGGAAAGTGGGACCCTTTTATTTATTGTTACACTTTGAAATAATAGCTTTTACTGTTTTTCCACATTAAAAAACTACTTACTGTAGAAAATTTGGAAAATATGGAGAAGCAAAAAGTTAATAAATCACCCAGCTATAATTACTCTTTAATATTTTATGTATATTATAATATATATTATATATAATGTACATAATATATAATATTTTCAATCTTTTTCTCTATAGATAAATGCATTTTAGAGCAAATATAATATATTAATACTCTTTATAATCTGCTCTTATTATTCAACATACTGTGACCATATTTTCATGTAATGGAGTATATTTCAACATCTTTGAGATTATTACATTTTTTATTAATATAATAAATGTTGACTTTTAGAAATACTACATATGATTATATGTAATCATATATATCTTTCATAGATTTTATCAGTGGATTAACCTATCTAGTTCTATCAGTATATAATGTTTCTGAGACTTGGGATGTTAAAAAAGTAGAGGTTAATGTGCAGTCTGTACTCACTGCTGGTTACTTCCTCTGGGAGTTGTTGCAAGAGGGGAAATTTGTTTTAATTTAGTAGGAAAATACTAATAGGTAATTAGTGATATGAACTCCAGGTACTAATAATATGTTACCTATCTTGTATGAGTTTAAGTATCTTAGAGACATACTTTATTCAGTCTTGCTTATAACCTCATAAATAGGGTTTATTTTCTCAGGTAATAATAAACAATTATTATATTATAATATTATAATCTTTGTTGTTGTTCAGTCATTTCAGTTGTGTCTGACTCTTTGCTATCCCATGGACTGCAGCCCTTCAGACTTCCCTGTCCTTCATTCAGTTCAGTTCAGTTCAGTTGCTCAGTTGTGTCCAGCTCTTTGCAGCCACATGGACTGCAGCACACCAGGCTTCCCTGTCCATCACCAATTCCCGGAGCTTGCTCAAACTCATGTCTATTGAGTCAGTGATGCCATCCAACCATCTCATCTTCTGTTGCCTCCTTCTGCTTTCAGTCTTTCCCAGCATCAGGGTCTTTTCCAGTGAGTCATTTCTTTGCATCAGGAGGCCAAATATTGGAGCTTCAGCATCAGTCCTTCCAGTGAAAGTTCAGCGTTGATTTCCTTTAGGATTGACTGGATTGATCTCCTTGCAGTCCAAGGGACTCTCAAGATGATTCTTCATTCAGCACACAGTTTGAAAGCATCAATTCTTCGGTGCTCAGTCTTCTGTAGGGTCCAACTCTCACATCTGTACATGACTACTGGAAAAACCATACCTTTGACTATATGGACCTTTGTTGGCAAAGTGGTGTTTTTAATATGCTGTCTAGGTTTGTCATAGCTTTCCTTCTAATGAGCAAGTGTCTTTTAATTTCATGACAGCAGTCACAGTCCACAGTGATTTTGGAGCACAAGAAAATAAAGTCTGTCACTGTTGCTATTCTTTTCCCCATCTATTTGCCATGAAGTGATTGGATTGGATGCTTTATCTTAGTTTTTTGAATGTTAAGTTTTAAGCCAGCTTTTTCACTTCCCTCTTTCACTTTCATCAAGAGGCTTTTTAGTTCCTCTTCACTTTCTGCCATAAGGGTGGTGTCATCTGTTTTTCTGAGGTTACTAATATTTCTCCTGGCAATCTTGATTCTAGCTTGTGCTTTATCCAACCTGGCATTTCACGTGAGGTACTCTGTATATAAGTTAAATAAGCAGGGTGACAATATACAGCCTTTGATGTACTATTTTCTTAATGTACTTATTTTCTCCATGACAACACTTGGTTCCTCCTGAACTCGTTTTTCTCAAGCCTTGAGCTGCTAATGGCTCAGCAAACCAAAATGTCTTACTCATGAAAATGTTTTTCTTAATAAGCTATATTAATGAACCTCTGTATTTGCTTGGAAATCTGCCTTTCTTCAAGATTTATGTCAATTGTTTTATGGCCAGAGATGACTCTCTTTGTGCCAATTCTATCTCAAAATGCTTGCTAACCAGTATAGAATGCTTTGCTAAAAACTGACAACTATCTCAAAATGCTTGGTAATCAGTACGTAATGCTTTGCTAAAAACTAACAAGGGGGCACTGTTTATGTCCCCTTCTGATGTCTATGTCAGAAGCTTTCTCTGTCCCTTTACACTTTAATAAAATTCTGCTACACACACCAAAAAATAAATAAATAAAAATACTGGTTGGATGTTTCCAACATCTGGCTCATTTCTGAGTTGGTGTTTGATGATTATCTTCTCCCATGAGAGTCAGTGACATTTTTCTTTTCTTTATATATAGAACGTAATTATCATCTCATCATCTTTAGGCAGTGGTTCAGATCTCAAGTCTGTTTCTCTAAGCATTGGCTGTGCTGTTTTGGGACTGCCATGCTCATGCATGGTATTTACCAGACAGTTTTTGTTTGTAATCATTGGAAGGGATGGGCCATAGAGGGCTTAAACACAGTAGCTTATTTATTTAATCAATTAGTTGTAGTTTTTGAAATTGTGGTAAAACACATTTAACATAGAATTTTCCATTTAACTATTAAAAATGTTTAGGTTTTGGTAAAAATACATAACAAACTTTAGTATTTTAGCCACTTTTAAGTATACAGTTCAGCAGCATACATTCACATTGTTGTGTAACTGTTACCACTATTCACCTCTAGATATTTTTATTATCCCAGACTGAAATTCTGTATCCTTTAAATATACCTTTCTTGTACCTTCCAGCCTCTGGTAAGCACCTATGAATTTGACTACTCTGGGTACCTCATGTGTGTACTAAGTTGCTTCTTGTCTGACTCTTCATGTTCAACTTTTTGCGACCCTGTGGACTATAGCCCACAAAGCTCCTCTGTCCGTGGGGATTCTCCAGGCAAGAATGCTGGAGTGGGTTGCCGTGTCCTTTTCTAGGGGATCTTCCCAGTGCAGGGATTGAACCCACGTCTCTCTCTTTTGTCTCCTGCAAAGGTAGGTGGGTTCTTTACCACTAGCGCCACCTGGAAAGCACTGGGTGCCTCATATCAGTAGAATAATACAGTATTCCACCTTTTGTGTTAGCTTGTTTGACTGAGCTTAATGTCTTCAAGGTGTATCCATGTTGTAGCATGTGTCAGAATTTTTTTTAAATTAAGATATAATTGATGCATAATATTGTATTAGTTTCAGATGTGCAACATAGTGATTCACTTTTTGATAGATTATCTTGTTTATTTTGTACATAGTAGCTTGTACTTGTTCATCCCCTATCCATTTTTGGCCCCTCTCTCATCTGTTTTTTTCCACTGGTAACCACTTGTTAATATTCCAGGCAAGAATATAAACAAGTAATTTCAATTCATAGCATCCCAAAGAGTCACACAGGACTGAAGCAACTTAGCACAACCAGTTGTTTATTAGGTATATCTGTGAGTTTGTTTCTGTTTTGTTATATTTATTCATTTGTTTTATTTTTTAGATTCCACATATAGGTAGTAACATATAGTATTTATCTTTCTCTGATTATTTCATTGAACATTATACTTTCCTGCTCCATCTATGTTGTTGTAAATGGCAAATTTTCATTCTTTCTTATGGCTGAGTAATATTCTAGTGTGTGTGTGTGTGTGTGTGTGTGTGTATTTATTTATTTATTTATATACAACATATTGTATCTGTTCATTTGTTGATGGACAGTTAAGTCTCTTTCATATCTTGGTTATATAAATAATGCTGCTATGAATATTGGCGTTTGAAATTGTCTTTTCAAATTACTGTTTTATTTTTCTTTGGCTGTGTATGCTCAGGAGTAGAATTGCTGGATCATACAGTAATTATATTTTTTTCAGGAACATCCATACTGTTTTCCATAGTGGCTGAACCAGTTTACATTCCCAGCTATTCTAGGGTTCTCCTTTTCCCTACGTCCTCACCAACATTTGTTATTGGTGATCATTTTGGTGATATCCATTCTGACAGATGTGAGATAATATCTCATTGTGGTTTTTATTTGCATTATCCTGATAATTAGCAACACTGCACATTTTTGTGTGTGCCTGTTGGCCATCTGTATGTCTTTGGAAAAATGTCTATTTAGTTTTTCTGCCCATTTAAAAATTTGGTTTTTTGGCTTCTTGATATTGAGTTGTATGAGCTATTCATATATTAGCTCCATATTGGATATATTATTTGCAAATATTTTCTCCTGTTCTGTAGTTTGTCTATTCTTTTTCTCAGTGGTTTGCTTTGCTGGGTGAAAGCTTTTAAGTTTAATTAGATCTCATTTGTTTATTTTGCTTTTGTTTGCTTTGCATGAGGAGACATCCTAAAAAATATTTCTGAGTCAGAGTATTCTGCCTATGTTTTCTTCTAAGAGTTTTATAGTTTCCTGTCCTACAGTTAAGTCTTTGATCCATTTTTAGTTTATTTCTATATATGGTGTGATCATAGTAGTTGTTGTTTGGTTGCTAAGTTGTGTCCAATTTTTTGCGACCCCATTGGACTGTAGCACATTAGGCTCGTTTGTCCATGGGAGAAATACTGGAGTGAGTTGCCATTTCCTTTTCCACAGATCTTTCTGACTCAGGGATCAAGCCTGCATCTGCTGCATGGCAGGCTGATTCTTTAGTGTTGAGCCACCAAGGGAAGCACTATATGGTGTGATAAAATGTTTGAATTTCATCCTTTTATACATAGCTGCCCAGTTTTCCCAGCAACACTTATTGATGAGTATCTTTTCACATTGTTTATTTTTGCCTCTTTTGATAGATTAATTGCCGTAAGTGTATGGTTAATTTCTGGGCTCATTATTTTGTTCCATTGATCTGTGTGCCTGTTTTCATGCCAATACCATACTGTTTTGATGACTTACCTTTATACTGTAGTCTGAAGTCAGGGAATGTGATACTTCTAGCTTTCTTCTTTTCTCTCAAGCTTTCTTTGGCTATTCTGGGTCTTCTGTGGTTCCATATAAATTTTAGGATTGTTTGTTCTAGTACTCCTAGGTATTTTGATAGAGATTATTGCCTTGAGTCTCTAGATTGCTTTGGATACTATGGACATTTTAACAATATTAATTCTTCCCATCCGTAAACATGGTGTATCTTCCCATTTCTTTGTATCATCTAAAATTTCCTTCGTCACCATTCTGTAGTTTTCAGAATATGTCTAAGAGGTATAAAGAATATACCTCTTTAATTGTTTTGTTTTATGCTATTTTAAATGGAATTAGCTTTTTTGCTTTCTCTTTCTGATAGTTCTTTATTAATGTATAGAAAAGCAACAGATTTCTGTATATCAGTCTTGTGTCTTGCAACTTTACTGAATTCACTGATGAGCTCTAGTAGTTTTTTGGTAGATTTTAAAATTCTGTATGTGTAGTAGTATCATGTCATCTACAGATGGTGACCATTTTACTTCTTCTCTTCTAACTTGGAGGCCTTTTCTTTTTCTTGTCTGATAGTTGTAGCTAAGACTTCTATTATTGTTGAATACCAGTGGTAAGAATGGGCACCTTTGTCTTATTCCTGATCTTCGAGGACCACTTTTCACTGTTGAGTATGATATTAGCTGTGGTTTTGTCATCCATGACCTTTATTATATTGAGGTATGCTCCTTCTGTACCCAATTTGTGGAGAGTTTTTTTCATAAATGGATATTGAATTTTGTCAGAAGCTTTTTCTGCATCTATTGCGATCATCATGATTTTTATTTTCCTGTTAGTTAATATGGTATACCACATTGACTGATTTGTGGATATTGAACCATTCTTGCATTCTGGGATAAATTCCACTTGATCATGGTGTATGTTCCTTTTTTAATTTTTTATTTTTTTCCATCTCAGGTGTACATGAGTTCCCAATCTTGAACCCCGCCCCCACCTCCCACCCCGTATCAACTCTCTGGATCATCCCCGTGCACCAGTCCCAAGCATCCTGTATCCTGTATTGAATATAGACTGACGATTTGTTTCTTACATGATAGTAGACATGTTTCAGTGTCATTCTCCCAAATCTTCCCACCCTCTCCCTCTCCCTCAAAGTCCAAAAGTCCATTCTATACATCTGTGTTCCTTTTTATGTATTGTTGAATTTGGTTTGCTAATATTTTGTTGAGGATTTTGACATCTAATTTCATGATTATGTTGTACCTTGGTATGGTTTCTTCATGTTTCTTATGTTTGGTTTTATTAAGTTTCTTGGACATGGTGGTTTGTATTTTCATCAAATTTGGAAAAATTTTGGTTATTATTCCCTCAAATATATATATTTTTTCCTCCCTTCCTCTCTACTTCTGCTGGAATTCCAATTCTATGTTAGGGATTATTAGCCTGCTTGTATTGTTACATAACTCACTGAAGTTTTGTTCCTTTTTTTCAAAGTCTTTTATCTCTAGATGTCTCATTTTAGTTTCCAATTCTGTGTCTTCAAGCTTACTAATTTTTTGCAGTTTCTAATTTTCCATATTTTAAATTCCATATATTTTTCATCTCTAGACTTTCAGCTTGGATCTTTTTTATATCTTTCATTTCTCAAGGTTATGCTAATGCTTTCCTCTACCTTCTTGGACATACTGAGTATATTTACAGTAGTTCCTTTAACTTTTTTCCCCTAATTTTTATAATTTATGTTGTTTCTGAGTCCATTGCTATTGATTAATTTTTCTCTTGATTATGGGCCATAATTTCCTGCTTATCTACATACTTAAAATATTTTAATACACACCAGATATTATAGATTTTATATTGTTGAGTATTAGGTTTTATATATACATATAAATCCTCTTTAAATTCAGGAATTTTGTCTTCAATGTAGTTAACTCTGAGTTCGTTTGATCCTTTGTGTTTTTTGAAGGCTTGCTTTTAAGCTCAGTTAGGGCAGTATTTCATGTACAGCTAATTTGGTTTGATTAGTAGGGCAGTACTCTTCTTATGATTTTACATTATTATTCTACAATACTGCCATTCAGCCTATGGATTAGGAAGTCTTTCCACACTGGCTTATGGAGACACAAACTATTCCTTTAGGAATTTTTTTTTTTTCTTGAAGATTGTTCTACATACTCCTTTCTGGTGCTTCTTTGGAGAAGGAAATGGCAACTCACTCCAGTGTTCTTGCCTGGAGAATCCCGGGGATGGGGGAGCCTGGTGGGCTGCCGTCTATGGGGTCACAGAGTTGAACACGACTGAAGCGACTTAGCAGCAGCAGCAGCAGGTGCTTCTTTCTCTGTTCTTCATGGTTTTCTCTCCCATGTTTATAGATTAATACTTAACCAAAGACTTGAAGGTACCTCTGCAAACCTCCAGAGCACTAGATCTCTATGTATTTGCCTCTTCTCTGATAATTTGCTTCATACATTTTAGCTGCCTTGGCCTCTATGAACACTGAAATCTGTCTCAGCTCACAGACAGCTTATTTCTTTTGGATTCCCCTTCACCACATTCACTTTGCCCAGCTGCTTAGCTGGGTTCAACTTGTTTGTTTTTCTTTTTTCAGGGATTACTGTTCTGTACTGATTGTTATCTGATGTTTGAAAACAGGATGTTTTCATGTATTTTGCCCAGGTTTTAGTTTTTTAAGGCTGAGGTGCAAATTCTATTCCTTTTATTTCATTGAAGATGGAAGCAAAAGTTCCTTCTCTTGGATTTTTGTCCTGCTGGCTTGTTGCAGTCTTGTCAGCTCTTTGATGTTTTAAAAGATTAAAAAAATATTCATATTTAGTTCTTTTGAATGGAAAGTTCGGTTTGGATAGCCTAGGCTTTCATTACTAGAAATGGAAATTCTTATGTCCTTTTCTTTATTTTTAAAATTTTTATTGGAGTATAGTTGATTTACAATATTGTGTTAGTTTCAGGTATACAGCAAAGTGAATCTGTTATACATAAACAAATAGCCACTCTTTCTAGATTCTTTTCCCACATAGGCCATTACAGAGTATTGAGTAGAGTTCCCTGTGCTATACAGTAGGCCCTTACTAGTTAAGTATTTTTTATATAGGAGTCTGTATATGTCAATCCCAATCTCACAATTTATCCCTCCCCCACCCCTTATCCCCTGGTAAATTTAAGTTTATTTTCTACATCTGTGATTTTACTTCTGTTTTGTAAAAAAGTTCGTTTATACCCTTCTGATGTCCTTTTCAATTAAAAAATGAAATAGAAAAAGATTCTATGATATCTTCATAAAAATAGAACAGTTGACTGAGAGGAGGTGGATAACGTGGTTCCTTTGAACAGTCAAAAGGATAAAATAAGGACACTAGGACATATTTTAGGTAGGCCTAGGTTGAATGCTCAGACTTGGCCCAGTTTTGCATAATAGAGATACTAGGTGGTAAGTTACTAATAGACCAGTAGGTAGGATTCTTACAGTAGAAAATAATGAAATAAATTGAAAGAAGCCATAGTGGGACAGTTTTGATCAGTTGTTTTGATTTTCATCTAGATATTGTATATCTCCTCATTTTTCTACACCATCAATTATATCTGGTATCTGTACAAAGAACTGAGGATGAAACCTAGCCAGAGTGCACAGAGGACATTTTCACTGGTAAGTTTTATTCAGAGCTGATAGTTAGGAACAGTATGCTAAAACAAATCTGCCTGTCTTTGACAAATAGTTTAGCACTTAGCACTGACTAGGTGAATTCATGGGAGTTCATAAAAGAGAAAACATGGAGTTTCCACTCTGTTGACATGATTTCTGTACCCTTTTGCCACCATCACCACCCCTGCCACCACCACTACCACCACCAATAGGATTTGATTATAGGAAACATTATTTACAGTATTACCATTCCTGCCTGGTTCCTTTCAGTAAAGGAAATCCCTCTTGGCTCTATGCCAACCCATCATTGTTGTTAAAGAAAACGATCTTGGTGAGCAGGTAGGAAAATGCCCAGCTAGCTAACATAGGATTTGGGTTGTGGGTATTGGAAAGGTAGAGTGTTGTGCTCTGAAGTATTTTGTTGGAATGTGTGGGTTACACATATTGGTTTACAGAAGGGCAGAGGAATAAATCCGTGGTAATTAGAAAACAAGATGGATCCAGAAACCAACCTGTTCCTTCTTTGAGTCACAAAGGAGTTTTGGACACTGTCTAGCATTACAGAAAGAGAAGAGAACACTTGGTATATAAGTCAATATACCTGGATCCTTTTCTGTGTATACATATCTTACATATATCGTATAATTCACCTATTTCATGTGTACAATTCAGTGGTTTTAAAAGTAAACTTACCAGGTTGTAAAATTATCATAACTCAGTTTCAGAATATTTTCTTCACTCCAGTAAAATCCTTCATGCATATTTACTGTTAAATTTGTTTTCCATATCCTGCCCTGCCCTTGTTGTTCACTTTCTATGTCGTATTTGGCTCACCTTGCCCTCAGCAGGCAACCGCTAATACACTTTCTGTCTCTGTAGATTTTCATTTTCTGGACATCTCATATAGATATTTTATGTATCATGCAAAATATTTTGGTGTCTGGTTTATTTTATTTGGCATAATGCTTTTGAAGTTCATTCATTGTATATAAGTAATTCATTCCTTTCTATTGCTAAATAGTATTCCATTGTATAGTACTCTTAGTTCCTTATTTTTGATTCTTTAAGTAAATCACTAGGTGATTTAGCAGAATAGATTTTTATGTTGTTAGCAGTGTTCTTTTCTTTAACTGTCTTTGTGTTTATTTTATCTTACTAAATATTCTAGTCATTTTATTTATGCCGTATCCATTCTGTCGTGGCTTTTTGAAGGAGAATTTTTGTTCAATAGCACCATGGAATAAATGAATCTAGAAAGCCTCCCAGCATATTTTTTCCAAAGCCTACAGTTTTAGAACAAATGAAAGTGGTATCCTGTCATACACGTGATGAAACGCAGCAAATGTTTGTTGAATGAATAAGTGGTATTATCGCATTGTGAAAAGAGCATTTGAAAGTAAATTAGGAGATCTGTCCTCTAAACCTATTTCTGTCATTTATCTCCTGTATGACCTTGGGCACATCATCTTCCTTTCTTGGGCCTCAATTTTTCATCATCAAAATGAAGTGCTGGGGGACTTCCCTCATGGTCCAGTGGTTAAATGTCCACCTTCCAATGCAGGGAACATGGGTTCCTATTTTATAGATATTCAAGGTGCCTTTTTTGATTCTGTCTTGTACTAACCCTGGGCTGTGAATGGTTTCTGCTGGTCATCTATACATAGACTTTTACCCCACCTATAAGCTCTGAACAGTTTACACCTCCCTTGATCTAAAAGAGGAGAGGATTGAGCAGTTATTAGAAGATGAAGATTTACTGTGCAAGTTCATATTTGCCTTTCTTCTTAAGAGAATTTGTTATGGTATCCAAATCTTATATTAAGCTACTCTCTGCAAGCCCTCTTTGTGGATACTGGTGTATTTTTTAATATACAATAATACAGATAAATTCTCTTTATCTTCAGTGCTAAGGAACTATTCATTTCATTTACTTTTTTATCAAATATTGCTTAACTGAAGCAAACCTGCTATTGGGAATTTTTGTACTATCAAATAGTAAGTGATGACCTAGTATTGTTATAATATGATTGGCAATATCCTAAGACATACTCACATTTATTATTTTCATAGGTTATAGATTACACCTGCCGAATTGGTCAAATAGCCATCATTTTGTCCAGGTAAGATTTTTTTTTTCGTTCCTAGCATGGTGTAGACTCATTATTCTTGGGTCCAGGTGGGAACAGTTAAAAGGACAGAGCTCTTATTTCCATTCATTCTGTCACTCCTTGTTCCTCACATAGCTTTACTGAGTAAGAAGCAACAAATGTGTAATCCCTGATTTCATTTTCCCAGGTGAAATAGGCAAGCAATTTGAAGTTACAGGCTGGGTTTTAGCCCCAGTTCTGCCGTTAACTGTGTGTGACCTTGAGTGAATATTTTTCCTTTAAGTCTTTTGACTTCTAATTCCTTTTCATATATCATGAAAGCTGTAATAGATGATTTTCAATACCTT
Source organism: Neotragus moschatus (assembly GCA_006410615.1). Taxonomy (NCBI): domain Eukaryota; kingdom Metazoa; phylum Chordata; class Mammalia; order Artiodactyla; family Bovidae; genus Neotragus; species Neotragus moschatus. Next base: position 4,910,831 of record SJYA01002485.1, on the reverse strand, counting down.
TATAACATTGGGTAAGACTCTTTTACTAAACTCAGAAAGGATCTGGATCTCACCTAAAGTGATGGTCACATTGAGTTGATTTTAGACATTATTAACTTTTATTCCTGGATCTTTTCCAGTTACAGGAATCTCCATATATTAAGCTGGATAAATAACTGTTTGCTTTAAGGCTGTGTTTTGGAAAATTTCTCAGGGAATGGACAGATCACATAGGTCCTTGATAGATTTTTCATTTCATTTTGACCCACTTGGTTTTTTAATCTGATCATGCAACTCCCAGAGTGTATGCTTAGTCACTCAGTCATGTCTGACTCTGCAATACCATGGACTGTAGCCTGCCAGGCTCCTCTGTCCATAGAATTTTCCAAGCAAGAATACTGGAGTGGGTTGCCATTTTCCGCTCAGGGAACCCTCCCAACCCAGAAACTGAACTCACATCTCTTATGTCTCCTGCCTTAGCAGGTGGATTCTTTACTACTTTGCCACCTGGGAAGCCCACAGCTCCCAGAGACTCTCTGTGAAAATCTGTTAGGTTTTATTAACCTAGATATAAAATGCATTTCCTGCTTCATTTCACCAGGAACTTGAAAGTATACTTAAAGTTTTTGAAGTATTTTTCTTGAAGAAATTAAATGTGTACGTTTTCATGGAGAGTGAGTAGGGTAATGGTATTGGGAGAAGGATAGGAGAATATTTTGCACAGGGAAAAAGGCATAAAAAAGTCTGAATATTAGGGTGATAATTTTTTTTCCTCCTAGTCTGATACCTCTATTGTTGATGGTACCTGTATTCTGTTTGGGCAATGTCAGTGAATGTTTCCGCAACTTCAGCCAGAGCCACAGGTAAGTAAGGACCAAACCTATCATTTTCTTGGTAGACTACACCTATTCTTTTCTATAAACAAAGATGGAAGAAGACTTTGTACATCCATGCTGGCCAAGGTGCTTGTATTTTAAATAGGCTACGGATAGCAGTTGTGGTCAAGGCTAAAAATATTTTAAGTAGAAATATGACATAAAGTGACTAGATGAGAATGTTTCAGTGAGAAGGAACAAGGTATTATGGACAAGGCTTAGCTAGATGATAAGTAAAATTGCATACTCATTAACTTTTGTCACACCAAATGGCTCTCTCTCTGGTCTTAACACCTGTAGCACCACTCCAGACCATTGATTCTCTTCCTAGGTGTATCCTGATGTACTCACCACCACCAGCCGTGGCTGAGCTCCTGCCTTCTGCCAACACATCAGTCTGTAGCACACTTTATTTTTATGGGCTCATCATTTTCCTGGCCAGCTTTGTACTCAGCTTCTTCACCATTGTGGTACTGTACCTCCCTATCTGCCTTTATGGGAAGTGGGATGGGGTGGGGTGAGGTGGCGCAATATTTCTGGGCCTACATGGGAAAGATGTGGTACAGAGGCATTTCTTATAGTCCTAGAACAAAGAAGTGACTGGTACATATTGATAATTTAATTACTTCCTTAGTCTTTTGTACTTCCCAAAGTCAAATGATGAGTGGGGAAAAGAGCCTGTATTCATTAGGAGAGAATTATGCTCACTCTAAAACTAGTATATGTTCCTGTGGATCCTTGTGAAGGACCAGACCAGAAAACTAGTATGTGTCCAGTACATTCTTTATATAGTATGATTTTCTGGAGCACAGAACATGTTCTTTGATTTAATTTTCCAAATAATTAGAGTTTTCTTTTCTTGGTTCTTTATTGAATATAAATTTGCACTTATCCTATATCTAACTGAGTGTAAAGTATTGAGTGGTTCATACAGTTACTAAATACTCCTTTGATATCCTCAGAATGATGGACAAGTAATCATTTGTGGGACAATATGTTATTTATATATAACTGCCTAGGACAAAATCAGTAAGCAAGGAAATATGCCTTTTTATTTGCCAGATCTACTTTTCAGTATCGTTTTCTCCTCTTTACATGCTAGTCGAGGGATTATAAATTATGCTTGCAGACCAACTTTATCCCACAAATTTTTTCTTTTTGCTAGCATACCTAGCATGTGTGAATGAAATGCAATTGTGGAGTATTTTCTTTGATGATTCAAAAGTAAGTTATGGAGGTAGCTTTGATCAAATCAGCAACTTTGTAAAGAAAACATAGTGATTGCTTTATGTTAAAATGGCCTTGATGGTTTTCGCTTAGAACTGATTGACAAGAGAGACAGGTCTCCCAAAACATGAGACCCTGGGGATTCCTGTTCCCTCCTTCAGAATAACCCAGACTTCAGTGGGCATTCAGAACTGGCATTCTGATTCTTTTTTAATCAGCAGATGGTGAACTGATTTCTACTAGACATAAATAATCTCAAATCAAGTTTTGGCCTCTTTTTGATTCCGTGTCTGTGGGTAAAGGAAAATGCATGATTGAACTTAAGGAATTGGGTTATTAACTTAGTGAAAAGTGGAAGTGAAGTTGCTCAGTCGTGTGTGACTCTTTGCAACCCCATGGACTGTAGCTTATCAGGCTCCTCTGTCCATAGGATTTTCTAGGCTAGAGTGCTGGAGTGGATTGCCATTTCCTTCTCCAGGGTATCTTCTCGACCCAGGAATCGAACCCTGGTCTCCCACATTGCAGGCAGACACTTTACCATCTGAGCCACCAGGAAGATCTGGATTATTTTAAAAGTTTCAGATTTGGTCTCATTTTTTTGTTGTTGTTTTACTTGTTTTAGTCACTAAAGTTGTGTCCAACTCTTTTACAATTCTATGGACTGTAGCCCCACCCAGGCTCCTTTGTCCATGGGATTTCTCAGGCAAGAATACTGGAGTGGGTTCCATTTCCTTCTCCAGGGAGATCTTCCCAACCCAGGAATAGAACCCATATCTCCTACATTGGCAGGCAGATTGTTTACCACAGAGCTACCTGGGAAGCTCAGGTTTATTACCTAATTTACTCCCCCACAGAAAAGATATTTAACTGATTTATATTTATTTTGTTAACTAAAGCGTATTCAAATTGCTCCCAGTTGGAAGGGAAAAACAGTCTGTTTTCCATCTAAAGATAGTAAGAATCTTGCTAAAACTTTTTTTGGGGGAGCTGAGAATATTAAGCTCTGCCAAGTGCTAAACTATTTATTTAAAAGGTTTTAAGCTAAAACACTGTCTAACACAACCTCTAAGAAAGTATTTTATAAGAGAATCTGGTTATATCTTAGTTTTAACTTCCCATGCATATTGCAGGTAACCTCATTGAGAAAAATAAAAGCCTTAGGGTTGATGTAAATTTTACATATTGAACATGATAACCACAAGTTTGACTAACATTTGTCCATTTTCTTGGCCAAACACAAGATCACTCTGGAGAATTTTCTCTCTCAAAAAAAGGAAAACCTGATCTCAGATAGTAAAGACAATAAAGATAAGAGGATGGTCTTTCCTGCTGTCAGATCCTAAGAGAAGGCGCTCTCCAAAATGATAGACTAGACAGGGAAGTTTTAGTAAGCGTTAGGCAGACTACTCACTGCTCTAATCCATGTTTAGGTTTTACTCATTCAAGCCCAGACACTCTACAAGAAGTTTCTGAAATCGACTGGCTTTCTGGGGAGTGAACAGTGGGCAGTGATTCACATCATGGAACAGCGAGTACGTTTCTACCCAGTGGCCTTCTTTTGCTGCTGGAGCCCAGGTGGGTATCTTAACTGAAAGATCTAGGCAGTGAAAAGGGTAATTGTTAGACTGTAATCAAGCAAAATAGTTTCACCAAGAAGTATGACTACAAATTCCTATCCAGCATATAAAGTTTACTTTGGTCCCACCCATATTTCCAGTTTCTCTCAACCTCCTTAACTTCTTTTCCTTCTTATGTTTTTAGAAACTGAGATAATTAGACATGAAATAATATGAGAGAAAATGTCATGACAGAACTTAGACACCTGCCCTTCCTACTACACAGAGTTGTAATATGAGGATCAGATTGGATAATGTTTATGAGAAGGCTTGTTAAACATGTTAAAAATTATAACTTATGTCCTTCCTATAGTATGTCTTGCTTCCATTACTACTCTTAATAATCTGCAAAGTTTAACCACTGAGGAATAGCAGTGGAGACCTGCTGTTGGAGGAAACCTGAAGCCAGTGGTTTATATAACTGGTTTATCTCACTGCTAGTCTTCATTATGCCTGTAATTCTCACAGTGCTTAAGTGTTTATACTAAAAAAATTTATGCTCAGATACCCAGAATTGGCAACAAGATCTGTGCTTTGTGTTTTCACAGCTGTCATTCTGATGATCATAAAGCTGACAAAACTACAGGACACCAGACTTCATATGGCCCTCTATGTTCTCCAGGTAACATCTTCAAAAAAACATCCAGCATGTCTGTTCTTACACTTTGTTATCCTGTTCTCTTACGCTGCCAAAATTCAGTAAGCACATTCCACGCCCCCCCTCCTTAGGGTATTTCTTTCTACATTGCAAGAGAAAAATATATTATTTGCATTCAGTTCTGAAAAATGTGAAAATTTCCTCATTGATGAGGTGGATATCTTTATGAAAGCACTGCCATGCATTTCAGAGCTTGTGTGTCTCTAGTATTCATGTGTTTTTTTAAGGGATGGGTAACAAAAGACGAGCTCTTCCAGGTAATGTTCTTATGAAACACTGATAGTGACATGACATGATTGTCTCTCATCCAGAGTGAAATGAATAGATAAATTAGCTATTCTAGGCGAACAGAGAGAAAGAAACAAAGAAAAGAATGATTCTTTCCCTCCTTATCAGATTTAAGTAGGTTTTTTGGGGCTCTCAGACTATGCTGCTTGGCAGTTTCCTCAAGCCTAACCCAGGAAATGGGGCAATAAGGTGGGATATTGAAACCACTTCATAGTCTGTATGTATATGGTAAGAAATATGACTAACTCTCATGACAAAGAACAGTATGAAAAGTGAGTTCAGGAAGAGATGAAAAATAGTTTTTAAAAACAACACCGAATCTTGATTTTTGAAGTGAATATAACAATGATTTATAAATAAGAGGAATGGAACTCCTCCCCAAATCTCTGAAAACCTGAAGGATGGGCTCCATTACCCCTTCATCTCCTCCAGGCTCTAACAACATCATCTCAGGGTCTGCTCAACTGTGGAGTATATGGCTGGACACAGTACAAGTTCTACCAACTAAAGCAAGAGGCTCGACGTGATGCAGACACCCAGACACCATTATTATGCTCACAGAAAAGATTCTATTGCAGGGGCCTGGATCCATTGGAGCCAACTCTTGCTTTTGCTACTAGCACCTCTACCATTCTTTGAAACTAAAAACTAGAACATCCAGAACTGGAATTATTCTGCACTAGTGGTTTGGGCAGAGTGTTTGCGGCCAACATCTTAAGTCTTTTTCTAACCATACCTTAAGCTATAGAAGTGACAGAGAATATAGTACCATTATTAGTAGCTACTCTTGTTGAAGTGGGTGGAATCTATCCATTATTCTTAGATTCACAGATTAAGTCACTATTCAGGGAGATGAAGCTACTTTCTACCTAAGAGATACACTCATATTACTTGAATAGATATTAGATTTGTGGAGTCTCTTCTGGAAAAAAATAAATTTCAAGTTATTATTAGTTATTATTTATACAAAATATTTCCAGGCCCTCTACTGTGTGGTTGTGGGGGAAGCAGTGTGGCATGTAACAACTTTCTCAGATATTTACATTGCTCTCCCTTCTGTTGAACAAAGAAAGTCCTGGTTTTACATTCTTTGAACAGAGTTTTGGAAATTTAGAAGAAGCAAGAACAGAAGGTGTCAAAAAAGTGATAGGGAGATCCTCAGACTCTCGACATCCTAGTATCGTATATATTCCATGCTGTTCTAGGTCTTAAGAATAGAAACCATTCCCTTCTAGAAAGTTAAGGCCAGTCTTTTGAAGTTACAGTGGATAATAAGATTTGAGAGAAATCAGGACTAAAACTGAAACAGAAACTTCTCAATTCTCATTTATAAGCAGAAATCCTAGATGGTAGGTTTCATAGTGCTTAGATGTAGAATTAGATTGTATGAACTTGCCATTTTTGTAGGTTAAAATGGTCTAATGTCATCTATTTTACACGGTTTAACCTGACTGGAAGTGCTAAATATGTTTATTGAATAAATGGATAAACAGGTGAATGAATGACTAACAAGTAAAATTGAACCTTTGGGAAAGAAAAGACTCCCACACTGAAGAGGCTCATTTATGGGTAGGGATGTTTAATGTTTCTTCCTCTTTAGTCATGTAACAAATGATGTTTGGTCTATCCAGTTAAGTCATGAGCAAAGCCAAACCAGGGCCAGGGCATCAGATGCTGTGATGCCTAAACAAAGGGGAAAGCCAAATGGACAAAACCTAGAATGATAATCAACTAAAGCATCTAGAATGTTTATTAAATCAGATACTTTTCCCCCAATATATTTCCTTGGCCTGTGCAAGGTAAAATCATTAAGATTAGAGAAAATTGACAGAGTAGATTATAATGGGAGATAAAACAGTATACAATATATTAGAACTATATTAGATAATATATTAGAAATCAGTCCTGAATATTCATTGGAAGGACTGATGTTGAAGCTGAAACTCCAATACTTCGGCCACCTGATGCGAAGAACTGACTCATTAGAAGAGACCCTGATACTGGGAAAGATTGAAGGCAGGAGGAAAAGGGGACGACAGAGGATGAGATGGTTGGATGGCATCACCGACTCGATGGACATAAGTTTGAGTAAGCTCTGGGAGTTAGTGTTGGACAGGGAAGCCTGGTGTGCTGCAGTCCATGGGGTTGCAAAGAGTTGGACACGACTAGGAGACTGAACTGAACTAAAGACAGTATACTCTGAAAAGTAAGTACCAGAGATCTTCCTAAAGGAATTCTCAATAGAAATGTTGTTCAGTTGCTAAGTCATGTCTGACTTTTTGCAATCCTATGAACTGCAGCACGCCAGGCTTCCCTGTCCTTTACTGTCTCCGGGAGTTTGCTCAAACTCATGTCCATTGAGTTGGTGATGCCATCCAACCAATAGAAGTGTTAGGGAACTCAATAATAGCTCTTTAGGTTTTAGGCCATGAGCTTCAGCCTTTCTAAGGATGGTAACCTGACCTCATTCTATCAAGATATCTTAAGGCCTCACAAGGTGTGTAGCACAGATTTTTGGGTAGCACAGAATGTGAAAGATACCTCACCTAGAGAGCTGCCTTCACTTCTTTTAATTTAAAAACTAGTAAGAATTCAGCATATAGAAAGACAATGGAAGCAAGAATTCTTTCCATAGGCCTTGAGGGATACCTGAGGTAAGGAGCCCATTTCTTAAAAAGTCCTATCAGTATCACTTTATATTTGACTTTATTTCCAAAAAGAAGATAATTGTCAAATGTTTGTTTATTTTCTCTGATGAATTTTTTGCATTGACACTGGTCTTGGATATTCTATAGATATAGGCAAGCAAAAAGATAGTAGGAATGAAAAATAATAAAAGGTTAGGCAAGATTAGGATCATCAGTTCTTCATTATACTGAGAGTAGGAGGGCCACTATTCAGACTGCCTCTCTCGCCCTTTGAATTCACATGTAGGAGGAGCACAGACATAGATACAGTGGCAGTTCTTAAAATTTCTACAAACACCCCTCCCGTGACTCTGATACTTTTCTAGGTTGCAGTCCTAGTGGGATACAGTGATATCTTTGCAGCTTTGATTAATACAGATCTTTCTTGGACCACATGTTGTATCAACCTCCACCTTCCCCTCATTAGCCCTGTCTGTGGCTTCAAAAATCTCTGTACTGTACCACCACATGTCCTGCATGGGGAAATGGGTAAGCGTTTGAGGTTTTTTCAATGCATGAGAGCCTTTGGATATTTTCACATAGGCACCTCCCACATTTTACATCTTTGGCGTTGCACTGGCTGAAGACTTCACTGCCACAGTTCCAAAATCTGTCTCCCTTGGTATTCGTCCACATTAGCAACTTTCCTGGGCAACCTTTGTACCCCTTTCAAAGATTTTAACAAAGAGATTCTCTAGGCTTCAACCCTGGCCTTGGCAACAATAACCTTGTTCCTTGCAAGGATTGCCACTTTGCTTGTAGGTATCTGTGTGGCACCACTTGGGGTGCCATTACAGTATTCTCGGAGGTCATGCTCATCCACACTGAGGGGGCAGGGTGTGGTTGTCTTTAGAGATTTGTGGTTTTTGCAGCAAGATCCAAATGCAAAATCTGAACCCTTCTTCAGCTGGCATGAGGGCAGACAACAGTGATTCTTTTGAAGAACACTGCCATAGTCACATTCTTTACCCTTATCTACTGTCTTTTTCCCACAGTACAGCTTTCTAAAGGAGCTTTGAACCTCAGGTTTATTAAATAGGCAGCCCTTTCTGTGCAACAACATATGGAAATAGGGAAGCTGCAATTGCTGAAGCTCATATCTATAATAATAAATTCATGGGCTGTATAGAGATTCTGGCCATGGAATTTAAAGACCACATGGTCATGCTTCATTCCCAAATGATGGCCAACCTCATGAGCTATGAAAGCTGTGAAGTTTGGTGTGTCTTTTTGAAAGAAAGATTCATCAAGGTTGCATTCTTGGCCGTGCAGATACCACAGAAATAAATGCATAGCCCTGGTAATTCCAAAGACTTTGGCCAGTAGTCACATGAGCAGCATCATGTTCACGTCTCCCAAGAGATGCCAGTCTCTCTTGTGATTAAAATCTTTAAGTGTTTGCTACAAATTCAGGAAGATTTGCACAATGGTTTTTTTCTGTCCATATCTCTAACTTAGTAAGTACCACTTTCATGTTATATCCTTGGTGTACCTGTTGACCAGTGGAGAAGGAAATGGCAACCCAATCCAGTATTCTTGCCTCGAGAATTCCATGGACAGAGGAGCCTGGGAGGCTTTTAGTCCATGGGGTCTCAAGAGTCGGACATGACTTAGTGATTAAACCACCACCAACACCTATTGACCAGAGCATGGAATCTGTTAACATCTTTGGGATCTTGGTAACTTATTATTCCCGCATTTGGAATCACTGTCAACCACAGTCAACTTGAACATACTTGGGAAGTGGCCATATATAAGGCATAGGAACTGAGGAAGTCCTGTTCTGCTCTGAAATTGTGAAATGCTTAAGAGTTCCTCTTGTTTATCTTTACGGATTACACAAGACTAACCTGATTTTGAAGATATGCATAAACCATATGCTGAGGATGTATAGACTTGATGCCAAAGACAGTGCCATATAAGGTCAGGATTCCCTTTTGACCTGAGCAAGGGCTGATTATCACAAAAGAATCCAGGTCATCCTCTGAATACTCAGTCATCCTGAATAAAAGCAAGACTAGTTTCCCATTTTGACATGTATGAAGAGGGAACTTGTGTAAAACAGAAATAAATAATCCTTTCTTTTGCTTCAAATTAATAATAATATGTCATTTCCCTTGTTTGGGCAGGACTTTGTGCACTTTTTCTGCTTTGTCTTCTTGTCCTCAATATCATCAGGTTCCTAGGAAAGACTTTTATAATAAAGAGATTCACGCTACAGTGTATCCCTGGAAGAACAGTCAGAATTACCAATCAAGTGACACTAGGCTTTATATGGGAAGGGCCCATTCTCGAATGCCCTAAGTGGGATTCCTAAAAGAGAAATCACTCCAAAACTTAACCCATTATCACTTGATTTTGTAGAAGAAAGGATAAGAGGCAGACAGAGTAACAAACTGGGGTCGTCATTATCATGGCCCAACAGAAACAACAAATTGATTGTGAGTTGATTTCCCTGGGACACAATTATTTGTCAGTGACACAGTTGTTTGGACAAAGATCAAAACTGTGTTGCCTGCAAGAAGAATAGCTGCTCTCACCCTCAGAGTACTACATGATGACACCTACCTTTTGTCTATGTCACTTCCTATTCCTCTCAAGCTCTCACTCTTTAGGGGTGTCCTCACTTTGTAACCACCCTCAAAAAATAGCAGTTGTAGTACTCTTTGGAGAAGGCAATGGCACCCCACTCCAGTACTCTTGCCAAAGAATCCCATGGACAGAGGAGCCTGGTGGGCTGCAGTCCATGGGATCACTATGAGTCAGACACGACTGAGTGACTTTACTTTCGCTTTTCACTTTCATGCTTTGGAGAAGGAAATGGCAACCCAGTCCAGTGTTCTTGGCTGGAGAATCCCAGGGATGGGGGGAGCCTGGTGGGCTGCCGTCTATGGGGTCGCACAGAGTTGGACACGACTGAAGCGACTTAGCAGCAGCAATACTCTTTAGCCGAGTTCCTGCTGTCTTCATTGAAAGGTATATCAAGGAGAGGAAACTTAGACATCCAGCCAGTACAGTGATAACAGATCAGGCCCCAAGAAAAGAAAAATATATAACCTCTTCCTTCAGTCCTAGTTTCTGTGAAACAGCTTTCTCCTCCTGTCATCATCTAGTATGCTTTTGAATTTTTGACAGTGTAAAGTTTCCAGAGCAGGGGTTTGTGGATTTCTCAGTAAGTCACCGGCCTCTGCTGTTTAATGCCATTTACACCATTCTCTACTCTATATCTTATAGCCCATTTCAAACCTCCAGTCTTTTTCCGTTTTTTACATTATTCACAATGTTTGTTTATTTGCTCAATCCTAGAATACATGTGAAGTATTTTTAGAGGAACTAACCCAGGCCTCTGTGAACAGGAAGTCTATAAACTGGAGAACAGAGTTTATGTTCAGGTCCTTTATTTTCAGCCTTACATATGAGGTCAAAATAATGTTTCCCAGAATTATTTAGATTGGTACTGTTTTATCCAGACCTATTCAGTGTGGTCATGTTATTCATTTCTAATATAGTTAAGGTCCATATGTTACTTTTTGTATTTCATTCTGATTTGCTCCTATATTTTGGATGATGCTTATTATTTTGAGGGAGTATGTGAAATGTTACCATGATTCTAAAAGTCAGTGGGTGCTAAGTTGCTTCAGTTGTGTCTGACTCTTTGTGACACTATGGACTGTAGCCTGCCAGGCTCCTTTGTCCATGAGATTCTTCTGTCATGAGAAATACTGGAGTGGGTTGCAATGCTCTCCTCCAAGGGATCTTCCCAACCCAGGGATCAAACCCACATCTCTTACATTTCATGCACTGGCAAGTGAGTTCTTTACCACTTGTGCCACCTACTATATCAAAAAGTGTATTCATAGTACACCTCCTTGAGCCTTTAATCTGTCCCCATGTCCTCATTCTTTCCACTCAGTTTTCAGTCATCAGTCTCAATAGTACTTGGTTTATTTTTCCTGTATTTCTTTCTGCACAAATAAGCAGATACATGTGTATTTCCTTATATTCCCTTTTTTCATATGTAAATGTAGCATAACATTATCTATTTTCCTTTCTAAACTTAAAGATATAGCTTGTAAATCACTTCATATCAGTTTATAAAAAATCTTCCTCATTCTCTTTTTTATAATTGTGTAGTATTTAGATTTATGGATGTACCATAATTTATTCAGTCACTCTCCTATATGTGGGCTTTTAGGTTGTTTATTTTGAAATTAATACACTATCATCAGCAAATAGTGTTGCACATATATTTTTTTGTAGAAGAATATTCTTAGAAATGAGAAGATAGTGTTCATACTAATGACATTTATAGCTTGTCTGATATTCCCAAATATATGAAGGGAACTTCAGAAGCTTTTTGCCACTTTTAATTCCCACTAGCAATGTATTAGAATGCCTATGTCCCCAAAATCTAAGCAACAGAATATATCATAATGTATCACTTCACCAAACTGATAGAGTATAAGTAGCATGTCAGTATTGTCATTGTTTAACTTTTATTTTTTTCTAATTTTGAGTGAATTTAAATATTTAATATGTTTAAAAGCCATTTTTATATCTTTTAATAATTGTTAATATTTTTTTCTTATCAAGCTCTTGGTATTTTTTTCTCAATTTTCTCCCTGTAGCTTTATTGAAGTATAATTCACAAATAAAATGTATTTGAAGTGTACAATATGATTTGGTGTGTGTATAATTGTGAAACATTTATT
>SJYA01002485.1:4840123-4898641 GCA_006410615.1 Neotragus moschatus | reverse complement strand
TCAGAGTACTACATGATGACACCTACCTTTTGTCTATGTCACTTCCTATTCCTCTCAAGCTCTCACTCTTTAGGGGTGTCCTCACTTTGTAACCACCCTCAAAAAATAGCAGTTGTAGTACTCTTTGGAGAAGGCAATGGCACCCCACTCCAGTACTCTTGCCAAAGAATCCCATGGACAGAGGAGCCTGGTGGGCTGCAGTCCATGGGATCACTATGAGTCAGACACGACTGAGTGACTTTACTTTCGCTTTTCACTTTCATGCTTTGGAGAAGGAAATGGCAACCCAGTCCAGTGTTCTTGGCTGGAGAATCCCAGGGATGGGGGGAGCCTGGTGGGCTGCCGTCTATGGGGTCGCACAGAGTTGGACACGACTGAAGCGACTTAGCAGCAGCAATACTCTTTAGCCGAGTTCCTGCTGTCTTCATTGAAAGGTATATCAAGGAGAGGAAACTTAGACATCCAGCCAGTACAGTGATAACAGATCAGGCCCCAAGAAAAGAAAAATATATAACCTCTTCCTTCAGTCCTAGTTTCTGTGAAACAGCTTTCTCCTCCTGTCATCATCTAGTATGCTTTTGAATTTTTGACAGTGTAAAGTTTCCAGAGCAGGGGTTTGTGGATTTCTCAGTAAGTCACCGGCCTCTGCTGTTTAATGCCATTTACACCATTCTCTACTCTATATCTTATAGCCCATTTCAAACCTCCAGTCTTTTTCCGTTTTTTACATTATTCACAATGTTTGTTTATTTGCTCAATCCTAGAATACATGTGAAGTATTTTTAGAGGAACTAACCCAGGCCTCTGTGAACAGGAAGTCTATAAACTGGAGAACAGAGTTTATGTTCAGGTCCTTTATTTTCAGCCTTACATATGAGGTCAAAATAATGTTTCCCAGAATTATTTAGATTGGTACTGTTTTATCCAGACCTATTCAGTGTGGTCATGTTATTCATTTCTAATATAGTTAAGGTCCATATGTTACTTTTTGTATTTCATTCTGATTTGCTCCTATATTTTGGATGATGCTTATTATTTTGAGGGAGTATGTGAAATGTTACCATGATTCTAAAAGTCAGTGGGTGCTAAGTTGCTTCAGTTGTGTCTGACTCTTTGTGACACTATGGACTGTAGCCTGCCAGGCTCCTTTGTCCATGAGATTCTTCTGTCATGAGAAATACTGGAGTGGGTTGCAATGCTCTCCTCCAAGGGATCTTCCCAACCCAGGGATCAAACCCACATCTCTTACATTTCATGCACTGGCAAGTGAGTTCTTTACCACTTGTGCCACCTACTATATCAAAAAGTGTATTCATAGTACACCTCCTTGAGCCTTTAATCTGTCCCCATGTCCTCATTCTTTCCACTCAGTTTTCAGTCATCAGTCTCAATAGTACTTGGTTTATTTTTCCTGTATTTCTTTCTGCACAAATAAGCAGATACATGTGTATTTCCTTATATTCCCTTTTTTCATATGTAAATGTAGCATAACATTATCTATTTTCCTTTCTAAACTTAAAGATATAGCTTGTAAATCACTTCATATCAGTTTATAAAAAATCTTCCTCATTCTCTTTTTTATAATTGTGTAGTATTTAGATTTATGGATGTACCATAATTTATTCAGTCACTCTCCTATATGTGGGCTTTTAGGTTGTTTATTTTGAAATTAATACACTATCATCAGCAAATAGTGTTGCACATATATTTTTTTGTAGAAGAATATTCTTAGAAATGAGAAGATAGTGTTCATACTAATGACATTTATAGCTTGTCTGATATTCCCAAATATATGAAGGGAACTTCAGAAGCTTTTTGCCACTTTTAATTCCCACTAGCAATGTATTAGAATGCCTATGTCCCCAAAATCTAAGCAACAGAATATATCATAATGTATCACTTCACCAAACTGATAGAGTATAAGTAGCATGTCAGTATTGTCATTGTTTAACTTTTATTTTTTTCTAATTTTGAGTGAATTTAAATATTTAATATGTTTAAAAGCCATTTTTATATCTTTTAATAATTGTTAATATTTTTTTCTTATCAAGCTCTTGGTATTTTTTTCTCAATTTTCTCCCTGTAGCTTTATTGAAGTATAATTCACAAATAAAATGTATTTGAAGTGTACAATATGATTTGGTGTGTGTATAATTGTGAAACATTTATTGTGAATATAAATTTTATAAAAGACAATAGAATAGTTTAAATAATTTTGGGAATGAATAATGTGGGAGGAACCACTCTACTGAGTTTCAAGACTGTGTGGTATTGGTGATGGGATAGACACATAGATCAATGGAACAGAATAAAGAGTTCAGAAATAGAGAACCCACATGTATGGTCATCTGATTTTTGACAAAAGAGGAAAAGCAATTCTGTGGAAGGAGAATAGTCTTTTCAACAAATCTTGCTGGAAAATTGGACATACGTGGACGAAAAAGAGGAACTTTAACCTAAACCTAACACTTCATACAAAAATTACCTCAAAGTGGATCATAGATATAAATGTAAAATATAAAACTTTTTAGAAGAAAACATAGCATATATTTTAGACCAAAGACTTGCTGAAGAATTCTTAAACGTGGCACCAAAAGCATGATCCATAAAATTTTTAAATCCATAAATTGGACCTAATCAAAGTAAAAGCTTTTGTCAAGAACCTTAAGCTGAGACAGAGACAAGATGGCAGAGTAGAAGGATGTGAGCCTACCACTTCTTATGAAAACACCAAATCACAACTAACTACTGAATAACCACCAACAAAAATTGCTGGAACCTACCAAAAATGATCCCCTACATCCAAAGAGAAAGAAGCCACAAATGAGATGGTGAAGTGAAGTGAAGTCGCTTAATCTTATCTGATTCTTTGCGACCCCATGGACTGGAGCCTGCCAGGCTCCTCGACCTATGGGATTTTCCAGGCAGTGAGATGGTAGGAGGGGTGCAATTATAATAAATCCCATACCCACCAGGTGGGCAGTTCACAAACTAGAAAATAATTATACCACAGAAGTTCTCCCACAGGAGTGAAAATATTGAGCCCCATGTGAGGCTCCCCTGCCTGGATGTCTGGTAACAGGAGGAGGAGGCCCCAGAAAATCTGACTTTGAAGGCCAGTGAAGCTTGATTACAGGAATTCCACAGGACTGGGGGAAACAAAAACTCTACTCTTGGAGGGCACATACAAGGTCTTATGTGCACCAGGACCCAAGAAATAAAGCAGGGACCTCAAAAGAAAGTGTTGCTGAAGTTCCAGTACTTTGGCCACCTAATGCAAAGAGCCAATGCACTGGATCTTCCCACAGTAACTTCCCACTGTTGCTGGGAAAGATTGAGGGCACTAGAAGAGGGCGACAGAGGTTGAGATGGTTAGTTAGCATCACCGACTCAATGGACATGAATTTAAACAAACTCAAATTCAAATAATTTTGGGAACGAATAGTGTGGGAGGAACAGTGTAGCCTGGTGTGCTATAGTTCATGGGGTTGTAAAGATTAGGGCACGATTTAGCAGCTGAACAAAATCAACATAAAAGACTGGGCTAGATTTACCTGCTACTATAGGAGGATCTCCTGCAGAGACAGAGTCCTGCTGCTTCCTGGTGGAGAGAAAAAGTTGGGAAAGGCCCCAAGAATCTGGCCAGAGTTATTGGTGGAGGTCTTGTCCGGTATTTGGCCAGTCTGTGAAGACAGAGAGGTACCTGGTTTGTCTGAAACACAGACACCAACAGAGAAAGAAGTGAAGAATCAGGCAAACATGTTCCACGTAAAGGAACAAGATAGATCTCCAGAAACTGACCCTAATGAAATGGAGGTATATTATTTACCTGATAGAGAATCTAAAATAACTGTTTTGAAAATGCTCAGTTCAGTTCAGTTGCTCAGTCATGTCCGACTCTTTTGCGATCTCATGAATCGCAGCACGCCAGGCCTCCCTGTCCATCACCAACTCCGGGAATTCACTCAGACTCATGTCCATGGAGTCAGTGATGCCATCCAGCCATCTCATCCTCTATCGTCCCCTTCTCCTCCTGCCCCCAATCCCTCCCAGCATCAGAGTCTTTTCCAATGAGTCAACTCTTCGCATGAGGTGCCCAAAGTACTGGAGTTTCAGCTTTAGCATCATTCCTTCCAAAGAAATCCCAGGGCCGATCCCCTTCAGAATGGACTGGTTGGATCTCCTTGCAGTCCAAGAGACTGTCAAGTCTTTTCCAACACCACAGTTCAAAAGCATCAGTTCTTCGGCACTCAGCCTTCTTCACAGTCCAACTCCCACATCCATACATGACCACAGGAAAAACCATAGCTTTGACTAGACAGACCTTAGTTGGCAAAGTAGTATCTCTGCTTTTGAATATGCTATCTAGGTTGGTCATAACTTTTCTTCCAAGGAGTAAGCGTCTTTTAATTTCATGGCTGCAGTCACCATCTGCAGTGATTTTGGAGCTCAGAAAAATAAAGTCTGACACTGTTTCCCCACTGTCTCTTATACACATCTGCAACTGTTATACGTGGAGCTGTGCTTTTTCAGATGCGTTCCCGTGTAAGCCCCACAGAGTCGAGTACTTCCGTGCAGAGCAGTAGGTCCTTGCGTCCACGTCATACATGGTCGTGCGTGTCTGTCAGCCCAGTCTCCTGGTCCCTCCCATCCCTCCCCCCGTTAACCGGGTTTGTTTTCTTCGTCTTTGACTACATTTCTGTTCTGTAAGTTCGTTTGTACCGTTTCTTCTGGATTCCATGTATGAGCGAGGTCTGTGTCTTTGTCTGACTTACTCCACTCAGCACGCTCACCTCCGGGCCCACTGATGCCACTGCAGGGCCGGCAGCCCGCCCTTTTCGGGGCGGAGACGGATCCGGTGTGCGCCCCGCTTCTTTCTCCACTCCACCGCGACGGACATGCAGCCGCTTCCGTGTCTTGGCCATTGTGAACAGTGCTGCAGTCAACACTGGGCCACATGTATCTTTTAAAATTAGGGTTTTCTCCAGGTAAATGCCCAGGAGTGGGGTTTCAGGGTCATGTGGTAGTTCTGCTTTTAATATTTTAAGGAACTTCCACACTGCTCTCCGTAGTGGATGTAACACTTTGCGTTCCCACCAACAGTGTAGGAGGGCTCCCTTCTCTCCAGGATTCCATTTGCAGACTTCTTGATGCTAGCCATTGTGGCTGCTGTGAGGCGGCAGCCGACTGGAGTGTGGACTTGTGTTCTCTAATAATTACTGATGGTGGACGTTTTCCCTGCGTTTAGCCATCCCTATGTCTTCTTTGAAGACATGTCCGTTTAGATCTTCTGCCCCCTTTTAAATTTTTAATATTGAGTTGCACGAGCCATTTGTATATTTTGGAGATTAATCCTTTGTCAGTCTCTTTGCAAATATTTTCTTCCATTTTGTGGGTTGCCTTCTTGTTTATGGTTTCCCTTGCTGTGCAAAAGCTTTAAAATTTACTTCAGTTCATTTCAGTCGCTCAGTCATGTCCGACTCTTTGCAACCCCATGAATCNTCAGCTGTTCCCGCGCCGTTGCAGCCTGGCACTCTCGTCCACTGCCCCTGACCTCGGAAGTGGGGTATCTCCTCTCAGCCGTTCCTGCGCCGACACAGCCCGGGACTCTCTGCCGCTGTCTCTTGGACGCAGGGTGGTTCCTCTCGGCCGCGCTCAAGTGAGCCGGCTCTGCAGCCGCCTGCGCTCCATGGCATGAGGTTTAGTTGTGTCCATTACTAAATTTTAAAATCTAAAGGAAAATGTGAAAAATTCTTTGTGGAGGTAATATAATCTTAATTTCCTAACTTGATAGAGCTGGCATTTTTAAAAGTTAGAAATAAATTTCACTTTTTCTGGATGTAGATTAAAACAATTTTAGAAATATATTAGAAATAAAATCTTGTACAATATTCAAGGCAAACACCATGCTAAAAAATGTTTATGCCAGAAACATAAGCATGAGTTTAGCATTAAGAAATACATTGTCATAATTCATCACATCACAAGCTAAAAGAGAAATAAAATGAACATATGAGTACATGACCAAAAGTTGTTAAAAGTTACTAGTTATTCATATTTTAAAACTTTAATGGGAATACAAAAATGCTACATTGTTATTGTTGCCCAGTTGCTAAGTCGTGTCAGACTCTTTGCAATCGCATGGAGTGCTGCCATGGGCTTCCCTGTCCTTCACTATCTCCCAGAGTTTTCCCAAACTCATGTCCTTTGTGTCAGCAATGCTATCTAACCATTTCATCCTCTGTTGCCCTCTTCTCCTGCCATCAATCTTTCCCAGCATTAGGGTCTTTTCCATTAACTTGGCTCTTCATATCAGGTGGCCAAAGTATTGGAGCTTCAGCTTCAGCATCAGTCCTTCCAAAGAATATTCAGGGTTGTTTTCCTTTAGGATTGACTGATTTGATCTCCTTGCAGTCCAAGGGACTCTTAAGATTCTTTTCTAGCACCACAATTCGAAATCATCAATTCTTCAGCTCTCAGCCTTCTTTATGATCCAACTCTGACATCTATATATGACTACTAGAAAAACTGTGGCTTTGACCATATGGACATTTTTATCAGCAAAGTGATGTCTCTGCTTTTTAACACACTGTCTAGGTTTGTTATAGCTTTCCTTCCAAGGACCAAGCATCTTTGAATATCATGACTGCAGTCACCGTCTGCAGTGATTTTGGAGCCCAAGAAAGTAAAATCTGTTGCTGTTTCCCTCATTTCCCCTTCTGTTTGCCATGGAGTGATGGGACTGGTGCCATGATCTTCAATTTATGAATGTTAGGTTTTCAGCCAGCTTTTTCACTCTCTTCTTTCATCTTCAATAAGAAGCTCTTTAGTTCCGCTTCACTTTCTGCTATTAGAGTGGTATCATCTGCATATCTGAGGTTGTTTCTCCTGGCAGTCTTGCTTCTATCTTGTGATTCATCCAGTGTGGCATTTTGCACAGTGTACTCTACATATAAATTAAATAAGCAGGATGACAATATACAGCCTCGTCTTACTCCTTTCCCAGTTTTGAACTGGTTCATTTTCCCACGGTCAGCTCTAACTGTTGTTTCTTGACCTGCATACGGGCTTCTCATGAGACAGGTAAGGTATTCTGGTATTCCCATCTCTTTTAAGAATTTTCCACAGTTTGTTGTGATTCACACAATCAACGAAACAGAAGTAATATGTTTCTCTGGAATTCCCTTTATGATCCAACAAATGTTGGCAACTTGATCTCTGGTTCTGCTGCCTTTTCTAAATCCAGATTTACATCTGAAAGTTCTCTGTTCATGTACTGCTGAAGCATAACTTAAAGGATTTTGAACATTACCTTGTTAGCATGTGAAATGAGCACAATTGCGCAGTAGTTTGAGCATTTTTTTGGCATTGCCTTTCTTTGCAATTGGAATGAAAAGACCTTTTCCAGTCCTGTGAGTTTTCCAAATTTGATGACATATTGAGTGCAGCACTTTAACAGCATCATCTTTTAGGATTGTAAATAGCTCAGCCTGAATTCCACAACTTCCTCTAGCTTTGTCTGTAGTAATGCTTCCTGTTTGTAGTAATGTTTCCACTTGACTTCACACTCCAGGACGTCTGGCTCCAGGTGAGTGACCACACCGTCGTGGTTACCTGGGTCATTAAGACCCTTTTTGTATAGTTCTATGTATTGTTGCCACCTCTTCTTAATCCTTTCTGCTTCTATTATCCTTACCATTTGTGCCTTTACTATGCCCGTCCTTGCATGAAATTTTCCCTAGATCTCTCCAATTTTCTTGAAGAGATCTCTAGTCTTTCCCATTCTCTTATGTTCCTCTGTTTCTTTGAATTGTTCACTTAAGAAGGCTTTCTTATCTCTCCTTGCTGTTGTCTGGAATTCTGTATTCAGTTGGGTTTATATTTCCCTTTCTCCTTTGTTATTTGCTTCTCTTCTTTTCTCAGGTATTTGTAAAATCTCCTCAGACAACCAATTTGCCTTCTTGCATTTGTTTTTCTTTAGGATAGTTTTGGTCACTGCCTCCTATACAATGTTATGAACCTCTGTCCATACTTCTTCAGGCACTCTGTATACCAGATCTGATGCCTTCAATCTGTTGTCACCTCTACTTTATAATCATAATGAATTTGATTTAGGTTTTACTGGAATGCCCTAAAGGTTTTCTCTACTTTCTTTAATTTAAGCCTGATTTTTTTCAATAAGGAGCTCATGATCTGAGCCATGGTCAGCTCCACGTCTTGTTTTTGCTTATGTATAGAGCTTCTCCATCTTTGACTGCAGAGAACATAATTAATCTTATTTCAGTATTAACTATCTGGTGATGCCCATGTGTAGAGTCATCTCTTGTGTTGTTGGAAGAGGATGTTTGCTATGACCAGCATGTTCTTTTGACAAAACTCTGTTAGCCTTTGCCTGCTTCATTCTGTACTCCAAGGCCAAACTTGCCTGTTACTCCAGGCAAGTTGCTTCCTACTTTTCATCCCAGTCCCCTATGATGAAAAGAACATCTTTTTTGGGGTGTTAGTTCTGGAAGATCTTATAGATCTTTGTAGAACCGTTCAACTTCATCTTCTTCAGCATTAGTGGTAGGGCACAGATGGGGATTATTGTGATGTTGAATGATTTGCCTTGGAAACAAACCAAGATCATTCTGTTGTTTTTGAGATTGCACCCAAGTACTGTATTTCTAACTCTTCTGTTGACCATGAGGGCTATTCCTATTTCTTTTAAGGGATTCTTGCCCACCATAGTAGGTATAATGGTCATCTGTATTAAATTTGCCTGTTCCCAACCATTTTAGTTCACTGATTCCTAAGATGTTGACATTCACTCTTGCCATCATTTCCTACATGACCATGTCCAATTTACCCTGGCTCATGGATCTAACATTCCAGTTTCCTATGCAGTATTGTTCTTTAGAGCACTGGACTTTACTTTCACCTGCAGACATCCATAACTGAGCATTGTTTCTGCTTTGGCCCAACCTCTTCATTCTTTCTGTAGCTATTTCTCCACCCTTCCCTTGTAGCATATTGGACGCCCTTCTGATCTGGGGGGCACATCTTCCAGTGTCATGTTTTTTTTGCCTTTTCATTCTGTTCATGGAGTTCATGAGGCAAGAATACTGAAGTGGTTTGCCATCCCTCCTCCAGTAGACCACGTTTTGTTAGAACTCTCCACTGTGACCAGTCCATCTTGGTTGGCCCTTCATAGCATGGCTCATAGCTTCGTTGAGTTACACAAACCCCTTCACCACAACAAGACTGTGATCCGTGAAGGGGAGGATAGGCATAACCAGGTAAAGACCCTTTGCTAAAATGTAATGTCAAACAGCATATTAATTGGTGAAACAGTGAATGTATTTCTACTTAAAATCTCTTTGCTTTTTTGTCCTGGACAATTTGAATTCTACTTTCAGTGGATTCTCCCCAGCATGCAGTTTTGTCCTTTACTTTTTAAAGTCATAGGTCCCAGACTCCTCTGGTCCCTTAAGCCCTTAAAATCAACCCCTTGCATTCTCCCCAAAATTGAGATGTCAAAAACTTCAGTTTCAGGTACTTCTTTTCAGATTGGCTCACTATACTTTCCAGTGAGTATCTGTTGGATGTTTGGGTTTTTCCTGGTCTCAGGTCCAGAAGGTGTCCCATCACTTCTCTCTACTTTCTCTGTGACAGTTACTAATATCACTTGGATTTCAGAGCTATTGGTAGTTTGACCTTTTAAACCATATATTTGGGTTTGTAAGATGCCTTATCATCATTTTTTGTTGTCTGTAGGGTTTAGTTTTTTACCATCATAGTGCTTTATCTGTTTTTATGCTGTGAGTTGAGATTTTTTTTTTAATTGCACTACTGTTGCCACCTTCTGCAAATCTTCCTTCCTAATAATTATGTTTCCTAGCCTTTAAGCAATTGAATGCTACATCTTGTGGCAAATCAACTTTTTCCATGCACTGTGATATGGAGCCTTACTGAAAGGTTTTGTTTTTTTTTTTAACCTAGAAAACCCAAATTCAGGATTCAGTTTGTTATTTGCAGATTTTGATATTTTTGTCATTTAATCTCTTTGAGCATCAGCTTCTTGTTTATAAAGTGGAAACAATATCTGTATGAGCTTTACTAATGATTCAATAGCATTTATAAAAATGCTTTGTAAAATAAAAAGTGCTACACAGATAGAGATACTATTATTAACTTCCCTCACATAGTCTCTTTTGACAGAACTTTGCTAGGATTTCTTTTTTTTTTTTTTTTTAAGGCTTTATTGAATTTGTTACAACATTGCTTCTGTTTTAGTTTTTTGGCCCAAGGCATGTGGGATCTTAGCTTCCCAACCAGGAATCAAACCTGCACCCCTGCATTGGAAGATAAATTCTTACCACTGGACTGCCAGGGGAAGGCCCTAGAGTTTCCTTTTTCCCATGCATTTTTCCAAAGTTTTATTTATTTATTTGCTTATTTTTTTGAGGTACAGTTGATTTACAATGTGTTAGTTTCTAGTATACACCAGAGTGATTCAGTTATACATGTATGTACATATTCTTTTTCATATTCTTTCCCACTATGATTTATTATGGGATATTAAATGTAGTTTCCTGTGCTATACATTAGGATCTTGTGTTTGTGTATAGTAGTTTGTATCTGCTAATCTCAAACTTCTAATTTATCCCTCTCCTCACTTTTCCTTTTGGTAGCTATAAGTTTGTTTTATATGTGTGTGAGACTGAAAACAGATTCATAAATAGTTCATTTTGTATATTTTAGATTCCACATATAAATGATATCATATGGTCTCATATGTTATTCTCTTTCACTCAGTGTGATAACCTCTAGGCCCATCCTAGTTGCTGCAAATGACATTTTTATGGCTGAATAGTATTCCATTGTGTGTGTGTGTGTGTGTGTATAGTGTGTCTGTGTTTATATATCATATCTTCTTTATCCATTCATCTATCAATGGACACAGGTTGCTTCCATGTCTTGGCTATTGTAAATAATGCTGCTGTGAACAGTGAAGTGCATGTGTGTTTTTTAAATTATAATTTTGTCTGGATATATGTCCAGGAGTGGGATTTTTGGATCATATGGCAACTCTATTTTTAGTTTTTTAAGGAGCCTTCATGCTATTTGCCATTGTGACTGTGCCAATTTACATTCTCACCAACGTTGTGAGAGGGTTCATTTTTTTCCACACCCTCTCCAGCATTTATTACTTTTAGACTTTTTAATGATGGCTGTTCTGACTGATATGAACCTGGTACTTTGTTGTAGTTTTGATTTTTCTTTGCTAATCAGTGATGTTGAGCGTCTTTCCATGTGCCTGTTGGACATCTATATATCTTCTTTGGAGAAACATTTAATATTTCTGCCCATTTCTTGATTGAGTTGTTTGGTTTTTTGTTATTGAATTACATGAGCTATTTATATATTTTGGAAATTAAGCCCTTGTCAGTTGCATCATTAAAGAATATTATCTCCCAGTTCATAGGTTGTCTTTTTAATTTTGTGCATGGTTTCCTTTGCTATTCAAAAGCTTTTTTATATATAAATTTTATTTTATTTTATTTTATTTTATTTTCCATCTCAGGTGTACATGAGTTGTTCCAAAGCTTTTGAGTTTGATTAGGTCCCATTTGTTTATTTTTGCTTTTATTTCTATTGCCTAGGGAGACTGACCTAAGTGTGGCTATGATTTAGTCAGAGAATGTTTTGCCTATGTTCTCTTCTAGGAATTCTATGGTATCAAGTGTGATATTTAAGTCTTTAAGCCATTTTGAGTTTACTTTTGGTTATAGTGTCATGGTGGGTTCTAACTTCATTGATTTACATGCACTGTTCAGTGTTCCCAATAGCACTTGCTGAAGAGACTGTCTTTTCAAGACGTATTTAAACTGCAGCCTGATTGACATTATAAGTTTTGAGTGAGACTACCTGTAATTATTTCAAAGTATCCTGTAATGTCTGACATATTCATTTAGCATTAACATTTTGGTATATATTGGAAGTCCTCTTACCTTTTACTTACTTGTTCATTTCATTAACTGATGTTCTCCATTCTCTCTGTAAAACACAGTGATAATCACAACTCACTGGACGTTTAGCATCAATAGACTGGACATTTAGCTTCAGTAGGCTGTACTTTGGAGAAGGCAATGGCACCCCACTCCAGTACTCTTGCCTGGAAAATCCCATGGATGGAGGAGACTGGTGTGCTGCAGTCCATGGGGTCGCTGAGAGTTGGACACGACTCAGTGACTTCACTTTCACTTTTCACTTTCATGCATTGGAGAAGGAAATGGCAACCCACTCCAGTGTTCTTGCCTGGAGAATCCCAGGGACAGTGGAGCCTGATGGGCTGCCGTCTCTGGGGTCGCACAGAGTTGGACACGACTGAAGCGACTTAGCAGCAGCAGCAGCAGGCTATACTTTAATACCTACTTTCCTTATGTATCTGTTTCTACCAAGTACAAGGTTATGTTTATTTCCAAATGTTTTTGTGCTAGTTGTACTTACGACTACAGTACATGTGACTATAGTATTTAGTATTGTACCTAATTACCCACTCTCTGCCTCAGCTTCTTCTACCTCAGCTTTTCCTATGAATTTGTCTATTCTAGACATTTAATATATATGGAATCATACAATTTGTGTCCTTTTCTGACTGGCTTTTTTCACTTAGCATAATATTTTTAAGATTCATCAATACTGTTAAGTTCACTTCAGTTGCTCAGTCGTGTTGCCGACTCTTTGTGACCCCATGGACTGCAGCATGCCAGGCCTCCCTGTCCATCAACAACTCCTGGAGCTTACTCAAACTCATGTCCAACCCATCCAACCATCTCCTCCTCTGTCATCCCCTTCTCCCGCCTTCAGTCTTTCCCAGCATCAGGGTCTTTTCAAATGAGTCAGTTCTTTGCATCAGGTGGCCAAAGTAGTGGAGTTTTGGCTTTATCATCAGTCCTTCCAATGAATATTCAGGACTGATTTCCTTTAGGATTGACTGGTTGGGTCTCCTTGGAGTCCTAGGGACTCTCAAGAGTCTTCTCCAACACTACAGTTCAAAAGCATCAATTCTTTGGTATTCAGCTTTCTTTGTAGTCCAACTCTCACATCCATACGTGACTACTGGAAAAACCATAGCTTTGACTAGATGGACCTTTGTTGGCAAAGTAATGTCTCTGCTTTTTAATATGTTGTCTAGGTTGGTCATAACTTTTCTTCCAAGGAGCAAGCATCTTTTAATTTCATACTGCAGTCACCATCTGTAGTACTTTTAGCAAAAATGTCTGTCACGTTTGTTTATCTTCTCTGATGAATGTAACAAAAAAAATCCAGTTTAAAAATAGACAGAGGATCTGAATAGACATTTTTCCAAAGAAGACATAAAGATGGCCAACAAGTCCATAAAAAGGTGCTCAACATCACTAATCTCCTCAGAAATGCAAATCAAAACCACAATGAGATATCACTTCACACTTGTTATCAAAATGACAATAAATAAGTTCTGGCAAGGATGTGGAAATAAAGGAACACTGTTCATGGCTATGCAAACTGGTGCAGCCACCATGGCAAGCATTATGGAGGTTCCTCAAAAGGTAAAAGTAAAGCTACTGTATGTTCCAGCAGTCCACTTCTGGACATTTATCCAAAGGAAACAAAAATGCCAACAGAGAAAGATATCTGCACCATCATGTTCATTGCAGCATTATTTACAATTGCCAAGATGTAGAAGAAACTCAGGTATCATCTATTAGTGGATGAATGGAATTAGAAAATGTTATACAGGACTTCTTTGGTGGTCCATTGGTTCAGACTCTGCATCCTCTCTGCAACCCAAAGCCTCATCAGCGGTGATAGATGTCTATAAAATCAATTCTTTAATCTTTCCTATTCAGCTTGTGAAACAGAAAAAGGAGCATGCCTTAATGCCACTAGAGTATGCTTAATGAAGCCTGCAAATTTCTCCTTCCCTTTCTTTCCTCTCCCCCCTCTCCCTCTACTTCTCCTTGTTCCTTTCAAGCTCACTTTGAAAGTTGACCTGAATCTCCAGCAGAGGCCCTGAAGCAGTCCAACCCAGAGCTTAGGGCCCAGAGATGCACCACAGCAATGATTTGCATTTCCATGTTATACTCACATTGTTCACAAAGGCCAGCAACTCTGTCTTCTGCTGTGAAACACAGTTGTTGAGAAGACTTGACTTTAGCTTCAGATAGACCTGCTCAGACACCTGTCTACCCTTCTCACCTACCGTGTGACCTTAGGCAAATTGCTTAACCCCTCAGGTTCTTCATGGGGAGAGTGGGGCCAATGACAGTGGGTGCCTCATAGGACTATTATGGAAATGGCGAGATAAAATATGAAAGTGCTTAGAACAGTGCCTGCCACATGGTCCATGCTCAATTAACTGTAGCTATAATGCTTGATGTGGAAACCACAAACCTCCAGTGAGAAGACACCCAACCTTGGTGAACTCCAAGGAGCAGGAACCCTACATCATGAATCTTATATCTATAGTATCTGAAACACTTAAAACACTAGTTCCTGCCACAGAGGTAAAAGGACAGTATGTGGGCTAATTTGGAGTTAAACACTCCTCAGAACTCAAGCGTTCTAATGGGGATTTTTGTGGCCTGAGCAATACATGCAAAAACATAGGTGTCTGTGGCCAGTGAACTAAAATGTGAAACAATGACTACCCAGCAACAAGCCAGGAACACCTGCTGGTGTCTATTAGATGCCACCATGTGGCACAAGCCTGTTGTTTCTTCCTGCATCATTTAGTAGATAAACTTTTTCATGTGACTAAGATACTAGTTGTCATCACAACTTCCAAAAAAAAAACCAGACTCCATGTTCCCAATGCAAGGGGCCCTGGTTCAATCCCTGGTGAGGGAACTAGATCCTGTGTGCTGCAACTAAGACCCAACACAGCTAAATTTAAAAAGTATGTTACATACAGACACACACAGAATGTTACTCAGCCATAAAAAGAAGGAACTCTTGCTGTTTGTGACAACATAGATGGACTTTGAAGGCATTATGGTAATAAGTTACAAAAGAAAGACAAATACCTTATTGTCTCACTTATATATATTTCAAAGACATCACTTTGCTGACAAAGGTCCAACGTAGTCAAAGCTATGGTCTCTCCAGTAGTCATGTACAGATGTGAAAGTTGGACCATAAAGAAAGCTGAGTGCTGAACAATTGATGCTTTCCAGTTGTGGTGCTGGAGAAGAGTCTTGAGAGTCCCTTAGACCGCGAAGATCAAACCAGTCAATCCTAAAGGAAAGTAACCCTGAATGCTCATTGGAAGGATTGATGCTGAAGCTTAAGCATCAATACTTTGGGCGCCTGATGCAAGGTGCCAACTCACTGAAAAAGACCCTGATACTGGGAAAGATTGAGGACAGGAGAGGGGGGTGACAGAGGACGAGGTGGTTAGATAGCATTGCTGACCAATTCAGTGGACATGAACTTGAGCAAACGCCAGGAGATGGTGAGGGACAGGGAGGCCTGGCATGCTACAGTCNTTGGGCGCCTGATGCAAGGTGCCAACTCACTGAAAAAGACCCTGATACTGGGAAAGATTGAGGACAGGAGAGGGGGGTGACAGAGGACGAGGTGGTTAGATAGCATTGCTGACCAATTCAGTGGACATGAACTTGAGCAAACGCCAGGAGATGGTGAGGGACAGGGAGGCCTGGCATGCTACAGTCCATGGGGTCAGAAAGAGTCGGACACGATGTAGCGTCTGAACAACAACAACATTTCTAAAAGAAACAAAACAAAAAGTTGAACTCATAGAGAACAAATCAATGGTTGCCAGGGGTGGGGTGTGGGGGATTGGTAAAATGGATGAAGGTAGTCAAAAGGGGCAAACTTCCAGTTAAAATGCCCTGGGAATATAATATACAGCATGGTAACTATGATTAATACTACTATATTGTGTATTTGAAAGTTGCTCAGGTAGTGGCGGTGGTTTAGTTGCTAAAGTCATGTCTGACTATTGTAACCCCATGGACTTTAGCCCACCAGGCTCCTCTGTCCATGGGATTCTCCAGGAAAGAATACTGAAGTGGGTTGTCATTTCCTTCTCCAAAAGTTGCTAAGAGTAGATCTTAAAAGTTCTCAACATAAGAAAAAAAATTTGTAATGATGTGTGGTAATGAATGTTAACTAGATTTATTATGGTGATCATTTCACAATATATACAAATATGATCCCTGGGTTTGGAAGATCTGGAGGAGGAAATGGCAGCCCACTCCAGGAAGATGTCCTGGAGGAAGAAATGGCAACCCACTCCAGTATTCTTGCCAGAAGAATACTATGGATAGAGGAGCCTGGTAGGCTACAGTCCATGGAGGCACAAAGAGTCAGAGATGACTGAGCATCTGAGCACACCCCTACCATAGTCTATCTTTGATTGAAGTGTGGGGTTTTATAAACTTTCAATGTCTTATTTGTCTATTTATAAGTAACTTAGCAGTATTGAATCTGAGCAAGATTTTGGTTGTGTTAGGGAGTGGTAAGAGGCATCCTGCCCCAAGAATGAATTTGGCCCTATATTTTAAGGTTAAATCCTTCACTTGGTTAACACTTATTAAGCATGTACAATATACTGGGTCCACAGCATTGAATAAGATGGTAATCTGCCACACCATAATGGATATAATAGGAGGAAAGACATTTTCATCAATAATGACTATATAATTTGTGGATTCATATGTAGTAGAAGTTAGTTAAGGACATTTTGAAGGTCTTCCCTGTCACTTTTTATTGAAGGAAAAGGTTCAGGAAGTATTGGAAATTGTACATTGAGTCATACTTTGGAAAATATGCAAATACCACTACTTACTATCTCTAGAGAAAATTCTCCTTGGTCTGTTTCCTCATGAAAGATGGAGGTTTCATAGCATGGTTGGGAGGATTAAGTCAAGACAATGAATATAGTGTGTTTAACACAGTTCTTGGCACAGAGTGAATAGTGTTAATATTATACTTGCTTTGTGCTTTCTTCACAGAGAAGTATCTAGTAGATCTAAAGCTATTACTTGTAATTGTAGAGATTCCTTATGATGTCAGCCAACAAGTTGTTTCAATAAAGAAAAAAGGAAAAATAGAAAAGACAAAATTTTAGTTTAATACATGTACTCAGCACTGTGGTAGAGGCCTCTGTACTATATAAAATAAGTATAAATGCAGTTTTATAACTAGGTAATGTTCATCAGACATGACACATCTGAGGGTATGAAATTCATCTAAGGAATATTAAAAGAAGGGGACTAAACATTCTCTAAGAGAAAAGGGGGGCTTTCCTGGTAGCTCAGCTGGTAAAGAATCCACCTGTAATTCAGGAGACTCTAGTTCGATTCCTGGGTGGGGAAGATCCCCTGGAGAAGTGATATGCTACCCACTCCAGTATTCTTGGGCTTCCATGGTGGCTTAGATGATAAAGAATCCACTGCAATGTGGAAAATATGGGTTCGATCCCTGGGTTGGGAAGATCCCCTGGAGGAGGGCATGTTAACCCACACCAGTATTCTTGCCTGGAGAATCCCCATGGACAGAGGAGCCAGGCAGGCTACAGTTCATGGGGTCACAAAAAGTTGGACATGACTGAGCGACTAAGCATAGCACAGTACAGGGGGAAAAGGGCCACCCAAGATGGAGAGGTCATGGTGAAGAGTTCTGACAAAATGTGATCCATTTGAGAAAGGAATGGAAACCACTTCAGCATTCTTGCCTTGAGAACCCCATGAACAGTATGAAGAGGCAAAAAAAAAATGACACTGAAAGGTGAACCCCTCAGGTCGGTAGATATCCAGTATGCTTACTGGAGAAGAGCAGAGAAGTAGCTCCAGAAGGAATGAAGAGCCTGAGGCAAAGTGGAAACAGTGCCCAGGAGTGGATGTGTCTGGTGGTGAAAGTAAAGTCTCATGCTATAAAGAACAGTGTTTCATAGGAACCTGGAATGTTAGGTCCATGAATCAAGGTAAATAGGAAGTAGTCAAACAGGAGATGGAAAGAGTGAACATCGACATTTTAGGAACCTGAACTAAAATGGAGAGAAATGGGCAAATTTAATTCAGTTCAGTTCAGTTCGGTCGCTCAGTCGTGTCCGACTCTTTGCAACCCCATGAATCACAGCACGCCAGGCNGTTAGATAAACCCTAGTGTGCTGGTCGCCCGTGGGACAAATGACATTCGCTGCTTTTAAAAAACATCATCAGAATTCAGTTTCTCAGTTCTGTTTATAACACAGTGTGTATTTATGACACTAAAAGTGTGTATGAGAGATGCCAACAGAGCATTCTCCCCTTTGTGCAGCTATCCTGGGAACCTTGGTTGGTAAGTATCTCCAGACCTATTACCATTCTTGGGCTGGTCTTGGCATAGCAGTATGTTAAGCAGTATGAAGACTAGGAATCCTGAAGTCTCTCCTGTGTTCATATATGACTTCCGTGTGTTCAGTGACTTCTGTTTGTTCCTCCTTATACACTCTCCCAGGTCTAGAGGAGTGCTTGTCCAAGAGTAGACGAACAAGAACTATTCAATGAATAGATAGTTCCCAGGTATAGTTGCTGTGGTGTCTCATTTGCTATATCTTCTGTGTTTCTACTCGGCTTCGTGCCTGCCCTGAATATCTTCAGATATTCAGATGTCTTCAGAAAAACCCACGAAAACCATGCTGGCACAGACATGATCTCAAAATGTAGTTCTTTCTACATTTTGCTGTTCAGTTCACTCTCCAGATTTCTTCTGGCCTCATATTTCTCTGAGCAAAATATTAATAGAAGCAATCAAAAGAATACTTCCACATATAGACACTGGCTGAGTCCACCACGTGCATCTAAATGTTCCCCCTACTATCTTGAATAAAGTGTCCTTGCTTCAGTCTAAGACCAATCCTTTTACTTGTGTGTGGGGTGTCCTTCCCTTTTAATTTCTCATGGACTTCATGCTTACATTTCTCCCTTCTCTCTTTTACGTCTTCAGCATCTGTTTGTCCGCTGGATCCAGTCTTATTATTTGCTGTAATTTCTCACCTTTATAAAACCATCCCTCTCAGCCCACATCACCTTCCAGTCTGCATCTAGTTTCTCCTTTTCTCTGTTTTACAGAGAAATTCTTTGAAAGAGTGTAGAGACATTCTGTTCCAATTTGTTTCACTCCTTTATTTTCTGAAGTTTTAAATTTTGACTCCTAACAGTCACAAAATATACATAAAACATAAATATGTTTTTCAGTGAATTAGTGGAATGAAAACCAGCCAGACACAAAAGGACAAACATCGTGTGATCTCACATATATGGAATTCCAGAAATAAGAGACATGCAGAGACATGCAGAGTAGATGTTACTTGGGGTGGGGTGAGAGGAATGCTGAGTTCTTGTCTGATGGGTGCAGANAGTCACAAAATATACATAAAACATAAATATGTTTTTCAGTGAATTAGTGGAATGAAAACCAGCCAGACACAAAAGGACAAACATCGTGTGATCTCACATATATGGAATTCCAGAAATAAGAGACATGCAGAGACATGCAGAGTAGATGTTACTTGGGGTGGGGTGAGAGGAATGCTGAGTTCTTGTCTGATGGGTGCAGACTTTCAGTTTGGGATGATGAAAAGTTCTGGAAGTGGATATTGATGATGGGTGCACAATAGTATGAATGAACTCAGTGCCAGTGAACTGTACACTTAAAAATGGTTAAGATGGTTGTTTAATGTTGTGTGTATTTTACTGAAAAAGGGATAAATAGGAAAGGAGGGAGAAGGGGAGACAGAAATAGCTGTGTAAGTACAACTCTGGTGAGGCGATCTGTTTTATCTTCATAGAAGTTATCTATGTGCCATTGCCAATCACATGCCTTCCTGCTTCAGTGATATCATTATCTTGTCTTTATGGTATACTACTTCACCTTCTTGATTGTTTTTGCTTTCTAAATGTATGCTTCCCCAAATTATGTTATTTTAGTTTAGTTATCTTTTAATAACAGCTTTATTGAGATATAAAGTCATATGCCAGAATACTCATCCTTCAGAGTGTACTATTGAGAGGTTTGTAGTGTGTTCAGAAAGGTATGTGGTCATCATCACAAGCAATTTTAGAACATTTTCCTCATGCCAAAACAAAACTCCCCTGTTGATTCATAGTCACTCTTCATTCTTAGCTCCCTCCAGCCCCTGGTTACCATTCTGTCTCTGTGATTTTTGTCTATTCAAGACAGTTCATAGCAATGGAATCCTGTATTATAGTTGTAGTCTTGTGTGACTGGCTTATTTCACCTATTTTTCCGCATCATCACTGAAATTTGTTATTTGCCGTTTTGATTGCAGTGATCCTAGTGGAAGTAAGGGAGTATCTTATTGTAGTTGTGATTTGCACTTCCTTAATAATTAGTGGTATTGGACAGTTTTTAATATTCTTATTACTCATTTATATATTCATTGGATAATTGTCTATTCACATCATTTGCCTTTTTTAAACAGGGTGTCTTTTTCTTGTTGAGTTGTAAGAGTTCTTAATATTTCTTGGGGTTAGTCTCCTGTCAAGTATATAAGTTGTAAATATTTTGTCCCATTCTGTGGGCTTTTTCATTTTCTCAATTGTTATCTCTTAGAGTAGAAAATTATTTCACCTTTCTCTCTGACTTTTTTATTCTGTTAAAACATTCAGAACATAAAATATATCATCTTAATCATTTTTAAGTATATACTTCAATGGTATTTAGTACTGTTAACTGTTGTGCTAGCATTACCACTGTACATCTCCTGGACTGTTTTTATTGTGTAAAAAAGAAAGCCTATACTCATTAAGTATAAAAATCTCCATTGTTTGCTTTCTCTAAGCCCCTAGCAACTATCATCCTACTCTCTCTCTATGATTTTACTCCTCAAGTAAGTCATTTAAGTGGGATCTCTTTTTGTAACCAGCTTATTTCACTTAGCTTAATGTCCTCAAGATCCATCCATGTTGTGGCAGTTTGCAGACTTTCCTCTGTTTTATGGGTGAATAATANCCTACCTGTTGACAGTTTTAGTCAAGATGGTAGTATCTATGAGGACCAGCAAGACAAATATACCTCTAGGGCTTCTCTGGAAAGCTTACCCCCTGGTTCAATTCTACTAAAGTGTCCAAAGCCTATGGAAGAAAACCATTCGTCTCACAAAAAGTCCAAGAAGTCTAAAAAACACAAGGAAAAGGACCAAATAAAAAAGCAAAACGTTGAGATGATTGAGGAAAAGAAAGAGGACCTTAAAAGAGAAGAGGAAATTGCCAAGCTGAATGACTCCAATCCGGATTCCAATGAAGGAGTTAAAGAGGATTGCACTGCCTCCATGGAACCTTCTTCAACAATTGAACTCCCAGATTATTTGATAAAATATATTGCCATTGTCTCCTATGAGCAATGCCAGAATTACAAGGATGACTTCAATGCTGAGTATGATGAATATAGGGCCTTGCATGCCAGGATGGAGACTGTGGCTAGAAGATTTATCAAGCTGGATGCACAGCGAAAATGCCTTTCTCCAGGCTCTAAAGAGTATCAGAAAGTTCATGAAGAAGTCTTACAAGAATATCAGAAGATAAAGCAGTCTAGTCCCAATTACCACGAAGAAAAATACCGATAAGAGTATCTNTGGAGACTGTGGCTAGAAGATTTATCAAGCTGGATGCACAGCGAAAATGCCTTTCTCCAGGCTCTAAAGAGTATCAGAAAGTTCATGAAGAAGTCTTACAAGAATATCAGAAGATAAAGCAGTCTAGTCCCAATTACCACGAAGAAAAATACCGATAAGAGTATCTTCATAACAAGCTAGCTCACATCAAAAGACTAATAGGTGAATTTGACCAACAGCAAGCAGAGTCATGGCACTAGAGATCCGCTTAGACCAGAAGATGTGAATAAACTTAAGCTTATTTATTTAAAATTCCAAATGAGTTGCTCTCAAAATTCTAAAAAATGAAACTTTGCCTGTTGAAAGTTTCAGTATTAGTAAACTTGAGTTACCTTTTTTTTTTCCCTTGTTTTCCCATTTTACTTTGCTTCCTTGCATTTTTGAAGCTGCTTTTTCTGGTCCTTTCTTTGTCATTAAGACTTGTGTTTGTCAATAGAAATAATTTTTTTTAGATATTGGGGATCCAGTATACTTCAAATCAACTTTTTTCCTTAAAAACTGTTTGTCATTAGAAATGACTTTTTTTTTTTTTTTTAGATATTG
Organism: Neotragus moschatus; assembly: GCA_006410615.1. Lineage (NCBI taxonomy): Eukaryota > Metazoa > Chordata > Mammalia > Artiodactyla > Bovidae > Neotragus > Neotragus moschatus. The sequence goes on along the minus strand of SJYA01002485.1, from coordinate 4,876,431 downwards.
GGGATCCAGTGTCCACACTTCAAAGTTATGTATGTTTTAAAAAAAAAAAAACAACAACAGTAACTTGCAAGGTGAAATGCTTTTGGGTAAACATTAAAAAAAGAAAAATAAAACAGGGTGTCTTGTTGAGCTGTAAGAGTTCTTAATGTTTCATGGGTACTAGCTAACCTCTGTCAGTATATAATTTACAAATATTTTCTCCAATTCTGTGGGCTTTTGCACTTTCTCAATGGTTATCTCTTAGAGTGGAAAACTATCTCATTTTTCTCTTTGGATTTTTTCATTCTGTTAAAACAAGCAGAATATAAAATTTTCCAATTTAACTAATTTTAAGTGTACACGTTAGTGGTACTAAGTAATGTCCCTGCTGTGCTACATTCAGTTCGGTTCCATCTCTCAGTCATGTCCGGCTCTTCGCAGGCCCATGAACTGCAGCACGCCAGGCCTCCCTGTCCATCACCAACTCCCGGAGTCCACCCAAACCCGTGTCCATTGAGTCGGTGATGCCATCCAACCATTTCATCCTCTGTTGTCACCTTTTCCTCCTGCCCTCAATCTTTCCCAAGCATCAGAGTCTTTTCAAATGAGTCAGCTCTTCGCATCGGGTGGCCAAAGTATTGGAGTTTCAGCTTCAACATCAGTCCTACCAATGAACACCCAGGACTGATCTCCTTTAGGATGGACTGGTTGGATCTCCTTGCAGTCCAAGGGGCTCTCAAGAGTCTTCTCCAACACCACAGTTCAAAAGCATCAATTCTTATCACTGTCCATCTTCAGGACTTTTTTGTTATGTAAAAATGAACTATACTCATTAAAGTATAATCCCCATTATCTTCTTTCCCTTAGCCCCTAGCAACCTGTGTCCTACTTTCTGTCTGTATGATTTTAAATACACAAGTACATCATTCAAGTAATGAATCTTACAGTATTTGTCTTCTGGCGACAAGCTTATTTCACTTAGCATAATGTCCTCAAGATCCATCCATGTTGTGGCAGTTTGCAGACTTTCCTCTGTTTTATGGGTGAATAATANTGTCTGTATGATTTTAAATACACAAGTACATCATTCAAGTAATGAATCTTACAGTATTTGTCTTCTGGCGACAAGCTTATTTCACTTAGCATAATGTCCTCAAGATCCATCCATGTTGTGGCAGTTTGCAGACTTTCCTCTGTTTTATGGGTGAATAATATTCCATTGTCTGTATAGCCCACCTTTTGCTTCTCCATTCACCCTCTCTGGGCACTCAGGTTGCTTCCACATTTTAGCTGTTGTGAATAATGCTGCTCTGAACATTACATGTATGGACATACACATCTCTCTTTGGGATCCTGCTTTCCATTCTTCTGAGCTTATACGTAGAAGTGAACTTGCTGGACCACATGGTCATTCTAGTTTCAATATCTTTCAGGAGCTACCATACCATTCCACGGCAGCTATAGCATTTTACCTTCCCACCAGTAGGGGACAAGTGATCCAGCTGTCTCCACCTCCTTTCCAGCACTTGTTCTTTTCTGTTTTCTTTTGTTTTTGTAGTGGTCATGCTAATGGATATGAGGTGGTATCTCATTGTAGTTTAGATTGACATTTCCCTAAGGATGAGTGACACTGAGCATCTTTTCATATGCGAACGGTCATTTGTGTATCTTCTTTGGAGAAATTTCCATTTGAGTCCTTTGCCCATGTTTTGAATCAGACTATTTGGTTTTTTTGTCCTTGAGTTTTAGGAGTTTTCGCTATGTATTTTGGATAGTAGTTCCTTCTCAGATGTATGATTTACAACGATTTTCTCTCATTCTGTGGGTGGCCTTTTCACTCTGTGAATATATGGTACTTTTGGATGCACAAAATTTAAATATTTCCTAAAGTCCATTTTGTCTGTTTATCTTCTGTTGCCTGTGCTTTTGGTGTCATAGCTGAGAAACCTTTGCCAAATCCAGTGCTGTGAAACTTTTGCCTTAGGCTTTCTCCTGTGAGGTTCATAGGAATACAGGTTTCCTGAAAGGGGATTCTCCAGGAACCTGCCAGACACACAAATTAGTAGTAATGCTATGGGTAGGCTTTTGAGGGAGCTCCAGACTGTTCTGTCCATTCTCAGGCTGCCTGTTTTCACGGCCACTGCAGTTGAGATGATGCAGTTGAGTTGTACTTGAGATGACTCGTGGGGACCTGAGGAGAAGGCTGTGGGAGTAGGGTAGTTAAAAGTTCACACACCTCACTGCTCTCACCAAGATTCAGCTGTTTTGTTGTTCTATGACTTAGACATTTTCCACACTTGCAAAAAAGTTGATTGTGACTGTTTTTGCCAGTGTTGCCACTGCCTTTATGCAGGAGGGGGCTTCTGTAGACCCTTATTTTGACCTTTTGGAAGTCCTTCCCTTTTTCCCTCTTCACTTCATATGAAGCCAGATGAATGCANAAAATCACTGCAGATGGTGATTGCAGCCATGAAATTAAAAGATGCTTGCTCCTTGGAAGAAAAGTTATGGTCAACTTAAACAGCATATTAAAAAGCAGAGACATGGTCAACAAAGGTCCATCTAGTCAAAGCTATGGTTTTTTTAGTAGTCATGTATGGATGTGAGAATTGTAGTATAAAGAAAGCTGAGCACCAAAGAATTGATTTTGAATTGTGGTGTTAGAGATCTTCAGAGTCCCTTGGACTGCAAGGAGATCCAACCAGTCCATCCTAAAGGAAATAAGTCCTGAATATTCATTGGGAGGACTGATGCTAAAGCTGAAACTCCAATACTTTGACCTCTTGATGCAAAGAACTGACTCATTTGAAAAGACTCTGATACTGGGAAAGATTGAAGGTGGGAGGAAAAGGGGACAGCAGAGGATGAGATAGTTAGATGGCATCATCGACTCAATGGACATGAATTTGAGTAAACTCTGGGAGTTAGTGATGGACAGTGAGGCCTGGCGTGCTTGCAGTCTCTGGGGTCACAAAGAGTCAGAAACAAATGAACGACTGTACTGAACTGAGAGTATATCAGTAAAGAAACTGAATTTTTAGTGAATTACTAGAAAAGTTTTTTTTTTTTTTTTTTTTACTATATTATTGTTAGGCTAAGAGTTTCTAAATTCTTATACCTTAGACCCCCCCAAAGTCAGTAGCAGCAATCCTCAGAATATTAGTCCTCTAGAAAGGATGAGAAAAGAAGAGGAGGGATAATGTTTACCTATTAAGAGTAAATGTGAAATAAAAATGAATTATTCCCGGTGGCTCAGACAGTAAAGAATCCGCCTGCAATGCAGGAGACCTGAGTTCGATCCCTGGCTTGGGAAGAGGGATAACAACCCACCCCAGTATTCTTGCCTGGTGAATCCCTGTGGATAGATGAGCCTGGTGGGCTACACTCTTTCGGGTCACCGAGAGTCGGGCACAACTGAGCGACTAAGCAGAGCACAGCACAAGTATGCATTGTTCACCTAGGGTATTAGAAATGTTGGAAAATTGGAGAAACAGTTGTTTAATGTGGCTAAAGCATAACATAGAGGTTGGGATAACCAAGGCTCTGATGCTGAGAATGTTGGTGACAGACTATCATGAGAAAATTATAGTATTGATTTCTTTCTTATATCTCGGTACATAGAGAAAAGTGATAATAGGTAGCTCAGATAGTAAAGAATTTGCCAGAGACCTGGGTTCGATCCCTGAGTCGGGAAGGTCCCTTGAAGAAGGGAATGGTTACCCACTCCAGTATTCTTGCCTGGATAATTCCATGGACAGAGGAACCTGGTGGGCTATAGTCCATGCGATAGCAAAGAGTCGGACACGCCTGAGTGACTAACACACACACAATATTTGTGTTGTGCTCTGGAGTAAACAGAGATGCTGCAGGAGAAGGGAGGTACCCAGGCCTGGAGCTCCAGTTTCACAGGTAACACCTGACATTTCTGAGGTTAATGGCAGAGGCAGTAGCACAGCATACCTCTGACCCATTTGTGGTACATTAGTGAGGAAGCGCTGACTTAGCTGCTGTAATATAACTAGTTTGATCCTCATGGATCACAGTCCCTAAGTGGAATTTAACTTAGGAGGCTGTGGGAAGGTTCATTAAGAAAAGCAATCTTTATAAAGGACAGCGGTAATATATTAAGGAGTAGTAAGTAATTCCAAGAACAGTCCATGAAAGAGAAACCAGAGTTGCAAAAAGGAAATGTCAGTTTGATACAATATGTTATTTGGAGTTAGCCCAACTTGATGTTACAGGCTTCCCTCGTGGCATGGTGGTAAAGAATCCACAATCCAAAACAGGAGACTGTAAGAGATGTTGGTTCGATCCCTTGGTGAGAAAGATACTCTAGAGAAGGAAATGGCAACCCACTCCAGTATTCCTGCCTGGAAAATCCTGTGGACAGAGGAGCCTGGCAGGCTACAGTCCATGGGATCTCGAAGAGTCGGACACAACTGAGCGACTAAGCACATGATGTTATGCAGAGTCCTCCAGACTGTTAAGTTTGTCCAAGACTGCTGAGGCAGCTGCAAGTTGAAGGGTTTTCTGAAACTACCCTCAAGTATGATGATTTACTAGATCAATTCACACAACTCAGGAATACCCTGTGTTTAGGATTACAGTTTTGCTGTGGCATGCTCATGCTCAATCGCATCAGTCGGGTCTGACTCTTTGCAACTGCATGGACTTAGCACACCAGTCTCCTCTGTACGTGGCATTCTCAAGGCAGAAATACTGGAGTGGGTTGCCATGCCCTCCTCCAGGTATCTTCCTGACCTAAGGATCAAACCCGTGTCTCTTATGTCTCCTGCATTGGCAGGTGGGTTCTTTACCACTAGTGCCACCTGTAAGTAACAATAGGATAAAATTAGCATCGGCCAAAGGAAGAAATCTGTGGAGGAGATTCTGGTTGTGTCCCCAACTCAAAGCTTTGGGGTGTGTCTCCTTGTGTTGGAATTGTTAGTATATAGAGGAGATATCAGCGCCCTAGAGCCCCAACTCTCTATAATCATATGGTTGGTCTTTCTGGTGTGGTCAGCTTCCATCTTGGGTTATCCGCTTCGCCAAGCTTTCTAGGGGCCCACCAGGAATAATCAAGGCACTCCACATCACTCTGGAAATTCCAAGTCTTTAGAGGCTACCTCTCAAGAGCTAGAATAAAGTCCAGATCTATCTTTAAATGAGACCGGATTCCATACTACATAAGCCAGTTAAGTGTTTTTTTCCTTTCATTCAACAAGTATTTATTCAGGGAGGAATATGAGGAGGAGCCAAAGATGTAGTTGTGTACAAGGCTATGTTCCAGACCTTAGGGAGTTTACAGTTGAGTAAGAGCAAAACAAAATAAAAATTTCCTCAAAATTATGTAACTTTGGTANAGTGTTTTTTTCCTTTCATTCAACAAGTATTTATTCAGGGAGGAATATGAGGAGGAGCCAAAGATGTAGTTGTGTACAAGGCTATGTTCCAGACCTTAGGGAGTTTACAGTTGAGTAAGAGCAAAACAAAATAAAAATTTCCTCAAAATTATGTAACTTTGGTATAGTAAGTATTTTCATTTTGTAATATATTTTGCTTTTTGGACTATTTCTACAAATGCAGGTTGTCAGCATTTCTATGACTATATACATAAACACGGTTATTTTATATCAGCTAAACTCCACAGTGCCACCTATTTCAGTAGTAGCTTAAAATCTAGCAGGAGTTAACTTTTGACATTTAACACAGTTTAGAATTTAAATATCTGAACTACCATCCCTCTAACAAAAAGTAGATGGATAATTTTGAGTACATGCTCTTCACCTCTACTTTTTTTGAAGTGACACTGTGGATCATCACTAAATCACTTAATAAAGAAATAGATTCTCACAATGTCCAGTAAAGACAGTAGCAGCAGCAGCATTAACCTGAGGTTTGTGCATATTATTATGGGTAGTCAGCATGGAATTTTCCTATGAGCAGCCAAAAGATGGCATTGTTTTATCAATATGAAGCTATTTAACTAAGGGCCCCCCCCAACCCCTTCAGGACTTCCTGCTGGCTCAGTCGGTAAAGAACCTGCCTTCACTGCAGTAGACCCAGATTCGATCCCTGGGTCAGGAAGATCACCTGGTGAGGGGAATGGCAATCCACTCCAGTATTCTTGCCTGGAAAATCCAGAAGCGCCAGGTGGGCTACAGTCCATGGAATTGCAAGAGTGAGACATGACTTATGGACTAAACCAACCTCTTCCAGGATTTATGGGCTAAAAGTAAGAAAAAGAAAACCCGTATGTAATGCCCTTGAACAAGCGGAGTGACGCAAGGAAAAGCCTTTTTTTTTTTCTAAATACATAAACCAAGTTTACTACCTGAAGTTCGTGTTTATCATTAGTTTTTTGCAACTTCCTCTGAAAGGAATCTAGGAGAACTGGCAAGTAGGCCTACAGCTTCTGATATTGACAGAGATTGGCAACTGCTTGAGTTACAGCTATCCATGGTTAGGGATGAGATCCTGACCCAGTTTGTATTATACGAAATTAATTGGAAAATCAAGAGTACCTAATCGGACCTGCTTTTGGCACCAAAGTCAGTTTGTCAGTTTTAAAACAACATGAAGAAAAACCAAGCCATAATTCATGATGCAGAACCTGAATTTATCAGTCTGAATTTGCTAAAACAGCCTGTGGAATTACTCAGATAATCGCATCATAATGATGGACAGTTGTAACTGAAGTTGATCTCCGTTTCTCAAAAGTGGACTTAGACATTAGCTAGGCCTTTCACTTTTTTAAAATTGATAACTGGGTTAGGGCATTTTACAGAGAAGGCAGTGGCAACCCACTCCAATATTCTTGCCTGGAAAATCCATGGACGGAGGAGCCTGGTGGGCTGCTGGCCATGGGGTTGCACAGAGTTGAACACGACTGAAGTGGGCCTTAGAAAGCATCACTAAGGAGAAAGCTAGTGGAGGTGATGGAATTCCAGTTGAGCTATTCCAAATCCTGAAAGATGATGCTGTGAAAGNGGGGTGCCTCTGGTGGGGGAGCCTCCGGTGGGGGTGCCTCTGGTGGGGGAGCCTCCGGTGGGGGTGCCTCTGGTGGGGGAGCCTCCGGTGGGGGTGCCTCTGGTGGGGGAGCCTCCGGTGGGGGTGCCTCTGGTGGGGGAGCCTCCGGTGGGGGTGCCTCTGGTGGGGGTGCCTCCGCTGGGGGTGCGGCCGGTGGTGGAGCCTCCGCTGGGGGTGCCTCCGCTGGGGGTGCCTCTGGTAGGGGTGCCTCCACCGGAGGGGCCTCCAGAGGGGATGCCCCCGGCGGCTGTGCCTCTGGTGGGGGGCCCTGCTCTGGTGGGGGGCCCTGCTCTGGTGGGGGGCCCTGCTCTGGTGGAGGGCCCTGCTCTGGTGGGGGGCCCTCTTCTGACTCTATCACCACTGGGAGTAGCTCCATTATGAATACCTCACTACTGGTTTCCTCTAAACTCTCCCCTGAGGAAACTCCTGGGGTCGCTACTGACTCAATTCCAGTCCTGAGGCTAATAAATAATATTACAATTATCAAAAGTATTAAAAGTACTGAAGGGAGTATGAAAAAAATGTTGCCAACACCTGGAATCTCATTACTACGTGTCTTAGGAGTTTCACTTTGACTTTCACTTGAAAGTTGAATTGATGTGCTAGGAGGACCACTGTCTACACTCCCACCATCTCCTGGATCTTTGCAGTCAGGGGGCGCATAGCCATCCTCACAANTCTAGGTTGGTCATAACTTTTCTTCCAAGGAGTAAGCGTCTTTTGATTTCATGGTTGCAGTCACCATCTGCAGTGATTTTGGAGCCCAGAAAAATAAAGTCTGACACTGTTTCCACTGTTTCCCCATCTATTTCCCATGAAGTGATGGGACTGGATGTCATGATCTTCATTTTCCGAATGTTGAGCCTTAAGCCAACTTTTTCACTCTCCTCTTTCACTTTCATCAAGAGGCTCTTTAGTTCTTCTTTACTTTCTGCCATAAGGGTGGTGTTATCTGAGGTTTTTGATATTCCTCCCAGTAATCTTGATTCCAGCTTGTGTTTCTTCCAGTCCAGTGTTTCTCATGATGTATTCTGCATATAAGGTAAATAAGCAGGGTGACAATATACAGCCTTGACGTACTCCTTTTCCTATTTGGAACCACTCTGTGGTTCCATGTCCAGTTCTAACTGTTGCTTCTTGACCTGCATACAGATTTCTCAAGAGGCAGGTCAGCCAAATTTAATTCAGATGACCATTATATAGTAGATATAACTTGGACAAGAATCCCTTAGAAGAATGGAATAGCCCTCATAGTCAACAAAACAGTCTAAAATGCAGTTCTTGAGTGCAATCTCAAAAACAATAGAATAATCTCAGTTCATTTCCAAGGCAAACCACTCAGTATCACAGTAATCCAAGTCTATGCCCCAACCACTAATGCCAAAGAAGCGGAAATTAAATTGTTCTATGAAGACTACAAGACCTTCGAGAACTAATACCCATAAAAGATGTCCTTTTCATTACAGGGAAATGGAATGCAAAAGTAGGAAGTCAGGAGATACCTGGAGTAACCCGTAAGTTTGGCCTTGGAGTACAAAATGAAGCAGGACAAAGGCTAACAGAGTTTTGCCAAGAGAACGTGTTGGTCATAGGAAACACCCACTTCCAACAGCACAAGAGATGACTCTGTACATGGGCATCACCAGATGGTCAATATTACTATTAGATTGATTATATTCTTTGCNGTTTGGCCTTGGAGTACAAAATGAAGCAGGACAAAGGCTAACAGAGTTTTGCCAAGAGAACGTGTTGGTCATAGGAAACACCCACTTCCAACAGCACAAGAGATGACTCTGTACATGGGCATCACCAGATGGTCAATATTACTATTAGATTGATTATATTCTTTGCAGCCAATGATGGAGAAGCCCTATACAGTCAGCAAAAACAAGACTGGGAGCTGACTGTGGCTCAGATCATAAACTCCTTATTGAGAAAATCAGGTTTAAATTGAAAAATGTAGGGAAAACCATTAGGCCATTCAGGTATGACCTAAATCAAATCCCTTACAACTATGCAGTGGAAGTGACAAATAGAGTCAGGGATTAGATCTGATAGAGTACCTGAAGAGCTATGGACGGAGGTTCATGACATTGTACAGGAAGCAGTATTGTACAGGAGGCAGTGATCAAGACCAACCCCAAGAAAAAGATGCAAAAAGGCAAAATGGTTGTCTGAGGAGGCCTTGCAAATAGCTGAGAAAAGAGAAGCTATAGGCGAAGGAGAAGAGGAAAGGTATACCTATCTGAATGCAGAGTTCCAAAGAACAGCAAGGAGAGATAAGAAGGCCTTCCTCAGTAATCAATGCAAAGAAATAGAGGAAAACAGTAGAATGGGAAAGACTAGAGATCTCTTCAAGAAAATTAGAGATACCAAGGGAACATTTCATGCAAGGTGGGCACAGTAAAGGACAGAAATGGTATGGACCTAACAGAAGCAGAAGATATTAAGAAGAGGTGTTAAGAATACACAGAAGAACTATACAAAAAGAGGTCTTAATATCCCAGATGACCTTGATGTCATGATCACTCACCTAGAGCCAGACATCCTGAAGTGTGAAGTCAAGTCGGCCTTCGGAAACATCACAATGAACAAAGCTAGTGGAGGTGATGGAATTCCAACTGAGCCACTTCAGATCCTAAAAGATGATGTTGTAAAAGTGCTGAACTCAGTATGCCAGCAAATTTGGTAAACTCAGCAGTGGCTGCAGAACTGGAAAAGGTCAGTTTTCATTCCAATCCCAAAGAAAAGCGATGTCAAAGATTGCTCGAACTACTGCACAAATGCACTCATTTCACATGCTAGTAAAATAATGCTCAAAAGAGTAGGACTGTAAAGAAAGCTGAGCGCCGAAGAATTGATGCTTTTGAACTGTGGTGTTGGAGAAGACTCTTGAGAGTCCCTTGGACTGCAAGGAGATCCAACCAGTCCATTCTGAAGGAGATCAGCCCTGGGATTTCTTTGGAAGGAATGATGCTAAAGCTGAAGCACCAGTACTTTGGCCACCTGATGCGAAGAGCTGACTCATTGGAAAAGACTCTGATGCTGGGAGGGATTGGGGGCAGGAGGAGAAGGGGACGACTGAGGATGAGATGGCTGGATGGCATCACTGACTCGATGGGCGTGAGTCTGAGTGAACTCCGGGAGTTGGTGATGGACAGGGAGGCCTGGCGTGCTGCAGTTCATGGGGTCGCAAAGAGTTGGACATGACTGAGCGGCTGAACTGAACTGAGGCTTCAATAGAATGTGAACCAAGAGCTTCCAGATGTACAAGCTGGATTTAGAAAAGGCAGAGGAACCAGAGATCAAATTGCCAACATCCATTGGAGCGTAGAGAAAACTAGAGAATTCCAGAACAGAATCTACTTCTGTGTCATTTTCTATGCTAAAGCCTTTGACTGCGTAGATAACAACAAACAGTGAAAAATTCTTAAAGAGATGGGAATACTAGACCACCTTACCAGCCTCCTGTGAAACCTGTATGCAGGTCAAGTAGCAACAGTTAGAACCAGACATGGAATAATGAACTGGTTCAAAATTGGGAAAGGAGTATGTCAGGGCTGTGTATTGTCACCCTGCTTATTTAACTTATATGCAGAGTACATCACGTGAAATGCCAAGCTGGTAGAAACACAAGCTGAAATCAAGATTGCCAGGAAATAATTAATAACCTCAGATATGCAGATGAAACCACCCTTAAGGCAGAAAGTGAGGAATTAAAGAGCCTCTTGATGAAGGTGAAAGAGGAGAGTTAAAAGCTAGCTTAAAACTCAACATTCAAAAAAAAAAAGATCATGCATCCAGTTCCATCATTTCATGGCAAATAGATGGGGAAACAATAGAAACAGTGACAAACTTTATTTTCTTGGGCTCCAAAATCACTGCAGACGGTGCCTACAGCCATGAAATTAGAAACACTGGCTCCTTGGAAGGAAAGCAGTGACAAACCTAGACAGCATATTAAAAAGCAGAGACACTTAAGTCAAAGCCGTGGTTTTTCCACTAGTCATGTTCAGATGTGAGAGGTGGACAATAAAAAAGGCTGAGCGCCAAAGAATTGAGCTGTGGTGTTGAAGAACGCTCTTCAGAGCCCCTTGGACTGCAAGGAAATCAAACCAGTCAATCCTAAAGGAAATCAACCCTAAATATTCACTGTAAGGACTGATGCTGAAGCTGAAGCTCCAGTGCTTTGGCCACCTGATGTGAAGAACTGACTTATTAGAAAAGACCCTGATGCTGGGAAAGATTGAAGGCAGGAGGAGAAGGGGACAACAGAGGATGAAATGGTTGGATGGCATCACCGACTCAGTGGACGTGAGTTTGAGCTAACTTGAGGAGATGGTGAAGGACAGGGAAGCCTGGTGTGCTGTAGCCCCTTGTGTCATACACAGCTGACTGACTGAACAACAGCAAGGAAAAAAATATTTTAGTTAAAAAGGGAATATGGCTAGGAACTTCCCTGGTGATTCCGTGACTAAGACTTGGTACTTCAGATTCAAGGGATGTGGATTCAAGAATTCAGTCAGTGATAAGGGAACTAAAATCCCATATGCTGCTAAGCAGTTAAAAAAAAAAAAAAAGAATAAAAACTGGATGGAAAAAGAAACTTTTTTATTCTTGGATACATTTGATTTTTTCACTTTAAGTCCACATATACTTCTATAAGAGTGATCCTTGTAATAAAGAGTTAAAGAAAAGGAATAAAAAATGGAAACAACAAAAAAAGGGGAGTATGGCTATAGAAAGGACCTGGAGATCCTGGGAAATAATGAATTGAGTATGTAATATATCAGTGTTAAAACATCTTCCCAGGTGATGCAGTGGTAAAGAATCCACCTGCCAATGCAGGAGACAGAGGAGACGTGGATTTGATTCCTGGGTGGGGAAGATGCCCTGGAGTAGAAAATGGCAACCTGTTCCAATATTCTTGCCTAGAGAATTCCATGGACAGAGGGGCCTGGTGGATTACAGTGCATGAGGTCACAAAGAGTTGGACACGACTGAGCATACTCACCAACATCTGCCAAAACTGAAAAATTAAATGACTGAAACACTAGCCCCTTGACCCTGGGTTGATTAGGGTCTTCTGACTTACTGGATATAGTCCACCCACAGAGTCCCAGAAGAAAATAGACTCAATAAATATACCACATGGAATCTGAAGAGATATCTAATCTGAATAGGGTTTTATTTCTTGTTTTAAAAAACTCATTTCTTGAATGAACATTTATAAAAGGCCAAATTAGAACAATGAGTCACATAAATAGTTGTTGTATAGTAGATAGCTGTTGCTTGAAAATCCAAGTGATAATACTAAATGCAGGTACGAATAGTGGTATATGTCAAACAACTTAGATGAAAGATGGAATTTCCGGGAAAAGATTCTGGTACCTGGAAAAATTAGCCCAATACAAGGATGTTGATGTCAATAGATGCATGTGAAGAGTTCAAATTTAAATGTGTAAAAGCGGTAAGTTATTTAATATATAATTAAAACCATAAAACCTTAATGACTAAAGTGATAAAAGTGACAGAATCCCTCCTCCTACAGTAGTATATTTTTATAGAGTATATAATCGTAGTCAGAGCCACTGAGTTATCAATTCCCACTTCACCTTTGCTTCAGTGAGCCTGTCATTCCCACTCAGCACTTGAAGTGTTTGACATATTATGCTTCTTTCTCCCATTGCTTGTCTTATGGCTCTGATTCTTCCTCTTCCTCCTCCTCTTCCTCCTCTTCCTCCTCAGGCTCCTCTTCTGGAGGCTCCTCTTCTGGAGGCTCCTCTTCTGGTTGAGCAGCTGCTTTTTTGTCCGCTTTACCAAGGATGCAGACACAACAAATTATAAGTAGTAATAATGACATACAAAGCACTGCAACTAATGGGATTATTGTGCCTAAGGTGTCTTTGGCAGCTGCCCCTTCAGAGGTGGCATTTCCTGCTCCACCTCCCTCCGGATTATCTGAACCAGGGTGGCCACTGTCCACACTACCACCAGGTCCTGGGTTTCTGCAGTCAGGAGGGGAAAAACCAGCATCACAATGGCAGTTCTTGTTATTGTTGCAAACTCCTTTCTGGTTACACTGTACCTTTATATCACAATCGTACCCAAGAACACTGACATCTGAGCAGATGAAGTCCATGCAGATTTTCCCTGGGGCACAAACACTGCCCTTCCTTGTATCTCCAGAATCAGGGACATCGGTAACACTATACTTATCCATGGACCAGCAAAAGTCATCTTTATAATGAGTCTGCAACAATGTATAATTGGCTTGGACCTCTGGTAACTCTTGAACATTTGTACATATCATTTTCCCACAAAATACATTGTCGTCTTCACATTTAGTATATTCTGAGGCACTCTCACTGGGAACACCACAGTTTCCAAATCTGTTCCCTTTACCATTAAATGACCGAAAACATTCTTCTGAAGCAGCTTTTGCAGGAAACCCAAAAATTTCAGAACACTGAATATCAGAAGACATGCATACACCCTTAACACAATAGTAATTACCCATACATTCTGAACCATCTTGCTTGTAGGTGTCCAGGGGACATTCTCCAGAGGTACCAAGACAAAATTCTGGAAGGTCACATTCTCCTGAAGGAGGACGGCATATAAGTCCGGTTTGTTCATACTGGCATGTAGCATTACAGCAGGGTCCAGGATTACACAATGCAGTCGACTTCAGTCTACATGTGCTATCACAACATTCGTCAAAGTCACAATCGGTACCACAGTCACACTGCTCATCTTCTTCTACAATGCCGTCGCCACAGCGGGAAGCCCTCCGTAAGCGGCCTTTGTGCCCGGGCTTGTTAAACAGGCAGCCCCCCTTGTGTTCCCAGAGGAACTGGTGGAAGAAGTCAGAGCTGCAGTTGCTGAAGCCACTTTCTTTAGTGATGTTTTCATGCATGAGGCAGAAGGGCCTGTCTTTACAAATGCAGGCCGAATGGTCGTGTCGAATACCCAAGTTGTGTCCAAGCTCGTGGGCCATGAGTGCTGCAAACAGGAGGACATCCTCGTGGTGGAAAGATTCCACGGCTGCTGCAAAATCACTGGAGCAGGCGCCACTGAGAAATGCCTGCCCCGTATCCTCTTTAGCATGCTGTCCCACGATCATGTGGGCAACATCATGCTTGACACGATGGAAGAGGTCCTCTTGTCTCCAGCTGTTGAAATTCCTGAGTGCAACTTGCAGGTCCACGGGGACCTCTGTGAGGTCCCCCTCAGTCCAAATCTCCATTCCAGCCAGCACCACCTCTGTGTTTATTCCCCTTGTGAAGCTGTTGGCCAGAGCGATGATGTCCATTACTCTCCGGACTGTCTGATTGACGTCACTGCCCCACATTTGGAACCGCTGGTTGTTGACCACGACAAACATCTCCACGTACTTGGTATGTGACCACAAGTCGGATGGCACCTGCCAGCTGTGAGGCCTGCCGCTCTCTGGTCGCCGGCTGGTGGACGCCACTTGGCTGTCTTTGGACGTGACGCCACAGGAGACTCGAGCTTCGTGGGCCATGGCGTACAACACGTGTTCAAACCGTTTGGAAGAGTGCACGGGCTCAACGCCATANTGGAACCGCTGGTTGTTGACCACGACAAACATCTCCACGTACTTGGTATGTGACCACAAGTCGGATGGCACCTGCCAGCTGTGAGGCCTGCCGCTCTCTGGTCGCCGGCTGGTGGACGCCACTTGGCTGTCTTTGGACGTGACGCCACAGGAGACTCGAGCTTCGTGGGCCATGGCGTACAACACGTGTTCAAACCGTTTGGAAGAGTGCACAGGCTCAACGCCATAGGATTTTTCCTCCTTAATCAGGAGGCCCCTGAGGCCTGAACAGGTGTTGACAGAAACAAAAGAACCTGGGACTCCTTCTATGTAGCCTTCATAGTGACAGTCCTGCGAGATGAGAGGCGTTTCTTGCCCCAGGATGCCATTGTGGTAGCTGAAGACCGGGAAGTTATCCACAAAATAGTCTCTCTTCACCGTCAGGTGAATCAGCTGCCTCTGGCCCTGCATAAAAAGCACATAGGAGAGCTTTTCCACTTGGTCTTCCCTTCCTTCCACTGTCAGACTCTTGGGAATGACTATTTCATAGGAAGAGTGATACAGTGAGCCCAGGTCACAGTACAGGCTTGGCAGAGAAATCAGTACCGAGAACAACAGGATCCCCAACCTGGCACGTGACAGTGCCGGCACCAGGGCCAGCCTCAAGCCCTTCGTGTCAGGAGCCCAAGTGTGACGCACTCTGATAGCCTCAGACATAGCCGCTTGCCTTTTCCATAGAGAAGGCAGTTTAGAGGCAGAGTCTAGTGAATCAGTTGATGATGCAGGGCTTGTGTCCAGCAGCAGCCGCAGCTCTCCCTGGCATCCTGAGACTGGGAAATTCAGTTGTTAGCTCCAGATCTATCCTGGCTCCCTTCTGGGTGGGTGCTGCCCCACTCTTGAGTCTTAGGGACTTTTGGGCTGTTTCTGTTGTTTTTCTCTCTTGGTCATCAGTAGCTTCCTTACTATATGACCCCCTTCTAACAGCAACAGTTTTAATGGTCCGTGGCTGTTTCCTCTACCCAAATAGACGGCTTCTAATGGTTTCAAGTCAGTACTTTTACTCAGGCAAATTATCCTCGTCCTCAGCCCAGTCCACCCTATTCCTGATATCCGTTAATCTGCTCATTCTCTGAACCCCAACATTCTGGCAGGAGGTCAGGGGGGAGGGGATGGGGATTATTTGGGGATCCTGGAGCAGGATGATGTTCTGTGTTGCCCACTGCCTCTTTTCCTGGTATCTATAGTACTAACGATATTGTTTCTCAGTCCAGTCCTCCTTTGTCAGGGTCTCGTTTTTTTGTTTAATTCAAGCAATCTTCTACATGGGTGCAGAAACTCTCCGTCATTCACTTTTGTTCATGTCAGATGAGTTTAGACAGTTTATATCTACATGTAAACATAATTTTCCTCCAATAAGTATTCTGAATGTATAGACATACTGTTAAATGAAAGAAATTCAGTTTCACTATGGAGACTAACAAGTGACTAGGATCAAAGTTCTGTTTCTCCCAACACAAAAACAAACTCTGGAGCAAAACTAAACTCTGAATAACCAGGTTATCTAGTTACCATTTCATCAAGAAAATAAAAATGCAATGTATAAGAATTTTTTTTAATATTTATTTTTATTTATTTGGCTGCATAGTCTTGATTGTGGCATGTGGGAACTAGTTCCCTGACCAGGGATTGAACCCAGCCNCTCCCAACACAAAAACAAACTCTGGAGCAAAACTAAACTCTGAATAACCAGGTTATCTAGTTACCATTTCATCAAGAAAATAAAAATGCAATGTATAAGAATTTTTTTTAATATTTATTTTTATTTATTTGGCTGCATAGTCTTGATTGTGGCATGTGGGAACTAGTTCCCTGACCAGGGATTGAACCCAGCCCCCTTGTATAGGGAGCACAGAGTCTTAGCCACTGGACCACCAGGGAATTCCCTGTATAAGAATTTTTTAAAGACCTTTTTGCTTCTGTAACTAAAAATAAACCATAATGTCTATGAATGTCCTTTAATTTGATTTTGATGTTGATCTGTTATATTTAGTAGTATCGATTTAAAAGGAAAAAAGGGGAGAAAAGCTTCATCTATCCATGTTCTTTGCCCAGTTATTCTTTTTTGCATCCTAATATCAAGTAAGTAAAACTACATCTTTTATCTTGCATTAAAATACTTACAATATAAAACCTTCAAAATAAGGGTTAGGAATATAAGTACCGCACAAAACCAGAGAGATGCGCTATATAATTCTAAGCAGAACGGTATACAAGATCTCAGATATAAGCATGAGCACATGAAGTCATTAACCCTTTCCAGTTAATAATGTTTAATTCCTAACACAGACAAGGAAATTTATCCATATCTAGCAAGAAAATTAATACCATCATATCACACATTAAAAATTTACAGCAAAAATGGTGAAATGATTTCTAGGTGTATGTCCTTTCTCCTTGTATTTTATATAAGAGAAAAGCCTCTTAAAATTATGTAACTTGGAAACTATCACAGATTTTAGATGTTCCCCTCTTCTTAAGCAAACAGACAGGACAAATTTGATCAAGTCATTTTGTGGGACTAAAGAATCAAATCAATAATGAAAGACCACTTCTACTTTTTAAATAAATAAAAATATAATTAAAATTAAATATCCAGTTTTCCAAGTCTCAAATTGAAACACATTTTCATCAATACACATGTACGCAAGTATTCACACACAGGATCTGATTTAAATCATTTGACTTCAATAATTCCTTCAACTTGTTCTATCTCAAATAAATACAAAAACAAAATTCTTTTTAAAAAAGCATTTCCTCCTATCTGCATGTTTCAGACAATTAACTTCTGACAAGTGTTTCCTAGCTTATAAAATACATTAGCCAGAAAAATACAAATGTTGTTCTGCATCAAATAGATTAATAATTGTGGTAAAATCTAAAGGTATTTGAGTGATAAGTAATGGTTATATAGTAAGCAGAGGGTTGGCAAATCATGTAGGAAAACTGAAGACTCTAAACCTCCTGCCTATGAGAACTGTTCTTAGAATGTGGACTTTCTGCAGATATAGGCATTAGAGGGACAGGTCAAAAGAGACAAGGATGATTTTGTTTCACTTCCAGTACATGTTAATTTTGCTTTATTAGCAAAACTGACTGGTAAAGTTAAAGCGGAATTTGCTACTGGCCTACAAACTCCCCATAAACAAAACCCCACTTTAAAGACCAAACAGTGCTGAGTCTTTTGGAAGCTCTGGTTTTGTCATGGGGCTCTGTGTCAGGTAGAACCCACTTTTAAACACCCTCCAGCGTATTCTATGGACTTCCCTGGTGGCTCAGTCGGTAAAAGCATCTGCCTATAATGCAGGAGACCTGGGTTCGATCCCTGGGTCAGGAAGATCCCCCTGGAGAAAGAAACGGCAACCTACTCCAGTACTCTTGCCTGGAAAATCCCATGGACCAACGGAGGAGCCTGGTAGGCTACAGTCCACAGGGTCGCAGAGTCAGACACAACTGAGCCACTTCACTTTCAGGGTATTCTAAAACTTTGAGCATGAACCTGTCTGGACTCTCTACTCATTTGGGAAGTGAAGTGAAGTGGCTCAGTCTTGTCCAACTCTCTGAGACCCCATGGACTGTAGCCCACCAGGCTCCTCCATCCCTGGGATTCTCCAAGCAGGAATACTGGAGTGGGTTACCATTTCCTTCTCCAGGAGATCTTCCCAACCCAGGGATCGAACCTGGGTCTTCCGTATTGCAGGCAGATTCTTTATCATCTGAGCCACCAGGGAAGTCACTCAGTTTAATTTAGCCTAAAGAAACATGAGCAACCTCTGCTCAAAGTAAAAGGAAGCATCTTTTGGATGCCCTTTTAGATCATACCTAAAATTCACCACACAGAGAAATTGTCCTGAGCCTTTAGAAGACACCCAAATAACAAATTTGAGAAGTTAATGGTAGACTAGTTCCTATGCTAGAAGGTTCCTCTGAAGAAAAAGAAGAGTAACAAAGTTAGTTACTGCCTTCCTCACCTCAGGGAATACTGAAGTGAAAGTCACTAGTTCTGTCTAACTCTTTGCAATCCCATGGACTATACAGTCCATGGAATTGTCCAGGCCAGAATACTGGAATGGGTAGCCTTTCCCTTCTCCAGGTGCTCTTCCCAACCCACGGATCAAACCTAGGTCTCCCACATTGCAGGCAGATTCTTTACAAGCTGAGCCACAAGAGAAGCCCACAAACACTGAACCTCTGCAGTAAAATAAGAAACATTAACAGGGATTCAGTTGTTCCAGAAACAAGTGCAGTTTTTCCTGATTGCAGAAATTGATTTATAAGACTGCATATTTCACTGAAAAACAGAATTCAACTTTTAATTCAACTCTCAGCTAAGTTTTTTGGGTTTTTTTTTCTGCTGCCTGTTAGATTTTGCCATGTTTAAAAGTATTGAATTCTTCTTACAGGGTATCCATTTATAAGTTATCAGTTACCTGAGATTAGTGAGTCTTACCTCAAAAAACGCCTTGAATTAAAAATTCTCCAAAATATGAGGGAACTGATGTATAAAGTAATTGCTAAGAGATATTATTTTTATCATGTATTACTACGCTCACTCACACACATATGGGGTATACTAACCAAATGTCATCCTGAAGACGTATTAGCAAAGTGGAAGAGTTAGTTAGAAAGTAAGTGAGCTCTCTGGGGTTGATTTTGATTGACAAGAATGTGATGGGATGAAACTGAGTAACCGAGCCTATCGAGCCTTTCCTTCTCTGTGAATTGGAGTTTGCCTATTAGCTCTCCCATTTACCATCACCGAACCAAGAACCAAGAACTAGTAAAACAAATAAATAAAAATGGTTTGTTATGGAAGCCCACTGCACAATAGCACAGTAGAAAAGCACTGAGCCTTGTTTCTATTCAAGTATCTGATCTCTGGCCAAAACCGTGCTTCCTGAAAATAAAGAGTGCTAAAAAGAATACATGCAGTCCAGGGGGTGCCAACATGAAACCCAGGCAGAAACGTTAGAGAAAAAAGGTAGCTTTAAGACAGAAACCTGGACCATCTTAGATGCTAACCCAGTTGTTGTTGTTCAGTCACTAAGTCATGTCCAACTCTTTGTGACTCCTATGGGCTGCAGCACACCAGACCTCCTTGTCCCTCACTGTCCCTCAGAGTTTATCCCTTCAGAGTTGAGCCGGTGATGCTATCCAAGCATCTCATCCTCTGCTACCTTCTTCTCCTTTTGCCTTCAGTCTTTCCCAGTATCAGGGTCTCTTCCGGTGAGTCAGCTCTTCGCATCTGATGGCCAAAGTATTAGAGCTTCACCATCAGTCCTTCCGATGAATATCCATTAGTCCAGTTTTTATGATATGTAACTTTCTCAGAAAAATCATTCCATAAAAAGAGTCAGAAGAACAGGAAAATGAGGTAAGAAGCAATGGAGCTGGTGAGGGCTTCAGGAAATGGGGAGTACAAGGTAGGACCTCAAAGGAAGTGGCAGGGCTGAAGCTCTGGTTAAACATCAAAGAATAAACTCAATAGAGAATCCTATTAAAGAAACAGACCAATACCTTTTAACAAATAGGACAATAAAGAAATGGAACCACTCTTCCCTAGGGAATTAGGGAGAAGAGAAACGAGGACTCAGCTCCCTGCCTCTTCCATCACAGGAGTTGGCACCCTCTGATTCCATCAGGCAGTTTGCAACATGGATCCACAAAAAATTCTTGGCACCAGAGCTAATCCACCAACAGTGCAGAAAAGAAATACACAGGGCAACTGAAACTAGATTCCACAGTACTTGATTCAACTCTTTACTAAGCAGAGAGGTCAAAATAGTCAGTCCTTTGCCTTCTACCGGCAAATGGTTTTTGTATGCTTTATTACAAATAAAACAGTCTTGCTTGACAATACCGTCAGCTTTACAACAGATGACTAAACAATCCTAAAGTAATAGTATATCTCTAGGAACTGAGCTTTTCTTAAGACAAATGAACTATATATACTATTAGTAAATCCTGTATCTAAATTTATATAGCATCTTTAAGCAGTGTGGAAATGAAATTATGATTTATTAATTTACATAAAAATTATACATTAATGAATAAATCTTCAAATTTTAAAAAAACAAAGTCTGAAGCTGTCATTATTGGGATTCGTGGGAAGTGGTTTGCTCCTCTATCACTTGCTTCACAATTTCAGCCAGTTTTAATCGATCTACTTTATCGGTGAATCCACGACCTGAAACCCAAAAAAGGAAAAGGTGAGTTTCCAAACTGTTGGAGAGATGGTAAGATTCTTGACAGGGACCCAGTAAGGTACACCTCACTAGTATCCAGTTCACCTTCACCAATGGAAGAACCATCACCAACACTGATCACAAGCAGTTCAAGCCCCCATTTTTCAGGTAGAGTTGAGCAGCTTATTAACCTGGTCATAAAAATCCAGTGTTCAGTACAACAGCACAGAAGGAAACCACAAAGAGGGAGACGTTCTTTGTAATATGTGTCTACAACAGA
This sequence comes from Neotragus moschatus, assembly GCA_006410615.1. Lineage (NCBI taxonomy): Eukaryota > Metazoa > Chordata > Mammalia > Artiodactyla > Bovidae > Neotragus > Neotragus moschatus. The sequence goes on along the minus strand of SJYA01002485.1, from coordinate 4,855,340 downwards.
ACTCATATCCAAACCATATTAAGAAGTCCTGCACGTTTATAAGAGAGGTGCAGTACCAACAGTACTTACTAATTAGAACGACTAAAATGAAAAAGACAATAGCAAGTTGGTGTGGATACAGACCTCAAAAACCCTCAAACCCTGCCAGTGGAGGTGTACATTGGTATGACAACTTTGGGAAACTGGTGGCAGTACCTTCTAAAGCCAAACAGATGAATATCCCCATGAACCAGCAACTCTAATTCTAGATACATCAGAGAAATGAGTTCCCTGATTGTCCAGTTGTTGGGTGTCTGCCTGCCAGTTCAGGGGACATGGGTCTGATCCCTGGTCCAAGAAAATCCCACATGCCACCAGGCAACTAAGCCCATGAGCCACAGCTACTGAAGCCCACACACTTTGAGCCAATGCTCTGGAATAAGAGAAGTGAAGCCACCACAATGAGAAGCCTGCGCACTGCAACTGGAGAGTAGCCCTCGCTCACTGCAACTAGAGAAAGCCTGTGTGAAGCAATGAAGACCCAGTGCAGCTAAAAATAAATAAATGGAAATAAATAAATCTTAAAAAGAAGATATATGCTAGAGTGTTCAGAGCAGTGCTTTCCTTAATTACCAAAACCTGGAAACAACCCACATATCCATTCAACAGTAGAATGGATAAATACAAAAACTATTTATGTGGTGTGTATATATGGAGAAAAAAACATATGACTATATAGAGAGAACATATGTACATTTACATATATATATAAATAAGGAATAAATTGCTACTACATATAACAATATGGTTGAATCTTACAAATGTTGACAAAAAAGAAGCCAGATAACAAAAGAACATAGACTTGTCTGATTCCATATACATAAAATGTAAAATCAGGCAAAACTGATATATAGTGCTAGAAATTGGGCTCATAATTACCCTGTGGGGAAGGAGGTAGTAGAGGAGGGCACATATTCAGGTGCTGATTACGTGAGAATGTTCATTTTATGAAAATTTATTGAAAGTGTGCACCTCAAATGTCACTTTTCTGTATAGATGATTTCAAAATCTTTTAAAAAAAGAGAAAATCCTAGAGAAACAAATTTCCAAGTACAGAAATGGCTGGGCTAGCTTTTGGACTTCTCATGTCCAAAAACCAGGCTCCTTGCCTTGAGCATCTTAGACCTGAAGTCTAGCCTACTACGCTAGGAAGATAATACAAAAGCAGCTCAAAATATACACCTCTGCCTTTGCCTGTGGGGAAAAAAATTCAACGAGCAGCAGATTTGGGACACTCTGCTCTTTAGTGTAACAGATCTTCTCTAAGATGAGCAGATCTGCAGGGTGGACTCTGCAGTACTTTGCTCTCTTTCTCCCCTTCGGACTGAACTGCTCTTTAATGACGCGGTTAAAAGCTTAGGTATCTGGAAGGAGTTCTGAGATCTGATGCTTTTTTTAGGTCCAAGTGGTATGTGATGGGGGCTCTGGACAGCAATGAATCTACAACACACAATTCATTTGAGCTCTGGAAAATAAGCAAAAAGGCCAGATATCCAGATATGCCTGGGTAGTTACTGCAGGATTAACTCCCTCTCCCACAATACTCCACTCACTCTCCAGCCCTACGTCACCTGAACACAGCCCCAGCTCAGCCCCCAGAGATCCTACATAATCTAAACACAAATACTTCTCTGCATTCCTGGGGAAAGGCAAAATTAAGGCTCCTACCATTCCAGCTGAAGCTTTGCAGAGTATCTCTGAGGAGTTTGCATTCCCGATTATACTTCCAAGCTTCCTGCACTACTTCATTCAGCTTTTCATCTTCATTCTCTCCTATTAATAAAGGTGAAAAAAGAAGTTGCATTCCTCTGCAGCATCATGGGGTTTTACTGTCAAAGATGGAAGGACAGGATGTCCAACTTTATTAAGAAGTGATCATTAAAGGTGTGAGCTTTTCCAGACTATCATTACTGCTAGTTCCTACATTACATGTAGACTACTTCTGGTTTCTGAATTCTTCCTACCCTGACCACCTGACAGACATCCCCTGAGGCCCCCAGAGTCTTAGCCCTGGGGGATGGGAAATAGGCAGTGTTGGGCTATTGCTGATCAACACTACCTGGTTAACCTACAAGATGATGAGAAGGAAGAAGAGCAAGGCTGAGTAGGCTACCTTCTTTTTCCTAAGCTCATTTCCTACTCTGGAAGGCTACCTGAGGTACACTATGTGAGCTCTCTTAAAACCCAAGGAATGAACCCAAATAAAAACATTTCAACTTCAGCATTAAAAAAAAAACCCAAGGAATCTAGGAAGACTGGTCAGCTCAGTAGTTTTCAGGCCTACAACATAAAGTAGTATCTCATTTATCTGCTGAGAAAAGCCCGTCCTATCCCATTAAGTGGAAAGAGAACATATTGAAAGAGAGCTCTCACTCAAAAGACTTATGTATCTATATAAGTCCCAGTCTGCCTGGGATACCAGTAAGCAGCCAGGGCCACTTCTGAACTTGGGAGGTCTTCTTTTTATATTCACAAGTTAATGACAGCCTTGTACTCAAGATATGGTGTTTCTCAACCTTCCTGACCTTCCCAACCTAATCTTGACCCTGTTCACATTTTCCGTCCTCTATCCTGTTATCTCATTAACAAACTAAGAAAATACAAAATTACATGTTATGCCTGAAACTACCAATTAAACGCAAACTAGAAATTTCATAGGAAGCCAAAGGTGGGGCAGAACCCGCCACATTTCTGAGTGCCCACAATCTCCTCTTCAGTGGGCTGAGTGCATAAGGCACTTAGAGGCGAGACAGACACTTCAGACTGAGCCACTCCCCCAGCCACACGCACACACAGCCACGCACAGAGCAACAGAAACGGTGTGACCTTTACCAGCCTGGGGGAGGATACACTGAGCAATCACATCGCGGAGCTTCTCCAAAGCAACATTGGAATCCTCAGCTCCATTCTCACGGTCATGGATGTAAACACCATCCTTTGGTTTGGTGCTTTAGAAGTTTGGGAGAGAGGTAATAACAAAGTGAGACCCCAAAACCCAGCTCTTCACAGATGTTAACTCTAAAGACGAAACATAAGGCAAGATTTTTCAGATAAAATTTTAATTATAAATTATCTCCAACTTCTGATGCTATTTAAAGAACTTACCCTTTCCACCCTCTTAAGAGGCAAAAAAGGGCAAGACCCTTGGCTGACCTTTCAGAACCCTGTCCTTGGCCACACCAGCCATGAAGGGAAAATCGAAGAAGTAAGTTCAGTTACCCAAGTAATTTCCTCTTCCTTAGAATGGGGTTGTTCACAGAGTGCAGGGGTTTGAGGCTGACTTTTAGTTCCTGGATCCGCATGTTGGCCAACTGTTCCGCGTGGGCCTGCTGGATCCCTGCAACCACCGCCTGAATGCAAACACTGGTGTCAGTTTTTCATATTCATTTCTGGGCACCTAAAAAACCAATCTAACAGAGTGAGAAGGAGAATCTCTAAAAGAACTAAGCAGGTAATTTCAGTCTTATACTTGGTAGTATACAAATTTTGAAAAGGCAGAGGACTCTTCCCCATGGGTCAGCAGGGCCCAGGAAATACTAGGCCAGCCAAGGGCCACACAACAGCAAGCCCTTCTTCCCTGCAGGGGGACAGAAAGACAAGTAAGAAAAACAAACAGGGCTCATGCTCATAGTCATTGGCAAGGGCAAGTGTAAAGAGAGTCATACATGTACATCAAGGGAAAGGCTGGCAGGCTGCTGCCTGAGAAGACTCCCTGACTGGCATTTATTCACTTCCCTCAAGGTGGAAACAGTCACCTCAGCCTCAATGACTCAGAACCCCAAGTATTTCACCTGGTGAGCATGGAAGACCCTCACACTCTTCTATAAAGCCAGTCAATTAATTTACAATGAAAAACAACTGTCATAAAGTCTAGCACTCTTCAAGTCTGTCTTTATGACCAGTGTGTTCTCTCACTACGGGCAGACCAATGAGGGAAAGCAAATAATCAGCAAAAAGCTTTGAAAGAACGAGACGACACCACTTTTGTATTTAAAAAAAAAAAAAAGGACAAACTGTGTGAATGTGTGTGTGTCTCCCCAGAAAAAGATCAGGAAGGATACATCAAGTCACAGATCACCTCACCTCTTAGGGCTGAGACTGAGGCAGGGTATTTAAAAGGGACTTTGGCTTTTTATTTTATATACCTCTGTGTTATTTGAAAGAAAAAAATACTTCCTTGGTGAGCACACAATTAGATCCGGAAGAGTTCAAACTCTTTGAAGTAAACGACAGTAATTGGCCCTGGCTACCCACCTCCAGACCCATGCATCTGTTTCCTTCTTATCAGAGACAGCCCCACCAAAGAGATGGGAACCCTGCAAGGCCATGAGCTCAGACTCCATCTCCTAGCCACAGCCGAGATGGACACTATTCAGCTTCTGCTTGTGGCCATTTTTTATACACTTCCAAAGCTGACCAGGCTGCATCTTGACCACATCATTTCTTTCAAAATGGGAATACACTGTCATACTCCAGTTCCACCTTAAAGGACTTTTTCTTCATTAAGATTATGTATATTCAAACTTGGCTTAGTTAGACACTAATCTTAAAGTAACTCCAGAAGACAATCATCTTCATTTCCAACATCCTGAGGGAAGCCACGCTGTAACACTCCAGTGCTGACAATCAGAGGATGTAAGTAATCCTGTATTGGGGACTGACCAAACAAACTACTTCTGGATTACTGGATACTAAAAAACAGGAGAACAACTGCACACAGATCAGGGATAGCAGAAAACTCTATTCCTTCTAGTTCTCCTTTCTTCTCTCATACTCCAGCTAAACTAAGGGAGGTCCTAGAATTCCTTTTTCCTATTCACTTATTCTCTCACACCTCAGCTCCATCCCTTCTAAGTGAGTAACTCAAGTCTGTGTCACTGCCTTTACCTTTTAGCCACACTCTGAATCCACACCACACATCTCATCCATTTGAATGTCCATCTACCATCAAATAATAATGAAAATCTAACAGACATCCCTTCACTCAAACCAGGCTCATTCCTGATTTCCCTGTCAGTGGTATCACCAGATATGCCACTCACTGTCCCCTTATCTCTAGTCAGTCACCAAAAATTGTTGAAATTTGTCTTAAAAAATATTGAGCCTCTTCATTCATCTCTACTTCTCTGCTCCTAGGGCAGCTTCCCAGCTTCTAGATTACTGTAGTAGTATTAGGTTGGTGAGTCTGCAAGTCTGACTGCTGCTGCTGCTGCTGCTAAGTCACTTCAGTTGTGTCCAACTCTGTGCGACCCTAGACGGCAGCCTACCAAGCTCCCCCGTCCCCAGGATTCCCCAGGCAAGAACACTGGAGTGGGCTGCCATTTCCTTCTCCAGTGTATGAAAGTGAAAAGTGAAAGTGAAGTCGCTGAGTTGTGTCCGACTCTCAGCGACTCCATGGACTTCAGCCTTCCAGGCTCCTCCGTCCATGGGATTTCTCAGGCAAGAGTACTGGAGTGGGGCGCCATTGCCTTCTCCGACAAGTCTGACTAACCATCCCTAAATATCTTCCCTGTGGCAGGACTCTTCTCAGAAATCTGTAAGAGCCTCTCAATTGGGTCCTACTAAGACTTACACCCCTCTGTCTACTTTCAAAGCCAGGCCCTTCTCTCTTACACCCATTTCACCAACTTCCCCTTAATGAAACCAGGCTGTTTTTCCCACTGATAAGATTTTAGCCTCTAATATTTTGCTCATGTTGTTCACCATATGTGGGCACATGTGCTCTCTACTCCAATTCTTCCAAGGCCAGCTCATAGCTAAACATGTAAAGGGGTTTAAAAGTGCCACACAATGGTTAATAACCGTGATGGGTTTTGCCTTCTCTTTGGGAACCCTTTCCTAATTACAGCCCTTCAAAGATGTCCTCTTTTTCTGAATTCCCATAAGAATTCACAGAAAATTTAGCATGCAAAAGCTCTGATGTCTGAGAGTGTTCCCTCTTTGTTTTATGTTTATTGGTTTTTCTAACCAGTCTTGTTTAAACCCCTTGGGCAAAAGGATGGTTGATGTCTGATATTGCTCTCTGCCTCAACCCCACAGCACAAGTGTGGAAGAGGATACTTTGAATGTTCCCTTAGTGTATGTACCAGGCTTTGATCTGGTCTTTATGGAAGGAAGCTCCTTGTTTCCAATCCTGATCTTCAGGAGACCAGAGATGTTTCTTTGGGAAAGACTGCGCTCTGCATTGTTTTGCCTTTAACCCCCTCACTGAGTCAAGCCCCAGCATTCCTTCCCAACACCACCATTTTGGCCAACAACATAAGCATCATTCAAAACCTTATCCATCATCAGTTGAGCAGAGGGTAGCACATTATCCAGGGCCTCAGTTGAGTTGAGCCAGGGGTGGTCCAGCACTCCCTCGATGGTAAGTCTTTCCTCCGGTTTGACCTTCAAGAGCCTGTGGAGAAAAGGCCGAAAGGGCTGCCATGCACAGTTGCTTCCAGAAGGCCAGGAAGTTCCCAAGTCTGGCTCTAGTTAGCTCCAGCTTCTGACTTTCTACTTTCTGCCAACTCTTACAGCCTAGGCTTTCTGCAGGACAGAGGTGAGATTCTCTTCCCTAACTGTTAGTTGTGAGGGTGCAGTGTCCTTAGGCAGTCCTTTCTATACTAAATAAATTGAGATTAAAAATGGTAGGAAAAGGCTTAATCCAGTGATACCTCAGACTGAGTTCTAGGTTCAGTAAGGTAATCAATTTTACATATGGCTCACAGTTCCTGAGACACTGAATCCCTAGACTAATGTTTTTAGGACAGTGGGCTACAGTTTGCAAAAGGAACTCAAAGTACTCTTCTGGCCAACAGTGGCTGTAAAATTAGTTAAGTGATCATATAGTTCTGAAAATCCAGATTGCTACTTGTGATAAAACTTTTAGATAGTACCATATGGCAGGACACGAACCCTGAGCCATTTCTCCAAAGACATGCTAAGCTAAAAACCTAATGTCTGAGAAGAGGACAGGATTTCTTTCTAAGCCTAATGTATTGTCTGTACCATCGGCTTTTGACCACCGTTCTTTCCATCTTATACATTCATACCGATGCAATTCCTAGCTTACCCCAGCATATTCCCTGGACCTTTTAGAGCACTCCTTCCAAATACATAGCCTCCCATTCCAAACGTCAGTCAGGACAACGTGCCTACTTGCTCTTTCATGTTCTCTGTAACTTTCTGGATCACTGAACAGCTTCAGATTCTAAAGAAAGGATTATTTAGAAAAGACTCTCAATGCTGAGAGAAGATAATCAATGTTACTCTAGTGACAGGGGAAATACATTCTATAGAACTGCAGAGAACCACTTAGAGGATACTGATGTTTTGGTTAAGTAGCTGAGAATATAGCATGGAAAGAGCATGGGAAGACAGATTTCAAATTGCCTCCACCCTCCTAAAACACCTTCACTTGGATATTTTAGAAATGAATCCCTTTTTATATACATAAACACCTAACCAACAGGACAAGTTCACTTCTGAAAGAGAGTAATCTGCATAGAGAAACAGCTGTACTAGTAGGAGACAGTTCCCAGGTACTGCCCCTTTAATGCTTATCTTTATCACATTACAGATGAAGAAACTGAAACCAAGAGGAGCAATTACTCAGTGAAGACCAAAGTAGTAACGTCAGAAGAGCCCAAAAGTCCCAGGCAGCAGATCCCCTGGCACAGGTGGGCAGAAAAACCAAGCACACCTATGTATGCCTGACTTCTTAGTGACTCCAGCTAAGGAGCTGGAGCACGTGCCCATGTGTGAGGTCATTCTTGGGGAAGATATTTTGAGAGGCACTCCCATGTCTGTAAGTTTAAGGTGACTTCTTGGCCTGTAATCACAGCATGCTTATTAATAACGGACTCCTATTTTAATTAAACGCAGTTCCACCTGCCTCAGAAACTGGGTCCACAGAGGCTTCAACCCAAGCCCCTCCTGAACGGCAGGGCAGAACACTGTCCGCCTGAGGAAGGCAGCCCAGGGAGCCTGCCACTGTGACCGCTCGCGCCTCACATCACAGCTGTGCGCTGCTCTGTAAGAAACAAAGGACTCTGAATGTCATGTGTCCCTCATCCACTCACTGAGCCCCAGTCCTTTTGAACCTTTCTATCTCTATATGTCAGAACAACCAACTAGCTGCAGGGAGGCCAGGGTGGGATTGAGGTCCTGGATAACCAGTCACATTCCCACAGTAGCTAAGGAAGGAAAAGACAAAAGCATCGTGGTCATTGTGGCACCCTAGTTCAGCTTCCGGCATCATGTCAGTCCCAAATGACTGACCTCCGTGCAGGAAGGATGCATCGGGGGTTACCATTTAAAGTTTGAATTAATGCTCACAGAAAGAGTGGCTACCAAGGGACCTGGATTCAACCCTAGGGACAAATTCTAGGAATGCAACAGGAGGGAGTACAGCTCCAATTTCACCGAGATGTGGATACTGAGAACTCTCAACTCAGACTCCAGGACAGATTTTCTGTGATGATAAAAATGAGAAGGTACATGCCTGCAAAACAGAATTTTTTCTACCCAACATTGCTTTGCATTCCACCACTTTTAAGGCCCCCGCCCAGTGGCCCAGAGACTCACTTTCTCACAACATCTTTGGCCATCTCTGAGATCTGGCTCCACTCTTCCTCCGGGAACTCAAAACTGCCTGTCATGATTTTTCTCCGCATATCCTTTGGGATAGTCCGGCTATGGTGTTTGGAGTAAAAAGGAGGGTATCCACACAACATCACATAGATAATCACCCCTAGGGACCACAAGTCACAGCTCTGAAAGCAAAAAGAAAATGGTCTCTCATACCAGAGGCACAGCTCTAAAATAAAGCCCCCAGAACTGACCCAAAAACAGCCCTTGATACCCACAGGCTGATATCACCAAGAATCACTTATCAGAGACTGGAAAAGTTTCAGAAAGTCTTAAGAGAATTAACCTTTCTCTCCTTATTTGTTATCTGCTATCAATGCTACATATACACACATCATATACACAAGGCCAATCTGGGGTAAAAAGTCACTTTTCTTCTCACTGCCGAGGCCCAAGCTGCTATCTGACCATTGGGTACAGATAAGACACTTTGACCCCAGCCAGAAAAGTAATTGATGTAAGCTGGCTGTTGTGAAACATCTCCTCTGGCCACCTGGGCAGGTTGAGGGTGCAGGAACAAATAGCTAGGATGCAGGGGGGCTGATCCCATAAAACAGCACCAGTCCTTTTATAAAGGCTGACAGCAGTTTGACAGATGAGGGACAAGCACGCAGGGAAGGATGGGAGGTGGAAAGCAGTCCTCGGGCCAAGGACTCCCTGTGCCCATGTGCAAGGCCATTCTTGGGAAAGACATTCTGAAAGCAACAAAACTGCCACCCACTACCATGTCTGCAGGTTTAAGGTAATTTCATGGCCTTTAGTCACAGCATGCTTATTAATAATGGACTCCTATTTTAATTAAACGCAGTTCCACCTGCCTCAGAAACTGGGTCCACAGAGGCTTCAACCCAAGCCCCTCCTGAACGGCAGGACAGAACAGTGTCCGCCTGAGGAAGGCGGCCCAGGGAGCCTGCCGCTGTGGCCACTCGCGCCTCACATCACAGCTGCTGCTCTGTAAGAAGCCTGGAAGAGGAGGTACCTCAGGTACTCTCAGCCATGTCTCGGCATCATCCCACTAGGAGAGATTCATAAATGACATGGCCCAGGCTGTAAAACAATTATAAAATCATAGAGGTGGAAAGAAATCCTAAAAGTTCAAATGTGGAAAATAGTTCATATGAGAAGCTGATGCTACAGAGATCTTGTCACATCTAGGGTCATCTGTCAAGAGTGGAACTAAGCACAGTGACCAGCATCGTGCAGCAGACTGGGGCTGGAGTCACTGCGAGCGTCCTGCCTCTTTTTTTTTTAAATTAAGATTGATGTAATTAGTTTTTTAAAATTTAACTACCTCTTATTACATTATTTTTCTTTTAAAAATTACTTGCAAATGTAGCATTCAGTGTTCACTCAGGTGCCAATGTAAAGATTATAACTAGATGAATGTATATACACAATCAAAATTATTACGAGATTATTTTAATATATTACTCATCTGTGGAGTGTAAATTTTATGGATGCCAAGCAAATTCACAAACAGCACTAGATTCACAAAACAAGAGTAGGAAGAGGAGAAAAAAATAGTACTGGGAAATAATGTATCACACAAGAATCCATTGTATTCATGCTGAGAATATTGTATCAAGTAAATTCTGATCTCTCTTAGCTAAGTGTTTCTACCACTCAATTCCTGCCCACAGTGGGAAGCAGGAAGCAGTTTCTGACTGATAACTATCATCAGCCTAGCCCTCACTTCCAACCTTCACTACATAAGGACATAGCAGCCTATAGTTTGTAGAGCAAGAAGGTGTGGAATAGTAAGTACTTACCTGGGGACTGAACAGGGTTAATCATAAAAGCAGACGTGTCGAGTTCCAATCACGGTGGGCCGATGCCAAGTGGAGGGTGCTGAGAGCCACGGAAGCCTGTGTGCCCTCTGATGCGTGTGTCTGCGTGTCTATGCATGTGCGTGTGGTCATCTGAATCTCCCTGAGTCCCCAACCAGCATCATTCTTAGCTGATCCACTCTGTGACTCCAGGATCTCTAGGACTTGTTTTAAGAGGCCTTAAGCCTCTTGTACTTTAGGACAGGGAGGCCTGATGTGTAGGCTGCAGATAACAACTGTGATAGGAACAGGTACCACTCAGGATACTTGCCTTCTGTATTAGACACTGTTCTAAGTTGGGTATTTTATGGGGTTAGAAAGAATGGCACCATAAATGGCCAAGGAATATTCTGTGAAATGGCCTCCACCTCAAAAAGGCAGGACAAATGTATCTTTTAAATGTGATTAGTGGACTGTATAGCTAGTCAAATAAATAACCTCCAGGTGACCACAGCCTTTGGTTCCTGCTGCAAAACCTAAACTGGTATGAATCTTACTTCATCAGACAGAAACTCGAATTCCAAATACTCTTCTGCGTAGGTAGCTTCTTTCAGCCTCTCAGGCAGCAATATAATAACAAGGAATAAAAAGAGAATCTGCCACCTTCCCAAAGGACCACAAACACCTCACAGGAGAATACAGGCTTCACCCAAGGGGTAGAGATTAGTTTTTCTTCTCTTACCTTGTTATAAGTGTAGGGTGTTGGCGAGGTAGGTATAATGCCAGATTTCTCCTTCTGATGCCTTCTCTGGGCTTCCAGTACCTGTCAGAGTCACACCAAAGGGGACAATTTACTGAACCTCACATCAGTGACCTGCAGCTTGAGACAGACTGCTATGTTAGAAGGCTGAAGAGGGTAGCCACTGGCAGTTAACAATCAACAATTTTTTAAAATTCTAAATATTTTCAAAAGCCTTTTTTCTCTCTTACTGTCAGCAACTTATCAGTATTTGCCTAGGTCAAGGACGTGAAGATTCAGTCCCTGAAGGAGATTTACTTCTTCTTCCTGAGATTACTTTTTCCTAGAGGCATCTCTTAAGGCTTCGGCAAGCAGTGAACAAGCAGACTTGCTTGTCGGTGGCTCAGGCTCAAGGTATCTGCTGCCATGAAGCACTGTGATTGTCACACGGGTCTGGGCGCTAAGTGCCTCACGGAGGTAACCGCTGCCATCCTCAGGGCCACCACCGCGGCCCAGCTCTCCACTGCCATGGGGATTAGGGCTCCTGGGGACACAAGACTGACGAGCTCTACAGAGTTCCGTGACGGAGACACAATACTGCAGCTCCCTGCTGGTAAGTGTCATCCTTGTACCCAAACACACTGCTGGTGTCTGGGCCTTCACGGCCACAGGACCATGCTGCTGACAGCAGGTACTGAAAACTGTTACACCTTGGCCAGGGGCCACACTGCCACCTTGGGCAACCTTGCCTAGGCCACCTCTGATGCCACCTCTAAGGCCTACAGCTATCTTACACCTGACCTCTTGAAGCTGACTGTGCTCACTAAAGCTCCCTATCAGGAATTCACTGACTATCTTGTAAAGACCCACACTACAGTCTCTGTGCAGAAAGGACCCAGGCTCATGTTCTCACACAAGAATAATAAAGTGAATTAATTAAACCTAAAAAAGAAAATACCACTTATTACAGCATTAAAAATATTAAGGATAAATCTAAAAAGAGATGTGAAAGACCTGTACACTGAAAACCAGACAGATATTGCTGAGCAAAACCAAAGACAAAAATAAATGGAATACAGCCTGCTTAATGTGAAGTCAAGTGGGCCTCAGAAAGCATCACTACGAACAAAGCTAGTGGAGGTGACGGAATTCCAGTTGAGCTATTCCAAATCCTAAAAGATGATGCTGTGAAAGTGCTTCACTCAATATGCCAGCAAATTGGGAAAACTCAGCAGTGGCCACAGGACTGGAAAAGGTCAGTTTTTATTCCAATCCCAAAGAAAGGCAATGCCAAAGAATGCTCAAACTACCACATAATTGCACTCATTTCACATGCTAGTAAAGTAATGCTCAAAATTCTCCAAGTCAGGCTTTAGCAATACATGAACCGTGAACTTCCTGCTGTTCAAGCTGGTTTTAGAAAAGGCAGAGGAACCAGAGATCAAATTGCCAACATCTGCTGGATCATGGAAAAAGCAAGAGAGTTCCAGAAAAACATCTATTTCTGCTTTATTGACTATGCCAAAGCCTTTGACTGTGTGGATCACAATAAACTGTGGGAAATTCTGAGAGAGATGGGAATACCAGACCACCTGACCTGCCTCTTGAGAAATCTGTATGCAGGTCAGGAAGCAACAGTTAGAACTGGACATGGAACAGCAGACTGGTTCCCAATAGGAAAAGGACTATGTCAAGGCTGTATATTGTCACACTGCTTATTTAACTTCTATGCAGAGTACATCATGAGAAATGCTAGACTGGAAGAAACACAAGCTGGAATCAAGATTGCCAGGAGAAATATCAGTAACCTCAGATATGCAGATGACACCACCCTTATGGCAGAAAGTGGAGAGGAACTAAAAAGCCTCTTGATGAAAGTGAAAGAGGAGAGTGAAAATGTTGGCTCAACACTCAGAAAGCTAAGATCACGGCATCTGGTCCCATCACTTCATGGGAAATAGATGGGGAAACAGTGGAAACAGTGTCAGACTTTATTTTTTGGGGCTCCAAAATCACTGCAGATGGTGGCTGCAGCCATGAAATTAAAAGATGCTTACTCCTTGGAAGAAAAGTTATGGCCAACCTAGATAGCATATTCAAAAGTAGAGACATTACTTTGCCAACAAAGGTCCGTCTAGTCAAGGCTATGGTTTTTCCTTTGGTCATGTATGGATGTGAGAATTGGACTGTGAAGAAGGCTGAGCGCCGAAGAATTGCTGCTTTTGACCTGTGGTGTTGGAGAAGACTCTTGAGAGTCCCTTGGACTGCAAGGAGATCCAACCAGTCCATTCTGAAGTAGATCAACTCTGGGGTTTCTTTGGAAGGAATAATGCTAAAGCTGAAACTCCAGTACCTTGGCCACCTCATGCGAAGGGTTGACTCATTTGAAAAAGACTCTGATGCTAGGAGGGATTGGGGGCAGGAGGAGAAGGGGACGACAGAGGATGAGATGGCTGGATGGCATCACTGACTCAATGGATGCGAGTCTGAGTGAACTCCAGGAGTTGGTGATGGACAGGGAGGTCTGGTGTGCTGCGATTTACCGGGTCACAAAGAGTCGGACACAACTGAGCGGCTGAACTGAACTAAACTGAAGTCTGGAAGAGATATACCTCCAACTTTGTTCTTTTATTCCTCAGGATTGCTTTGACAATTCTCAGTCTTTACTGGTTCCATATAAATTCTAGGATTGTTTTAGTTCTGTAAAAAATGTCCTGGGTATTTTGATAAGGATTGCATTAAATCTATAGATTGTTTTGGGTAGTATTGCCACTTTAATAATAATTCTTTGCATCCAAAAGCTTGGAATATCTTCTGTTTTTTTGAGTCATCTTCTGTTTTATCAATATTTTATAGTTTTCAGTGTATAGGTCTTTTATCTCCTTGGTTAAGTTTTTCCTAGGCTTTTATTTTTTTGTCATTTTAAACAGGATGGAAAAAAAAACTTTCTTTTTATGTTATTACATTATTAGTATAAAGAAATGCAACATATTCCTGTATATCAATCTTGTATCCTGCTACCTTGCTGAATTCATTTATTAGCTCTAATAGTTTTTGTGTGGAGACATCAGACTTCTATATATATAGTTTCATGCCATCTGCAAATAGTGACAGTTTTATCACTTCCCTTCCAATTTGAATACCTTTCTTTTTCCTTTTTCTTGTGTGATTACTGTAGCAAGAGCTTCCAGCATTATTTTGAATAGAAATGGTGAGAATGCACATCCCTGTCTTGTTCCTGAATTTAGCAGAAAGGCTTTCATCTTTTCACTGTTGAGTATTAGGTTGACCGTGAGTTCATCATAAATGACCTTTAATTTGTGGAGATATATTCCCTCTGGACCCACACTTGTGAGAATTTTTATAATAAATGGATGTTGAATTTTGTCAAGTGCTTTTTCTGCATCTATTGAAATGATCATGTGATTTTTGCCTTTCCTTTAATTAACGTAGTGAATCACATTGATTGACTTGCAAATGTTGAACCATCTTTATGACCCTGGAATAAATCCAACTTCATTATGGTTAATGATCTTTTTCAAGTGTTGTTGAATACTGTTTGCTAATTTTTTTTAATTTTAATTTTTATTTATTCTTTTTCATTTTTTTCCATCTCAGGTGTACATGAGATCCCAATCTTGAACCCCCTCTGTTTGCTAATATTTTGATGAGGACTTTTCCATTTATAGTCATCAAAGATATTGTCCTTAGTTTTCTTTTTTTTGGAGTGTCTCTGTCTGGTCTTGGGTATCAGGATAATAGTAGCGTCATAGAAAGAATTTGGGAGTGCTCTCTCCTCTTCAATTTTTTGGAAGAGTTTGAGAAGGATGGATGTTAGTTCTTCTTTATGTGTTTGGTAGAATTACCCTTGAAGTTGTCTGGTCCCAGACTTTTGCTTGTAGGAAGTTTTTCAAATTATAGTTTCTGTATCACTTATAGTGATCGGGCTGTTCAAATTATTTATTTCTTCTTGACTCAGTCTTGGCAAGCTGTATGTTTCTGGAAACTTGTCTATTTCTTCTAGGTTGTCCAATTTCTTGGT
>SJYA01002485.1:4760642-4839953 GCA_006410615.1 Neotragus moschatus | reverse complement strand
CAGGTGTTATTTACAACTAGTTTTTTTTTTTAATAAAAGATTCTTTAACTGTTCTCTTTTCTGTTGTAATTATCTAAAGCTGACACTGGAAAGTATTTTCTGTGATTATAACTTACCAAATCTCAAATAGGATACTGATGCAGGTAATTTTCAATATCTTTCCCAGAATTTCTCTTCTAAATATATGGCAAATACCTGAATTTTAGACTTATGGCAGCTTGCATTTAGAACCTTGCTTCATCATTAACAAGTTGTTTGACATAGAAGATTATTAACCACTGTGAATCTTAGTTTTCTTATCTCTAAAATAGGAATAATAGTAACTGCTTGGGCTTATTCTAATACCTGAGATACAGAAAATACTGAATAAATCACTATAACATCATATTCCTCTCCTTAAGGCACATCCATAATTAAGTAGTCAAAGTAATGATGTTTGTTACTTGAGGACCAGGAAAGTGATTAGTAAAATAGAAATTGTAAGCCTTGTGTTACCTACTTAAAGTCAGGGCCTGGAATTTGATTTTCTCCTTCTTACACACAAGTTAGTATGTTACTGTTTCATGAATACTGGTCAATAACACATGACCCATGGGCAGATACAAAGGACTTTGTTACTCACAGCACAATAAACAGCATGGGCTCCAGGTGGATGGTACCTATGTAGGAAGTTGCTCTGGATACAAAAATACAGAGCTTTGGGAATTAAGCAAACCCACTCTTTGAGGGAGACAGTACCTTATCCTTAAGGTTACTCACTGCAAACATAACCCTGAGAAACATCCTGGGTAAGGAGCAATAAGAGACTTGGATCTTTGGCATATCTAGAAAGAATGTGCAGGGATGCTCAGGGCCCCTAGTGAAGTGCTTCAACTCCTACATACCTCATTAGTGACACTGATCCTGAGTATAGGTTGAAAAGTGCTTTTACAGCTTTTTGGGAAAAAATTAGTAAATGTGACAACTCCTAGAATTTACCATAATGCTTAACACTGTCAGTGTTTAATAAATGAGAAATATGCCAACACACAATCTAATTAGTATACTTATTAAATTTTTGTCATAATTTTATTTCAAAATTAAGATAAATTAAAGGACAATAATTTGTTAATTAAAGTGAAATTCCTGTGTTTTATTAAGCCAAGAGATAGCCTGAGTTTCTAGTAGGAAAAGCAGAGATCTATCTGTGAGAGAGAATAATAGAAATAAAGAAGACGACTTGGGTGTTTAAATAGGTAAGTGGCCAGAATTGACAATACAAAAGTAAACACATCCATAATTATTGAATTTGCCTATTATTTTTAACTGCCTAAAACTATTCAAATTGTAATTTAGAGACAGGAGTAAATACAACAAGTGGGTGACTGACTGTGCTGCATTTAACCTCAAGACCTACAGGATCACATACCAACCAATGCTGCTCTGCAGAGCTGCCTTATCTGGATCTGCTCTTTGGCCTTCACACATGGCACCACTTCTTTTTATCCTTTCAAAGCCAACTTTCTGTATCATGAGGGNGATGGACGTGAGTCTGAGTGAACTCTGGGAATTGGTGATGGACAGGGAGGCCTGGCATGCTGCGATTCATTGGGTCACAAAGAGTCAGACAGGACTGAGCGACTGAACTGAACCCTACTTTCAGGCTTCCTCTTCTTGACCACTGTTCTGTTCCTTTATTTAAATGGGAAAATGTAATTATGATGGGGAATATGGGATACAATAGATGTATTTAATAGAGCACACCAAACATAAGGGAACCAAGAGAAATAATACCTAAATTGACTGATAAGGGTTCTAGTTTAAAGGCAAATAACTGGGATAAACTACAAAAGAAAGTTCAAGAGCCTGAATGAATTGGAGTGTGGTTGAATCTTTGACTCAGTGGGGTGTAACAAAAGAAATAGACTGGGACAATTTAAAGGTTGTTGCTGACCCACGAAAAGACGCCTAGATTCTTGGCCTCTGGAAGAGAGAAATTCAATCTGGGGCCAGAGACAAGGCTTGATCGCTCAGAGCTTTTGTGCAATAGAGTCTTATTAAAGTATAAAAGGGATAGAGAAAGCTTTTGACATAGACATCAGAAGGGGACAGAAAGATTACCACCTTACTAGTGTTAGCAATGGAGTTATATAGTCTCCAATTAGTTTTTACAAGGAGTCCAAAGAATGTCCAGAGGTTGCAAAGAGATACACTCCCACAATCCACATTTGAAGATAACAGGATTAGCCAGAAGGCCCTCAGGAAGGAGAAACTGTCCTCAAGCAGGATACACTGCTATATAATCCTTAGTACAGAGTCCAAACCTAGTTGTTGGTTGTGTAATCATCAGTTCCAGGCTTAAAGATAAAAACGTTTTATGTGACTAAGACCAAGGAAAGTAGAAGGAAAGAAAAGTTTGTTCTTTCCTCCTCGAGAATTCCAGACCCCTCTCCCCTTGCAGACCCCTGGACTTCTTATCAACCTACCTAGGAATTGACTCTCTCACAATCATACCATATAAGGTTTTGTAAGTTAAGTTAAAGGGGAGTAGTACTTTGATAGGGGCATCCCAGGTGGCAGTAGTGGTAAAGAACCCACCTGCCAGTGCAGGAGACATGAGAGACGTGAGTTTGATCCCTGGGTCAGGAAGATCCCCTGGAGGAGGGCATGGCAACCCACTCCAGTGTTCTTGGCTGGAGAATCCCATGGATAGAGGAGTCTGGCAGGCTGCAGCCCATGGGGTGCACAGAATCAGACATGTCTGAACCAACTTAGCACACACAATACTTTGAACCAAACAGACTTTAGATCAAATCCCAGCTTTAACACTTTCTGTGCAATTCTAAGCAAGTCATGTTTTCTCTTTGACCTTTGTTTTTACTCTGAAAAGGGACATAAAAATGTAATCCACCCATTCTGAAAATAAATATTTATTATGTACCTTTATGTCTAGGTCACAGTCTCAATATTGTAATTAGATTGGTAAAAAAGACAAAATGAGGACTCTACTATTGTGGACCTTATACTCTAGTGGTTGTTGTAAGATTTAAGTGAGATAACATTCAGCAATGCCTGTTACATAATGGATATTCAGAAAACATTAATTTCTTAGTCAAGGTTCACATACATTCTAGAGCACAGACACTCTGAGTGCTCTGAATAAATTAAAAGTACATACTTTCTGGCTTTGAAGTTTTAAGTGAATTGTCACTAAAAAGGAAGAAGTAGCCAGATTATCTGGGACATTATGTTTTCTTTTAAAATGGCATGTCTATGTCTTAGAATTTTCTTGTTTACTTTGGCAATTATAAAAAAGCCTTGAAGATTTCCTGTTATTTCTAGGAATCTATTTCAGTAATTCTGTAGAGTTACAGAGATGATTTGCCTCAAAGGAATTTATGGTTAGTTGTAGGAATAGATAATGACACATCCAAAATGAATAAATGAAAAGCCTCTAGAGAAGATAAAAGCAAACAAAAACAATCCACANTAAAAAAGCCTTGAAGATTTCCTGTTATTTCTAGGAATCTATTTCAGTAATTCTGTAGAGTTACAGAGATGATTTGCCTCAAAGGAATTTATGGTTAGTTGTAGGAATAGATAATGACACATCCAAAATGAATAAATGAAAAGCCTCTAGAGAAGATAAAAGCAAACAAAAACAATCCACAGAACAAACACAGAAAACCAAGGACACACAATGAGATGATAAAAGCTGAAACAACCTATTAGTTAAACATATTTGGTTTGTAGTTTCCTTATTAAAAGACAAAACAGTATTTAAAAATAAAATAGATTTATAAGAGTCACATCAAAAAGCAAACAACTTGAAAGAATAAAATAAATGGATTGATAAACATTTCTCAAATGAAAGCAATAGTGACAGTATTAATTTCAGATTTAAAAAAGACAAATAATGGTATGTAGAATAAATAGGATCACACAAACTTTGTATTATTATTCTCTTCTAGAAATGATGCTGGAAAATTGGATATTCCTATGCAAAATAAAGAAATTAGACCCTTACCTTAAACTGTATTAAAACATCAATTCAAAATGAGTTAAAACCCTACTGTATTAAAAAATGAATTCAAAATGAATTAAAACCCTAAATATAAGAACTAAAATTTTAAAACTCATAGTAGAAAATGGGGAAATCTTCATAACATTGCACTTGGCAGTGATTTCATGGATATAACACCAAAATCACAGGCTAGAAAAGCAAAAATAGGAGTACATCAAACTTTGAAACTTCTTTGTGACAAAGGAAACAATAGAATGAAAAGGCAACCCGCAGAATGAGAGAAAATATTTGCAAGCTATATATTTGTTAAGGGGTTGATATTCATAATGTATAAAGAACTCCTACAACTCAACAACAGTAACAAGAAACCAAGTAACTCAACTAAAAAAATGAGTGAAGGACTTGAATAGACATACAAATAGACATTTCTTTAAAGAAGACATGCAAATGACAAACAAGCAAATTAAAAGATCATCAACACCACTAATGATTAGGAAGTACAAATCAAAATCATAATGAGATATCACATGCACTGATTAGCATAACTTTTCAAAACAGAATACAAGTGTTGGTGAGGATGTGGAGAACAATGTACCCTTGTACGTTGTTATTCGGAGAAGGCAATGGCACCCCACTGTAGTTCTCTTGCCTGGAAAATCTCATGGTTGGAGGAGCCTGGTAGGCTGCAGTCCATGCTAAGGGTTGGACACGACTGAGCGACTTCCCTTTCACTTTTCACTTTCATGCATTGGAGAAGGAAATGGCAACCCACTAGAATCCCAGGGATGGGCAAGCCTGGTGGACTGCCGTCTATGGGGTCGCACAGAGTTGGACACGACTGAAGTGACTTAGCAGTAGCAGCAACAGTACATTGTTATTAAGAATGTAAAATGGTGCAGCTGCTAAGAAAAACAGTATAGAATTTTCTCAAAAAAAGCAAAAACAGAATTAATGTATAATCTAGCAATCTCATTTCTGGAGATAGAAATCCAAAAGAATTGTAAACAGGATCTTAAAGAGAGATTTGCCCCGCCATGTTCATTGCAGCATTATTCATAATAGCCAAGAGATAAAAGCAATCGAACTGTTGACCTAAAGAGACAAAAGACCCACATATAGAAAACTAAAAAACACTGATGAAAGAAATCAAAGATGACACAAATAGATGGAGAAATATACCATGTTCATGGATTGGAAGAATCAATATAGTGAAAATGAGTATACCACCCAAAGCAATCTATAGATTCAATGCAATCCCTATCAAGCTAACAATGGTATTTTTCACAGAACCAGAACAAATAATTTCACAATTTGTATGGAAGTACAAAAAATCTCGAATAGTCAAAGCAATCTTGAGAAAGAAGAATGGAACTGAAGGAATCAACCTGCCTGACTTCAGGCTATACTACAAAGCTATGGTCATCAAGACGCTAAGGTACTGGCACAAAGACAGAAATATAGATCAGTGGAACAAAACGGAAAGCCCAGAGATAAATCCACGCACTTGTGGACACCTTATCTTTGACAGAGGAGGCAAGAATATACAATGGAGAAAAGACAATCTCTTTAACAAGTTATGCTGGGAAAACTAGTCAACCACTTGTAAAAGATGAAACTAGAACATTTTCTAAAACCATACACAAAAATAAACTCAAAATGGATTAAAGATCTAAACATAACTGGAAACTATAAAACTCCTAGAGGAAAATATAGGTAAAACACTCTCTGATGTAAATCGTAGCAGGATCCTCTATGACGCACCTCCCAGACTCGTGGAAATAAAAGCAAAAATAAGGAAATGGGACCTAATTAAACTTAAAAGCTTTTGCATAACAAAGGAAACTAAGCAACGTGAAAAGACAGTCTTCAGAATGGGAGAAAATAGCAACTGAAGCAATTGACAAATAATTAATCTCCAAAATATACAAGCAGCTCCTGCAGCTCAATTCCCCAAAAATAAACTGCCCAATCAAAAAATGGGCCAAAGAACTAAACAGACATTTCTCCAAAGAAGACATACAGATGGCTAGCAAACACATGAAAAGATGCTCAACATCACTCATTATCAGAGAAATGCAAATCAAAACTACAATGAGGTACCATTTCACGCCAATCAGAATGGCTGCTATCCCAAAGTTTACAAGCAATAAATGCTGGAGAGGGTGTGGAGAAAAGGGAACCCTCTTACACTGTTGGTGGCAATGCAAGCTAGTACAGCCACTATGGAGAACTGTGTGGAGATTCCTTAAAAAACTGGAAACAGAACTGCCATATGAAATCAAGAAAATTAGAGATACCAAGAGAACATTTCATGCAAAGACGGGCTCAATAAAGGACACAAGTGGTAGGGACCTAACAGAAGCAGAAGATATTAAGAGGTGGCAAGCATACACAGAAGAACTGTACAAAAAAGAGCTTCATGACCCAGATAATCACAATGGTGTAATCACTCGCCTAGAGCCAGACATCCTGGAATGTGAAGTCAAGTGGGCCTTAGAAAGCATCANAAAAACACCAATACAGTATACTAACGCATATATATGGAATTTAGAAAGATGGTAACAATAACCCTGTATGCAAGACAGCAAAAGAGACATAGATGTATAGAACAGTCTTTTGGACTCTGTGGGAGAGGGCGAGGGTGGGATGATTTGGGAGAATGGCACTGAAACATGTTTAATATCATATAAGAAACGAATCACCAGTCTAGGTTCAAGGCAGGGTGCAGGATGCTTGGGGCTGGTGCGCTGGGATGACTTGGAGGGATGGTGTTGGGGGGGAAGTGGGAGAGGGGTTTGGGATTGGGAACATGTGTACACCCGTGGCGGATTCATGATGATGTGTGGCAAAACCAATACAATATTGTAAAGTAAATAATAATAATAATAAAAGAAAGAAAGGGAAAAAAGAAAAAAAAAAAAAACCCAGGAGACAACCCTAAATGGCCACCACTCAGTGAACAGATAAAACAAATGTGGCTTAGTCATATGATGGAATACTACTCAGCCATAAAAAGGAACTAGTTACCGATACACACAGCAACATGGATGAATCTCAAAACATGCTGAGTCGAAGAAGTGAAACACAAAAGGTACAGGAATTCCATTCTAATGAAATTCTGCAACAGGCAAAACTAACCAATAATGACAGAAAGTAGATCCATGGTTTTAATTAAGGGGATTAAGTTGGGAGCAGAATGACTGTGAAGGCACACAAGATGGTTTTTGAAGTGATAGAACTGTTTTACAGCTTGATTTTGGCAAGGTCCATGCAGAAGTATCCATCGACACTCATCAAACTACACTTAGAAAGTGTAGTTGCTCAGTCGTGTCCAACTCTTTGCTATCCTGTGGAGTATAGCCCACCAGGTTCCTCTGTCCATGGGATTTTCCATGCAAGAATACTGGAGTGGGTTGCCATTTCCTTCTCCAGGGGATCTTCCCAACCCAGGGATCAAACCCAGGTCTCCCACATTGCAGGCAGATGCTTTAACCTCTGAGCCACCAGCAAAGCCCAGGGTAGAAGTATTTTTACAGTATACTAATCATACCTCAATAAGGTTGCTGTTAAAATAAAATGCCTATACCAAATTAAGCAGCCTATGGGTTTCTGAAGCTGAGTTCTCCCCTTTCCATTTGTAATATATGCCCACTCATGCTGTAGAATGGAAGAAATATGAGTCTACAGGTAGCCTGGTGATACATCCTATGGAAGAAACAGCACATGCTTACCTGAGGTGCTACATAATATGGGGTAAACTGAGGCGTCATCAAGTCACCTTGGTCAATTTTGGCAAATCCAAAGTCACACAACTTCACTGGGGCATCCTGAAATCAAACAAATGGGAATCACTGCCCCAGAGTTCTCAGAAAATGTTAAAGGAAAATCCAGCTGTAAGACATGTTGCCTTGAACTCTCATGAGTTTCTGGTTGGGACTGGAACCTATGAGTAGCATATCCTCATGTCCAGACACAAAGATTCATATTGAGGAGCTATTCTTAGTAAAACACAAATGAGAGATTTCTGCCCACTGACAGTTATCCCTGTTTCCTGATTTGTAAAGGCAGCACTCAAACCAAGACATCAGTCGCATGTACCCTGAGTCTGTCTATTGTGCATCATCTCCCATCAGTCTAGAGTGCTGCTTCACCCTTAACGTCAGCTTCATGATAGCCAGAGTCAGTAATCTGCAATCTGGTAGGACGTAGTGCATGGGGCATGGGTTGGGGCTGGAGAGGAAAACACCTTTTCGGGATTAACCATAAACACAACCATTAAGTTTCAAGGTAACATGTAACAGCATAAAGATTCCTGCCCCTTCCCAAAGTCCTTCCAAATGAGATCCCAAATCATAAGTTCTTCTGTACAAACATGTATCAGTATCATCCAAAATGATTGATACTGGGAGTATAGTAACATTTCTCTTGAGCCTCTAGCAGGGGAACAGATGGGGAAAGTAAGCTGCCAGAAGCACTCTGACCTAAAGCTTCTTCAGCATGGATTCAGAGCACTCCAAACATATACACACCAACACACTTGTGCACCATTCCTCAACTATGTTGGGAGTAGCAGCACTGAAATACAGAAAAGCAAGTCATCTCACCAAAGAGTTATCCTTGAAGAGCAGATTTTCAGGCTTGAGGTCTCTGTGGGCGATGTTTAACAAGTGACAGTGCTGTAGAGCCAAAGCTATCTGGAAAAGGACATAATGGAGCAACCGTATCTTAGAAGAGATTATTCTTGAATTTCCCTGGCTTAGAAAACTCAGGATGTTAAAAAATGACCCTTACTAAGTCAATTAAGACTGTGGTCAGATTTCAGCTTTACAGCAGAAATTAAGTAAGACTTCACATACCAAGAAACAGAAACGAAGTAAGCTTCATCTAATAGCAACCTATATTTTGTTCAACAAAAAGAAAAATACAACAGGAAAATAATTCTTTGTCAGAATAAACTGATGGTTAAATCCTATATTAAATGGGAAAAACAAAATACTTCCATTTCCATTAATGTGAGATGTGACAAGCACTGCAGAGCAAACACTGGGCCAGGTAGTCTTCAACAGGCCTGCGTTTCCCCTAGCAGGGCAGTGGCACTAACGCCTGGCTCGAGAGAGACCTGCACTCTTCAGGGAGCAGGACTTGAAGTTCTGCCTTCAAGAACAACAGAAGGCAGCTGAAGATATTTCCACCTGATGCTCCAATCTGCTCATCCCACTGGTTGAAAATGTTACCTCTTTTGGTGGCTTTAAAGGGGTCTTGTTTTACAGATTATTAGAGCTCATCCTTTAGTTCTAATGTTTGAAAACACAAGCTATAATTTTTTAAAATCAAACAGAACAAATTGCACCTGTTCTTTAACACTCTATATGGAACTGTCTTGGCATTCCAAAGAGCACTTCCTCCCTACCAGAAAGGGGGCCTCAAAAAATGCTTGAGGCTCACAGAAAATCTGGAAGAATTTTTCTTTAAGAACCAACTGGGCCATATGTCATGCTTCTTTGTTTTGCTTGCTTGGCCTAAAGAGAAACCTTGAGGGTTTGGCTTTCCATCTCCTCTCGTGTGTGTGTTGTGCGGGTGGGGCATTGTGTGTACACACACATTGTGTGTGAGGTTATTTCCAGTCAGATTTCTAGTATTGTTTGTGAAAAGATCATACCTCTAGCAATAAAATGTGATGTCAGAATAGAAAGAACATATAACCAGGAATACCCCCAGAATTACAAAGACCTTAGAATACTGTTAAAATCTGATGAGAGAAAAGTGACTCGGGAGCAAAAAGTATCTTAAATACAATTGTCTTAGAATGTGTTTTCATACCACATAGTCTTTCAGGTAGTATCAGCAGCATTTTATCTCAAAGTCCAATAACAGTGGCTTGGAAGCTACATGCCTAAAGATTATCTACCATCTAAAAAGGAGTTAAGATTACCTTCCTTGCAGAGTTTATTTAAATCTTATGATAAGCAAACACTTGACAGCACCGAAGAGTACACCTCCCTCCCCAAAGCAGAAAAGGGGCTCACATTCCTCCTATCAAGGCATCTTTTCTAATTACATAACAAAGCAGGCAATGAGAGATCAAATAGAGCTTTTCTCCAAGCTTTCTTTTATCCCCCCCACCCCCAGTGAAATTGTGCTTGTTAACCAACATTGTTGGCAGTTTGATTGGTACCCGGGGTCAACTTGCCTGCTTTGTTACTTGGCTGGCTTGCTTCTCTGTAAAGTGCCGGTGCTGGCTGATTCTGTGAAATAGCTCTCCCCCTTCCATCATCTCCATTACAATTAAGAGCCGAGCCCTGTTTGAAAGCATTTGATTTTGTTAAGTTTAAAAAAAAAAAAAAAAAAACAACTGAAACATCAAGTAGCTAGATACTTCATCTACAAAATGTGTCCTAAGTCTAGTCCTACCAGCCCCTTTGAGCTGGATCCCCTGTCACTACCAGCTGGACACTATGAATAAGGACTATCCCTGACCTAAAGGTTTCTAAGATGCTAAAAGAAAGTAAAAGAATTAGTTTTGAAGACAATGGTCCTTTTGAAGATTCTATACGTGTATATATATTTTAGGGAAGCTATACTGAAAGCGTATTGAAAACA
Source organism: Neotragus moschatus (assembly GCA_006410615.1). Taxonomy (NCBI): domain Eukaryota; kingdom Metazoa; phylum Chordata; class Mammalia; order Artiodactyla; family Bovidae; genus Neotragus; species Neotragus moschatus. The sequence goes on along the minus strand of SJYA01002485.1, from coordinate 4,829,350 downwards.
GAATACGACTTTGTATAGGTGGGCTGTCTTCGTTATTTATTCGTGTGTGTGGTGGGGGGGCGTGGTGTGTACACACACAGTGTGTGTGTGCGTGTGTGTGTAGGGGGTGTGTGCTCTGTGTACACACATTCTCCCCCTCCTCACCTCTACTCTCCACCCCTACTCCACTAGTTTTCCATATGATCCACAGCATGCCCAGCAAGACAGTCAGATAGAGTTAAAGAGCTACTAAATAAAAGCAAAAATTCTTATGTTGTCAAAAAAAAAAAAAAAAAAAACAACTGAAACATCAAGTAGCTAGATACTTCATCTACAAAATGTGTCCTAAGTCTAGTCCTACCAGCCCCTTTGAGCTGGATCCCCTGTCACTACCAGCTGGACACTATGAATAAGGACTATCCCTGACCTAAAGGTTTCTAAGATGCTAAAAGAAAGTAAAAGAATTAGTTTTGAAGACAATGGTCCTTTTGAAGATTCTATACGTGTATATATATTTTAGGGAAGCTATACTGAAAGCGTATTGAAAACAGAATACGACTTTGTATAGGTGGGCTGTCTTCGTTATTTATTCGTGTGTGTGGTGGGGGGGCGTGGTGTGTACACACACAGTGTGTGTGTGCGTGTGTGTGTAGGGGGTGTGTGCTCTGTGTACACACATTCTCCCCCTCCTCACCTCTACTCTCCACCCCTACTCCACTAGTTTTCCATATGATCCACAGCATGCCCAGCAAGACAGTCAGATAGAGTTAAAGAGCTACTAAATAAAAGCAAAAATTCTTATGTTGTCAAAAAAAAAAAATCTGAATTTTGGTTACCATTCTTTGATATAAATGCTTCCACCTTCCATCCAAATGCTTTCACCAACAGAGCACAATTTTAAGAATAATCATTTGATTTCCCATTTTTCTTTACAAATTCATATTTTTCCACCTGGAAAACTCCTACATATCTCCTTCAAGTCCAAGCCCCAAAACAACCACGCTAAGACACTTCACCTCCCCAGCCTACAGACAGCAGCTTTCCTCCTTTGTAAGCTCAAAATATTTTATGCATGCCTGTCCTTGTTCCCTACCACACTGCTAGAATGACAGGTTTACGTCACAGTCCCCTTGGTATTGAACTCCCTGGAAAAGAATCAGAAAGACACTCAGTGGTGTCACACTCAATGGGCTTCCCAAGCATTTGGAGGCTAAAGGAATGACATTGATCTCTTCCTTTAAAAGGAGCACCAGACTAAGCAATAAAGGCCTTTTGCCATATCAGCTTCAAGACATTGCTTAGAATATTTGGTCCCCTTTTCTCATTTGAAATAGAATCTACTTAAACTCCACGTGACACGCTTTTTCAAAAGAGAAGTAATCACATATAAGCGGGGGTAGCAGGGACAGGAGAGTGAGTGAAGTACAGATGAAGCAAGACTGGCAAGGAGTTCATAAATGCTGAGGATAAGTGATGGGCACTTGGGGATTCAGTACATAATTCTTTTACAAATGTTTGAAAATATCCAAAATGAAAAGTAAAGGAGAGAAGAAAAAGAAAGAAGGAAGGAGGGGAGGGAAGAGAAAGAGGGCACAAAAGAGAAGATGCCACTACACCGGGGCTTACCCATGGAGAGGTGAGCAGCTGACCACGACCCTGTGTGGTCTTACCTGGGGCTGGACTCATGAGGAAACTGTACACTGTTAGCAAACACTTCAATAATTTGAACTATATTTGGGTGTGTGGCACACATCATGTGCAGACGTACCTTAAAGAAGAACAGAGGAAATGTTTCTGTACATAGGGGAGGCCAACATTTTCTCTCCAAACTCCCCCACCCCATACCCTTGCCAAAAGTGACCACACTAGGCCTAGACATGAGCCTATTATGTAAAAAATCTGATCATCTGGAATGACATTAAAAAAAAATGTTTTCATATACAAATTACCTCCTTAATGCTCTTTCCATGAAATAAAGAAAACCTTACCAACAGATGTATTTTCTCTGTCCTATTACCAAATGAAAAATTCATCTTATTTCAGAAATTATTCATATATCTCTAAGCAAAAGAATAACTCCTTCATTGCATATAATTAACATGTCATCACCACATCCAAATAATTTTAAACAAATGTCTATTATTGAAAAACTCGAAACATATCTTCAGAGTTCTGCAGCACCTTTTCAATATATCATTCACTAGAACCTTCCTCATATTATTCTATCTCCACTCTTTTAGGACCTTTTCCAGTAAGTAAAAGCTAAAGTAAACCTGACTACTTCAGAGTACAAGAATCACATTAATTGAAAAAGAACAAGAAAGAAGTGGTTTGAAAGGAAGCAAGACTCTACTCATAGCTTTTGGTATTGATGGATGAAGGACTGACTGCTTTATAATAACAACATGGATAGGGAAAAGTAAGTATGAACATAAAAAGAGTAAGTATGAACATAAAATTCTTTGTCCATCTCTGTATTCTCTCTAGGAAGCTGCCTTACTTGTAAAAAGAATAAATTCTTAGGCACTTCAAATATTTAGGCAAGTCAAGGCAATAAACGCTCATACCTCATTTCTAGCTTTTGGACGATCAAAAAGAATTTTCAGTGCAAACCGTTCTTGGGTTGATTTCTTCACACAGACTCTAGATTTGAAAGAAAAAAATTCAATCAGAAATCATCTATGTTACCATAAAAACTAACAAGCTGTTCTTTGAGAACTGTACTTCTAATCAAAAATATATCCAAGCACATCAGAACAAACTTGCCCCTAGGGCTAGCAGATGGAAAGGCAGAAAGAGGCATCTCACCCACCCTCCACAGGCCTCAGACACGGGAAATCAACTTGAGGGTGGTCAAGAAAGAAAAAATGGCCTCTGCTGGTGACAAGTGACTCACACAGTGGCTCCCTGGTATCAACATCTTAAATGATCCTGTCACAGACCATGTCACTTAAATATATTTCTACGTGGATGAGAAAAAGCCTATCATAAATACCTCTGCTTGTTATATTAAGGCTATTTCACAAATCTGGAACACATAATGCTTCTAACTTTATGTGTATTATGAATGGCCCTTTTTAGAACAGTTTTGTCATGGTCTGCAACCCACTCCAGTGTCCTTGCCTGGAGAATCCCAGAGATGGCGGAGCCTGGTGGGCTGCCGTCTATGGGGTCTCACAGAGTCGGACATGACTGAAGCAACTTAGCAGCAGCATGTGGGTCTCTTACCTAACTGGACCACTAATTCCAGCTCCCAGCTTCTGAGTCCAATTGATATTGTATTCTTCTAAAATGGAGCTTTCCTATTAAAATAAAAAGGGAGGAGGCAGAGAATGATTCTCCAATTAAAAAGTTGAATAGTTAAGCAGAGGTGGAACAACAGAAAACCTTAACAGCTCAATATCTTACTGATACCTTCTGAAAGAAGCTGATAAGTAAAGCTTTGTGAAGTGCTATGTTATTAGACATTTCACCTAAGTGACTAGGCTAGGNCAGCTCCCAGCTTCTGAGTCCAATTGATATTGTATTCTTCTAAAATGGAGCTTTCCTATTAAAATAAAAAGGGAGGAGGCAGAGAATGATTCTCCAATTAAAAAGTTGAATAGTTAAGCAGAGGTGGAACAACAGAAAACCTTAACAGCTCAATATCTTACTGATACCTTCTGAAAGAAGCTGATAAGTAAAGCTTTGTGAAGTGCTATGTTATTAGACATTTCACCTAAGTGACTAGGCTAGGCATTGTTTTCCAACAAGAGAAGGCAAAAAACTTGGGGATGAAAAGAAATTCTTCAGCTCATCTTCAAGATCCATGTGAGTCAATCCTCACTGCCGGTTTTGGGGTGTTTTCGTTGTCATTTTTTCTTCTTGAGTGTGGAAGATACCCTTTCAAAACTACTAAGGACTTATTTCGTCAAATATTGGTCAAGGGGATTTTCTGAGATTCTAGAAAGACTGGTCTTATAAATGCTGCTATGCCACAGAGGCCTATATCCTTAACAAACTGATCAAATTGGAATAACTGAATAAACTGAAACTTACTAAGTTCAAATAATAAATAACAGTAAATATCATAGTGCATTTATCTGGTTTTCAAGTGTTATTTTGAACACAAAGACATACATTCATTGTGTAACTATATTCTTTATAGTTTTTTAAAAATAGATTCCAACAGCTTTCCATAGTTCGATATAGAGCCTCTATAGCTTAAAGTTTTTATGGAATTACTGTGTAGTCACTATATACTGGGGTTTCCCAGGTGGCTCAGCGGGTAAAGAATCTGCCTGCAATGCAGGAGACGCAGGGAGACACGACTTCAACCCCTGGGTTGGGAAGACTCCTTGGAGGAAGTCATTGCAACCCACTCCAGTATTCTTGCCTAGAGAATCTAGTCTATAGGGTTGCAGAATCGGACACGACTGAAGCAATTGAGCATGCACGCACACACTATATACTGAGCTTCTGTTGCTATGTTTTTAGGCAAGGAAGTCATACATTTAAACTGTGGTAGAGTAAAATTCATTTTTCAGGGTTCCATGGGCGGTACTGGAAACCAACCTTGAGAAGTTAGGCCAAAACTCATGAAACTTTCAAATTGTTTTTTTGCAATGAAAATCTGATAGATTACAGTTAGCAACAGAATCCTGACTCCCAGGGATAGCCAATAGGACATCTGTCCATGTAACACAACTCACTGAGCAATTAGGAAGTGCCAGACACCAGGCTAAGTTCAGAGATGAAAACAGAGCTTCTATCCAGTGAATATGTAAATGTGTAAAACAAGCTGAGAATAGTCTTCATCTCCACACCTTTCTGCTGCCAGTTTTTTTCGCTAACACTTATTTAGTTGCAGCGGATCTTAGCTGTGGCACACAGAATCGTTGATCTTCACTGCTGCATGTGGGATTCATGGAATTCCTGTTAAAACCCCAACACACATTTTTTTTTTTTTTTGGTAGAAACTGACAAGCTGATTCTAAAATTTATTTGGAAATACAAAGAACTTAAATAGCCAACTTAATTTTGAAAGAGTAAAACCAAGATGGTTCTCATGCTACTCAATTTGAAAACTTACTCTAAAGCTTCAGTAATCACATCAGTGTGGCACTGGCATAGGTAGTCATGTGGATCAATGAAACAGAAAAGGGAATTAAAAAGAAAAAAAGAATGAAAAAGAGAATCCAAAAAATAAACTCATACACTTATGATCAACTGATTATCAACAAAGGTGGTTCAACAAGGAAAAGATAGTTTTGAACAAATGATCCTAGAACAATTCCATTTTGGAAAAGTTTTACAGCTTCTTAAAGTTACTGTACTATCCAGTAATTCTACACCTAGTTATCTCCCCAGAAGAAATGAAACATTATGTTCACACAAACATTTGTATGGACAAGTTTTAATTTTCATTGTATTTATAATAGCTAAAAACTGGAAGCAATCCAAGTGCCCATAAAGAGATTCCTCAAGAATAAAAAGGAGTGAGCTACTGATGCATACGCTAACATGAATGAACCTCAAAAGTGTAAAAGAAGTCAAATACATAAGACTCCATGTGTATAATTTCAATTATTTGGAATTTCTAGAGAAGACAAAATAGTAGTGGCAGGAAGCAGATCAGTAAAATGGTCTGGGGTGGGGAGTCAGTGTACAGGCTGACCACAGTGAGGCAGAATGAACTCTCAGGGGAAGCGGGGAGTGTATGGACAAATTCTAAAGCTGGATAGTGAGGACAGATGCACAACTCTAAGTTTACTAAAAATGACTGAATTATGTGCTTATCTTGGGTGAAGTTTATCATATGTGAATTATAACGGAAATTTTTTATGTTTTTTAAAACTACAGAAATGAATTTTTATTAAATTCATCAAATATTTAAAACTGCCATATACAACAGAAGACAAATATGTAAGGCAATCTCTAATCCCATAATCCCCAAACGCTCATTATCCAGGTTTAGCTAAATGACCTGGGAGTAGTGATGTCATGGGCTATGGCAGGAGAGACAGAACTGAGAAGACAGAGCCTATGGTTGTAGCCAGCTGGCCTTATCCTAATATATTAAGAGTAACAGGATAAGATCTGAAAGTCCAGTCAGCCCATTCTCAGGTCACAAGGCAGCAGAAGTTTAAATGCTGTAGTGACAACCCAGGAAAATAGCTTTTCCAGCTGAACTCTAGAGGTCTCAGTTCTCACCAAATGAGGGACAGCCTTAAAAAAGCAATACATTGAATGTAAGTCAACACCTCAGACCAAAAGTTTTAATTGACGTGATGCTGGCTTGCTTCCAAGAGAGTGTATCCTATTCAGTACTGGTTGTTAGGTATTTTCAACTTCACTAATCTGTACTGGTTGAACAAATACAATTAGAAGATTCACCAGTGATCTAATAAGTACAAGAAAAGCTAAAGAGTAAGAAAATCAGGTTAGACAATGGTGACCAACTGAGAAAAACTACATACAGCTCTTTCTGAACCATTCTTAAGTTGCTATCAGCTGATATCCATTGGGTTCTTACTAAATGTTAGGTATTATAAGCACATTTTTATTAAATTCTAAAAAAAAACCCTGAGCTGGGGAGATTTTTTATCCTCTTCCTCTGCATGAAAAAACTAAGTGACAGAGAAGTAAAGTGACTTATTCAAGAACACAGCTAAATGAATGGCCAGGCTGAGATTTCAACTCATGAGTCAACGTGGAGAAACTACTATAACCACTAAGTAACACTGCTTCCCCATTTATATATTTGCCCACTAGAACTATGTACCTCTTCTGCTCAAAACTCTCTTAGATTTCCCCTTCTACTCAGGTCAAGCCAAAGTTCTTGCAATGGCCTAGAGGCCCTATGTACTTTGGCTTCCAGTTACCTGGCTCCAACATAATCTATACTGACCCACTGCATTCCGCACCCTGTTGTTCCTGGGTCACAGGAGACCTGCACCTACCTCAGGGCCTTTGCATCTTCTGTTCCCACTGCCTATAAGATTTTTCCCCAAGACAATGGAGGTTTGCTCCCTCATTCCCTTCAAAGCTTGATACAAATGTCACCACCCCAGGAAGGCCCTCCCTGCCCACCCTTCCTAAAATAGCGCTTTCCACCTTTCTTAACGTGTGCTTGGTCACTAAGTTGTGTCCAACTCTTTCACAACCCCATGAACTGTAGTCCATTAGGCTCCTCTGTCCATGGGATTTCCCAGGCAAGAATACTGCAGTGGCTTGCCATTTCCTCCTGCAGATCTTCCCAACCCAGGGATTGAACTATGTCTTTTAATTATAATCATCTGACAATGTTTATTAACTAACTCCACCATCTAGATAGAAGATCTACAAAAGAGGGACATCTAGGGCTCTTGGCTTTGCTTCACAAGTGCCCAAGACAGCACCTTGCACAAAGCAAATACTAGCTGAATTTAAAAACCTGCCAAATGTCTTTTGATTCACAACCCAATCATATAACTTTAGGCAATTCATGATGCTGTACCAATGAAATCCAAATCAAAAGAAAAAAAAAAGTATCTATCAAAGCAGTCTTTTGAATCTTTTAATTCTATCATTTAAAATCTGATCTTTCTCAATGTGTATGTTGTCTTGATGCCTCCTTTAAAAGGTGAATTTTCTTTGAAATGACCGATGACTTCTATAAATTTGTAACCCCCAAAATTGTTAGAAGTGGAAGTTCTTAATTAGTTATTGGTAGTAGTGATTGTGTCTTGATGGGGAAAATAACCCCAAGCTGCCTATCCCTCAAGGGAAAATGAAATTCCTAAGTATTTAGCACAGATTTGACTTAATACTGTAAAATAAGTAAGTAATACATATCAAACTTTAAGCTTCAATGTCCAATTTACATAAGAAACAATTTCCTCAGTACAGCTGAATGGTAACTTTCTGATTTCTAGTGACTTAATGCCTCAATGTTTGCCTGTTTAAAAAAAAAGTAAAAAGCGGGTTTTTTTCAAAATGTGTCATTTTATTTGGACCACTTTGGAACACACATATTTGCGCTTCTTTTTTGGCTAACAGAGCAGTGTTACAGGACACAATTAGCTCCTCCTAAGTAAACTCAACGGCCCCCAGGAGAAGAAGGAAAAGGAAACAGGAAAAGGGGAGGAACCACACGGAAAAGTGAAAACAACCTATTTGCCAAAGGGCAGGTTTTGTAAGGTGAAGCACCTCCTGCTGAAACTGCAGATTTCAAACAAATTTGGAGCGAGGGGTAAGATCCAACTCTCCAAGTGTCGTTGCAGCAGGTGACCTGAAAACAAATTCTGATGGTACTCGGGGAGTGATCGAATAGAGTAGCAGGACGCCCTACGTGCTACTCGCACCAAGTATATCCACGCCACCCACCCTCAATCCTAGGGAAGTACAAATCACATCCCCGCTTTAAGCAGGTAAGTCGGAGGGAGTCGGACCTCCCTCCCCTGCCCATTCCACAAACCCTTGGCCCTCACCGCTGTAAAACGCAGTCCACGGAACCCAGGAGTTGGAACCTACGGAACTGAAAGCCGGAGTTGCTAGAATCTCTTAAGTTCTTTCCGCTTTCTAAGGCTGAAGCCGAGAGGAATGCCAAAGAGACAAAGCAGGGAGGCATCTCCCCCAACTTACCTTGATGGCTTTCTCCATATCGCTCTCCTCCGACATGCTCTGCGAGGCCCGCAAGGCCGGGAGCAGCAGAGGCTGCGCAGCTGCCGGATTCCACCGCAGCCGGGGGAACAAGGGGCTCAGCGCTCGGGGCCCTGGGTCTCGGGGAGACGGGCAGCAGCCGCCCCCAGGGACCTGAGGGGACGAGGGCCCCGGCGCCGGCTCGGCTTCGGCAGGCGGCTCTAGGCTAGCGGCGGCAGCAGCAGCGGCCCCCGGGAACAAGTCTTTGTGCTGGGCCCCGCGCGGCCGCCTCCCGGCCTCATCCCCGGCCGGGGAGGCAGGCTCCCGGGGCAGGGCNTCACACTGGCCGGTTCCTTAAAACGAGCCTCTTTGTCCAGGTGTACCCACAAGAGCTGCCCACACTGGTGCCCTGTTGGTTGTGGTTCTCTCTCTTCAGAGAGCCCTGACTGATATACAGAAGGCCACAGGACAAATCTCAATAAACATAAAGGGAGTCTCATTTTATAAAGCATATCCTGACAGTAGTAAAATTAAATTAGAAACCAGTAACCAAAAGTCTTCGAAAAGCCCTCAGACATTTGGAAACAAAATGATACACAAATAACCCATGGGTCAAAGAATAAATGAAAAGTTAGAAAGGGTTTTGAAATGAGTGAAAATGAAAGCACAACATATCATCTGTGAGAGGGCACTGAAGCAGTATTTCTGGAGAAATTTATAATACTTAATGCTTGTGGTGGAACAGAGGCCTGGCCTTCAATCAATAAATCTCAGCCTCAACCAGAAGAAAGCAGAAAAATTGTGGAAGTTAAACCTAAAGTAGAAAAGGAAATAATAAAGACTCACAAACCCCCTACAGCCCAGTTTGTACTTAGAGGTGAAAGCTGGGTGTGCTTTCCCCTGAGGTCAGCCATACCGGCCACTACCAGGCAGGCCCACCGATTCTGCCCTGTTGGTGCTGGCTCTTTGATTAGAGTGTCTCTCTCAGTTCCTTTGATTCCTGGCACTTTCTCCAGTCCTCTTCCAGGGCCAGGTTCTGATGTCACCCTCTCTGCCAAGCCTTTAAAGGGTGCTGGTGCTCAGTCGCTGCTGAACGATGTCTGACTCTTTGCAACCCCGTGGACTATAGCCCGCTAGGCTCCCCTGTCCATGGGATTTCCCAGGCCAGAATATTGGAGTGGGTAACCGTTCCCTTCTCCCAGGGATTTTCCCAACCCAGGGATTGAACCAGCATCTCCTGCTTGGCAGGCTGATTCTTTACCGCCAAGCCAACTGGGAAGCCCCTGGCCCTGTGCTAATACCCCTGGGTTCTCTGTAACTGTGGGCTCCTTGTGACCATGTGTCCTTTGGGAGACCTTTCTGGATCCAGATATTTCAGAAAGAGAGGTCACATGTCCCCTCTCCATAGGAATCCTCTTTTCTCCAAAGAGGTTCTCTCCGTCAGTGAGGCAAAGCAGGGCAGTACGGTAAGTCTCTTCTGTCTCAGGGTAAAGTTTGAAGTTCTTTAGAAGATTGATGACATTCTGTCTTATGTCCTGTGAAATATTTTATTTTACTTTAGCCTTTACAGTAAAGAACAATAGGATGTTTGTGAAGTTCTCATATACTTTTATGTTTTAATAATTGTATTTATAAATGGACTGACCAGAGAATCTGCTAAGAAAACTTAAGAGAAATGTATTCAAGAAAAAAACGCAAAAAACCTATGTCATGCAATAGCATCTTTTCTTAATCAGACTGTGTTATGAGTGGAAATGGTTTTGAGCCTTTTGATGCCCGCGGGCAGCAGAGGAGAGTTCTTGTTAGCTCAGAAAAGAAAGTGTGTTAGACCATTTGTTCATGGATTGTTTATTAGTACACACCCAAGGATGGCAAGCAGGCGCAGGTCCAGGCTGCAGACTGTGTTGGCCAGAGAGGCTTGGCACGTGGCAGCAGAGAACTTTCAAACGGTGTTTACANTGTTAGCTCAGAAAAGAAAGTGTGTTAGACCATTTGTTCATGGATTGTTTATTAGTACACACCCAAGGATGGCAAGCAGGCGCAGGTCCAGGCTGCAGACTGTGTTGGCCAGAGAGGCTTGGCACGTGGCAGCAGAGAACTTTCAAACGGTGTTTACAGTTACTTCTCTTATGCAGCTTCACAGTATTTGAGTGGGAATTACTGAACAGCCCAGGAAGATTAAACAACATGCCCAAGGTCAAGCAGTTTCAAAGTAGAAGCTAAAATTCAAACCCAGTGATGACTAAATCCCAAAGCTTGCACTGCTCCCACAATATCGTGCCTCCTCTCTCTATATGCTTTGTAAGTTTCCAAACTTATTATGGGATACAAAACATCCTCTATTGATTCAAGGCATATTTATAGAGCAGTGAATATGGGCTTTCGCCTATCTGACCCTCACTTTTCAATCTGTAAAACGCAGATAATAAGCCTTCCTCCTGGGCTGTTGTAGGCAGGAAAGTGTCTGCTATTAGCCTGGTAGATAAGAAGAGCTTACAGAATGGCAAATCCAATCCAGTTCCAAATTATTTCTAATCTTTCCCAGGAACAGTTAAGGGAGGCAGTTTAAACTCTACAGAGTTAACCATAAAAGTGTCAAAAAGAATCCTTTAATCTGCTCAACAGTTTCAAAACTTAGTAAGGAAGGGAGCAGTGAGAGAAGTGGAGAGGCCTCTGCTTGTGGAATTGTAAACAGATGTCATGGAGAGGGGCCAGAAGAGCGTGCTGCGAGGTCCATGAGACGGTGAAGGCCCTCGTCCACCAGGAAGACCCCTGCTCCTCGGAACCCCCGTCACACTTCATCGCCTGCCTCCATCCGACAGGCCCCTGGCGAGGAACGGTTCAGCGCCGAATTCGGGAAGCTGGGCTCTAACGGAGCAGGACAGCGTCCTGGAGGGTACCCTCTGTCAGAGGAGACGGAGGTCAGCCTGTGGGACACACTGGGCGTGCGGGGAGGGCGAGGAGGGAGGAGGACCCCGGCCGCCTGTAGGGGTCGCTCTCTCGCAGACTGCGCCCGACGGTTTCCCGCTCTGAGGCAGGCAGGGCGCAGCTTAGAACATCACCAGCGGCCGCCAGAGTCCCGAACTATCTACGTGCCAGGTTTTCTTTTTTTTCCTATCGCTGCGCTCTCTCACTCTTTGTCTATTAATCATGAACTACGTTTGACCCCAGCAGGGCCNCGGGCCCTCGCCAGCTGACTCTGGTGCCTGCGGGTGGCTCTAGAAACTAGTTTGTCTGCGCCGCGGACAGGGCTTCTGGCGCGGGAACTACCCTACGGAAAGATCCACAGATAAACGACTAGTGATGGAGGCGCGGAAACTGAGGCTCCGGGCGAGTCAGGAGGTAACAAGAGTTCTATATATAATAATAGCAACAATAGTTGTATATATACGGTGCGTTTATATACGTGAGGCTCTTTTCTTCCATTAGTTTATCTACTCTATAAAGTAGGCATTTGGTCCTTTGAGCTAAGTGTGTTCTTGTTCCCTGTTAACAGGTAACGTAACTGAAGCTGTCAGAGAGCAAAACTCATTTGCGCACAACTGCGGACAGCTGAGAAGTGGTCAAGTCGGAACTGGAACGCAGGTTTGTGCTCCTTACTCTACCAACACAGATGACTTTTTTTGTTGTTGTTGTTTTAATGCCTGGCTCGAGAAAACAAGTAATCAACGAAAGCCGGACGCTAAAGCCTTTGCCTGTCAGCATCCCATCTGCGGACCAAATGCTGAACTGGGTGCAGGCCCTCCCTCCCTGCAGCCCCTAGGCCCTGACAGCGGGGAGCAGCCTACAGCTCAGGGGGTCGGCTTGGGGGCTCTGGAACCAACTCTGCCGCAGGAGCCCCCAGATCTCTGACCCCAAGGCTCGTTCGCTCCGCTCTTCCTCGTTGTGTCGGCATTTAGCTGGGTATCTTTCCCTTTCGAAAAGTGGAGTAGCCAGCAAGTTCAGGCTCCCATAGCTCCGTGGGAGAGAGGAGGGCCTCACCAGATGCGGCTGCTCTTCTGCCAAACCTCTCCTGGGCAAGGGGAGGGGGGGTTACGGGTGGGGAAGAAGAGTGGAGAAGCCAGGCTATACCAACAGCCTATCAAAGAACCTTGCAGGAGCATTTGGTTAGTCACCTCTTGATGGTTCTTCATTCGTTCACTTATTTACTGAGCACCAGTGTGTGCCAGGCCTACTCGACCCTGGGGAAAAAGTAGAAAAAAGATACAGTACCTGCTCATGGATTTTTCTTTTTTTTTTTTTTTTAGAGAGAGAGAAGCAGAAAGTAAAGAAAGAAAAGCATAGTTTGTGGATACTAAGAAAGTAAACAGAATGCTGAGGTAAGGGAATTTAACTGGGTGTGGGGACTTTTCAAGTAGAGGATCAGAAGAGGTCTCCCAGGTGGCAACCCTGATGCTGAGACCTCTGATAAATGAGAAGGAACTGTCTACTGGAGATCCAGGTCGCTTTCTGGGCAGATGGAACAGCAGTTGTAAAAGTCTTAAAGTAGAAGCTAGGTAAATGTGGTCAAGCAGCAGCACAATCATTGTAGCTGGAGCAGGGAGAGTAGGAGAGAGTGGTAAAGGATGAGGTTGGAAAGGTGAAGAGGGTTGTATCATCTACGCCAGCGGTCCCCAAACTCTGGAATCTGATGTCTGATCTGAGGTGGAGCTGATATAATAATAGAAACAAAGTGCACAGTAAATGTAATGCGCTTGAATCATCCTGAAACCATCCCCTCTCCCCTACCCTGGTCCATAGAAAAAATTTTTTCCTAGAAAGTGGTTCCTGGTGCCAAAAGGGTTGGGGACCGCTGATATACACCTTTAGGGGTCACGGTGAGAACTTTGGATTTTATTCTAAGCCACTGGAAGGTTTTAAACTAAAGAGGGGTCTGATCAAATTTATGTTTTTAAAGATAAGACTCTGCTGTATGGAGAATTAAATACGGACAAGTGAAAGTGGAGACGTGGACAGTTATTAAGAGGCTGTTGGAATAGCCCAGATTATTATGATGCTTGAACTAAGACAGTGGCCATAAAGTAGATTGGTTTATGTTGTTTTGGAGCTGGAGTTGAAAGGACTTCCTGAAGAACTCCATGAGGAAGATGAGAATAAGAAACAAATCTAGAATAATTTTCAGGACTTCCCTAGTGGTCCAGTAGCTAAGGCTCGGAACTCCCAATACTGTGGGCCCGAGTTCAGTCCCTGGCCAGAGAACTAGATCCCACATGTGGCAACTAAGACCCAGGGCAGCCAAATAAAAGCAATAAAAATAAATACTTTAAAAAAAGAATAACTTTTAGGAGACCACCTTACGGAACTTACATAGATGGTGATGCCATTTGGTGAATGAAAGACTTGATGAGAGTGAGAAATCTAGAGCTCTTTTTTATCTGGTTAACTTGAGGTTCTCGAGGAATGTACCAGAGAATTAGACACATAATGGGATATATTTTGCGGTGCAGGCCCAGTTGTCCTCTTTGTTGGCCATGCACCTACAGGACGTTCCCCACACCCCATAAAGTCGGTGTGGCCATGTGTCTATGCTCTCCCCCAATGGAAAGTGAGCAGAAGAAGACATGCACATATCCAGGCCTGGCCTGCAAAAGCTGTCAGCAGATGCTCTCACTCACTCTGCCAGCTGCAAGATGATGACCAGGTTCTGGAGAAGGCAAGACTTTAAGATGGAGGATACCTGGGTGGAAGAGAACTCTGCCCTGTTGACCTCAGCATCCTCTCAGGATTGTTATATAAAAGAAGAAGAAGAAGAAAAATCTCTTATGTTGAGCTTTCATGTATTTACAGCTTTTTGTTAGAGCAGCTTTGCCTATTCTAACACAAATAAGAAAGTGATTCTGCAGTGAACTGTGGGAGAAAATTTTGAAATGACTTGGATTAACATTATCTATGACAGTTAGGAAATAGAAGGTGCCTTGGTTTCTTTAGTTCTTTCAGTAAGACTTTATCAGGTGCCTCTCTGTGCCAGGCACCGTGCTACATAGTAGAGATGCAGAGAGGAGGCCCAAGCCTTATGCATTCTGAGTCTCACAGCTAAACTCACCATCTGTCATCTGCACATACTGTCCCTCTATCTAGAAGCTTACTCTCCTTACTGAGCACACAGAGGCCAATTCCTACATGTCCTTCAACCACATTCTAAATATTAATTCATCAGAGAGACTGGGCCTAGCCCTTGTGTGTTTGTGTGCTCAGTCAGTTGTGCCGAATTCTTTGTGACTACTTGGACTGGAGCCCACCAGGCTCCTCTAACCATGGGATTTCTCAGGCAAGACTACTGGAATGGGTTGTCATTCCCTTCTCCAGGGGATCTTCCCAACCCAGGGACTGAACCCACATCTCTTACACTGGCTGGCAGATTCTTTACCACTGAACCACCTGGGAAGCCCCAGGCCTGACCCTTCAGTTCCATTCAGTCGCTCAGTCGTGTCCGACTCTTTGTGACCCCATGGTCGCACACCAGGCTTTTCTGTCCATCACCAGCTTCTGGAGCTTGCTCAAACTCATGTCCATCGTGTCAGTGATGCCATCCAACCATCTCAACCAAGGCCCGACCCTTGGTTCAGTCTAAATCAATTATCTGTATTACCTCATAATTCACTTCCTTGTACTTATCACAATTTTAATTTATATATCCACTTTTTTTTCTTTAGGGTCCTCTCCTCCATTAGATTAAATATTCTCAAAAAGGGAAAGAATCTTGTCTGCATTATTAGTTCCATCCTCCACACCTAGCCTGCAGTAGCTGTTTAATCAGTGTTTGTTGAAGAAATCAAGGAACGTGGTAGACAGCCTAAGATAACCCTCAGAGATGCCTGCCTCTCGGTATGCATCGTCTTGTGTAATCCCCTCACTGTGCTCACGGGCTGACCTAGGGACTCACTTCAAATGATGGGCTGTCATGTCTGAGATTAGATTATAAAAAGGTTGTGGCTTCCCTCCTGGGTACCCCTCTCTTGCTCTCCCATTCTCTTGCCCATTTGCTCTGAGGAAAACCAGCTCAAATGTGAGCAGCTTTATTAGTTTCCTGGGGCTGCCACAGCAAATTACCATAAACTAGGTGACTGCAAGGAGATCCATCCAGTCCATTCTGAAGGAGATCAGTCTGGGTGTTCTTTGGAAGGAATGATGCTAAAGCTGAAACTCCAGTACTTTGGCCACCTCATGCGAAGAGCTGACTCATTGGAAAAAAACTCTGATGCTGGGAGGGATTGGGGGCAGGAGGAGAAGGGGATGACAGAGGATGAGATGGCTGGTTGGCATCACTGACTGGATGGACATGAGTTTGAGTGAACTCTGGGAGTTGGTGATGGATAGGGAGGCCTGGCATGCTGCAATTCATGGGGTCGCAAAGAGTCGGACATGACTGAGCGACTGAACTGAACTGAGGTGACTCAAAACAATGGAAATTTATCCTCTACAGTCCTGCAGGCCCAAAGTCTGAAATCCAGGTGTCAGAAGGGCCCTGCTCCGTCTGAAGACTCTAGGAAGGGTCCTTTCTATCTCTGCCAGCTGCTAGTGGCTCCCAGCAGTCCCTTGGCCTCCTTGGCCTATAGGTGTTTCCCTCTAATCTCTGCCTTGATCTTCACGTGACCTTCTCTGTGTGCCTGTGTTCTTTCCTCTTCCAAGGACACCAGTCATTGGATTTAGGGGTCACCCTAATCTAGTATGACCTCATCGTAAACTAACCAATTGCATCTTCAGAGACCTTCTTTCCACATTCTGAGGTTCCCTGTGACCAGGAAGAGGGGAGAGCATGCTAGTCAGCCCACTACTGTTGCCCATGGAGGGGCCCACATGTCAAGGAACTCATGTCTCACCAGCTGTCAGTGAGAACGTGAGGGCTGGCAAATGGTCACCTAAGTGAGCTTGGCATGGATCCTCATGTAGCTGAACCCTGAGATGATTGCATCCTTGGCCAACAACTTGATCGCATCCCTCTGTACCAGAGGCACCCAGTTAAGCTATGTCCAAATTCCTGACCCACAGAAACTGTGAGATAATAAATGTTTTTAAAGTGCTAAAGTTAGGGGCAGTTTGTCATGCAGCACAGATAACTAACACAGATGTTGGTGCCTGAAAGAGGGGTGCTATCATTACAGCTCCCTAAAATGTGAGAGTAGTTGGGAACCAGGCAGTGGGCAGAGGTTCTAACGAGTTGGACGAGTGTGTTATAGAAAGCCTAAATTATCTTTTTTTTTTTTTTTTTTTTTAAGCCTAAATTATCTTGAACAAACTTAGCAGATAGAGGTCTGGGCTTTGGTTCTCTAAGTGTGGCTGCCAGACCAGTAGTATGGGGCACTTAGTAGATGTACAGTAAATATTTCTTCTTGGGGCCGTAAGATTGGAAACCAGGAGTGTATATCACTGAAAAAAAAAATCCTTTACCATGTTCATTTCATTTTCAGAAAAAGTTTAATAAAAACAATGACTATCAGTTACCTTTTATTCTTCATGAAGTAGCTGAATGAGAGCGGGACGTGACTGGAGGGACTGTGAGGAAATGGAGGCCCAGAGGTAAGGCAATTTATTTTTTTTAATTAAGATTAAAATTCACGTAACATAAAACTGACCATTTAAAAGCGAACAGTTCAGTGGCATTTAGTACTCAGTGTTGTGCAAGTATCATCTCTATTTAGTTCAAAGACATTTTCATCATCCCCAAGGGAAACCCTTATCTATTATCCATCAACTTTCCTTCTCTCCTTAGCTCCTAGCAGTGACCAATCTGCTTTGTCTCTTTGGATTTACCTATTCTGAACATTTCATAAACATAGAATCAGACAATATGTGGCCTTTTATGTCCAGCTTCTTTCACATAGCATCATGTCTTTGAGGTTCATGTATATAATAGCATGTATCAGTGCTTCATGAGTTTTTTATGGTTAAATAATAATTTCATTATGTGAATGGGCCACATTTTGTTTATTCATTCATCTATTAATAGACATTCAGATTATTTCCACTTTGGGGCTGTTGTGAATCGTACTTCTGTGAGCATTCGTGGAGAAGTCTTTGTTGGAGTCCCTGTTTTCCATTATTTTGAGTGTGTGACCGTTGCCTCTTGATTCATTGCCCTTGTCTACTGGGTGTTGCCCATATACAGTCATGTGGCACGTAATGCCATCTTATGTTTTGTTTCAACCATTTTTAAAACTGAAGTATTGCTCAGTGGTAAAGAATCTGCCTGCCCGTGCAAGACATGTGGGTTCAATCCCTGGTCCAGGAAGATCTCCTGGAGTAGGAAATGGCAACCCACTGTAGTACTCTTGCCTGGAAAACCCCATGGACAGAGGAGCCTGGCGGGCTACAGTCCATTAGGTTGCAAAGAGTCAGACATGATTTAGTGAATGAACAGCAACAATAGTTAATTTAAAATGTGTAATTTTCAGGTATACAGAAAAGTGATTCAGTTATACAGATACACTTTTTCAGATTCTTTTCCATTATAGTTTACTACATGATAGTGAATACAATTCTCTGTGCTACATGGTAGGTCCTTGTTACCCTTTAGTAACCATAAGTTTGCTGTGAGTCTTTTCTGTTGTGTAAATAAGCTCATTCGTGTAACACTCTGAAAGACACCAGCCTGATCATTTGGTCTATTCTGTGAGATCTCGGAGAGGATAGCACTGTAGTTGTACTTACAAACACAAGGTGGCACCTAGACTTGGAAAACCCCACATCAGCCCCCTTCTCAGGGCCGCAGGAAGTTCCTTGTGTCCTTTATTCAGCCATTTCCTCTTGGCCACGGGGCAAGGCCAGAGGCAAAAACGCCATCTTTACACCCAATACTCCTGTGACTGACCCACATCTAAAAACCCAGAGAGATTAGGTTGTTCATAACCTGAGAACTTTGTTTTTGCTTCTAGACAGCTACCTAGTGTTCTAATTAGGTTTCTGTCACTAAAAGCACAAGGAGATTAATGGGTCTAGGATGTCAGAATCAACATTATAGACATTTTCTTAATAGCTGGCATTTCTTTTGTTATTTGTCAGTTTAAGAAGCAGATTCTCTTACTGTGAGTCTGATTCCCAGGGATGGGGGCAAGAAACATTACATTTCTCTGTTTTCTCCAATTCACCCCAACAGGGTTTTCAGTGGCACTGGAGTATTAAAAGGTTGGCATTTCCAATGTCTATGTCCTCTCCTTCAGATAAGAGCACCACTTTTCTTTGGGGATCCATCCCTCATTCTCAGCCTCAAATGGAATAGAAGGACCTCCCGGGCTACAAGGGTGGACCATTACAACTCAGGTCAAAGTGAATTACCACATCTTTATCGCTTTGGCCACTGGTCGAGGGAAAGGCAGGATGTCACATCCACTGGACCAGTTAGCATGGACCTGAGTCTTTGCTGGGGCTAGCAAACACGGACCTTCTCCTAGCCAGTGGACTTGAGCCTTGCCCGGTATGAGATGAGAGCTCTTGAAGTCAGTTGGTTCTTCTAAGAATCCAGACCCACCAGAACCAAAATGGGTATGGTTTAAACATGGAGCCCACCTGGAAGAGGTGGAGCCAAGAGATGGAAACTTTTTGAACTTCTGGATCAAGCCATGGTCAGAGCCGAGATCTCAGGGTTTTGGAATATGGGGACCATATTTTTTTCACACTGACTTCAACTTGGTTTTCTGATACTTGCAACTAAAATTTTCTTGAGTAATACACTGTATATAGAAAATCTTCCCAGAAGTACTCTCACCTATATCATGAGATTTGGATTAAATTGGTGGTAAGGTTAGGGATAGGAAAGTCATCACCTTAAATTTTGAGAGTGCTCTTTGCCTTCCCAAATCCATTTTCCTTTTATTCTTAAGAACTTTAGTTTTAGATAGGCACACTGACTCCCAGCTAAAAAGACAAAGTTCCTTATCCTTCTTTGCAGCTAGATGTGGCCATGTATCTTAACTTTGTCAGTTCAGTCGCTCAGTCATGTCCGACTCTTTGCGACCCCATGGACTGCAGCACGTCAGGCCTCCCTGTCCATCACCAACTCCCGGAATTTCCCCGAATTCATGTCCACTGAGTCGGTGATGCCATCCAGCCATCTCATCCTCTGTTGTCCCTTTCTCCTTCTGCCTTCAATCTTTCCCAGCATCAGGGTCTTTTCAAATGAGTCAGCTCTTCACATCAGGTAGACAAAGTATTGGAGTTTCAGCTTCAACATCAATCCTTCCAGTGAACACCCAGGACTGATCTCCTTTAGGATAGACTGGTTGGATCTCCTTGCAGTCCAAGGGACTCTCAAGAGTCTTCTCCAACACCACAGTTCAAAAGCATCAATTCTTCGGAGCTCAGCTTTCTTTATAGTCCAACTCTCACATCCATACATGACCACAGGAAAAACCATAGCCTTGACTAGACGGACCTTTGTTGGCAAAGTACTGTCTCTGCTTTTTAATATGCTGTCTAGGTTGGTCGTAACTTTCCTGCCAAGGAGTAAGCATCTTTTAATTTCATGGTTGCAGTCACCATCTGCAGTGATTTTGGAACCCCCCAAAATAAAGTCAGCCACTGTTTCCCCATCTATCTGCCATGAAGTGATGGGGCTGGATGCCATGATCAATGTTGAGAACTTTAAGCCAACTTTTTCACTCTCCTCTTTGACTTTCATCAAGAGGCTCTTTAGTTTCTCTTCACTTTCTGCCATAGGGTGGTGTCATCTGCATATCTGAGGTTATTGNCCCCCACCCCCGTCCCTGGAATTCTCCAGGCAAGAACACTGGAGTGGGTTGCCATTTCCTTCTCCAATGCATGAAAGTGAAAAGTCAAAGTGAAGTTGCTCAGTCGTGTCCGACTCTTAGCGACCCCATGGACTGCAGCCTACCAGGCTCCTCTGCCCATGAGATTTTCGAGGCAAGAGTACTGGAGAGGGGTGCCATCACCTTTTCTAGACCCCTCATCCTAGAGGGTCTGATTAAATGGTCTGGGGCTGGAACCCACAACATCAACATGTGAGAAATATACAGCTTCAGTGGAAACTACTGCTCTAAGGAATATGTTCCTACTTTAGTGCACACACCTTCCCCACTCCCCTTTCCTCCCCTAAATTAAAAATGTATAATTCATTAACAAACAGCGACTATTCTACATATTCTGTAGATTTGCAGCTATTAAAGACACATTTGAAACAGTGAGAGACTATTCTGGGGGGCTCCAGAATCACTGCAAATGGTGACTACAGCCATGATATTAAAAGAAGCTCCTTGGAAGAATAGCTGTGACCAACCTAGACAGCTTATTAAAGAGCAGAGACATTACTTTGTCAACAAAGGTCCCTCTAGTCAAAGCTATGGTTTTTCCAGTAGTCATGTATGGATGCGAGAGTTGAACTATACAGAAAGCTGAGCGCCGAAGAATTGATGCTTTTAAACGGTGGTGTTGGAGAAGACTCTTGAGAGTTCCGTGAACTGCAAGGAGATACAACTAGTCAATCCTAAATGAGATCAGTCCTGAATATTCACTGGAAGGACTGATGCTGAAGCTGAAACTCCAATACTTTGGCCACCTGAGGTGAAGAACTGAGTCACTGGAAAAACCCTGATGCTGGGAAAGGTTGAAGGCAGGAGAAAAGGGGGACAACAGAGAATGAGATGGTTGGATGGCATCACCGACATGAGTTTGATGGACATGAGTTTGAGCAAGCTCCGGAGTTGGTGATGAACAGGGAGGCCTGGAGTGCTGCAGTCCGTGGGGTCGCAAAGAGTCGGACACAGCTGAGCAGCTGAAGTAAACTGAAAGACACATTAATAAGTGTGTATAACGACTGAAGCGACTTAGCAGCAGCAGCATAGTATTTAAAAGTATTTGAAATCTAATGTGTAGATTAACCATATGTGTCTCTTCAGGTAGTAAAGATTTATTTTTGTTTATTTTTTTTAGTAACGATTTATTTTGAGCTGCAATAACATTATATAGAGGAAACAAAACTCCCTTTGGTTCTTGTCTTCTGACCCTACTGTTCTTTTGACGACATTGATTTATGAAAACACTTGTTCTGGTTTATGGGAGTAATTTCTGATTTTGTAGACATGAAATGGGTTCAGTCATCCAAGACAAGTTTATTCATAACCTTTAGTGAAGGTCCCTTGAGGACGTGAATATTCTTCTGTCGTTAATGGTGGAACATACCATTAGGGAAGGAACTTCCTTTTTTAAAGACCCTTAACAACTGTGGACTCTGGAGTTTTATAATTAAATGACTGGTCATTGAACTGTGATGTTCTGTGGTTTCTTCTGATCTTTGTCTGCCTTTGGGTGTATTAGCGCTATTTCTATTCTATAAGTCTAGCAGCTGTTAGAAATATCTCAGATGTTTGCTGAAATTAGGTGGTGATTTTATATACAATGCTGCTGATTGGATTGCTCAGGGTGGAGGTTTGCTTTTTTTGTTTAATTTGTCTTCCAGCATAAAGTTGGTTAGATTGGGGAATTGCTCTGATTTCTGAAAATTGGTTTTTAAATGTGCAGCATGTTAACCGCAGTTGTTGCCATAAACAGCTGCAAACTGTGTATTAGCTTGAACACGTGGTAAACGTTTTCTGGCTGGAATCATGAATGTTGCTTGAAGGAGAGAATTTATTTCAGAGAGAACATAAGTTGACCTGTAAAAAAAACCAGTGGGAACCTTGAACCTTGAGATGCTGTAGTCCTGAGTCTCTTGTTTAGCATCTATATAGAGCTAACCTGAATCCTTCAGTTACATTCCAGTCTTATCTACATGCATTTTAGTTGACTCGCTTGATGTCCGAGTCTGGATTCTAGTCACTGTGGAGAGTTTGTTTATCTGTTTGCACCCAGGCTTGGTTGCAGCGCTCAGGATCTCTGATCTTCATCGTGGCCTGTGGATTCTTTAGGTGGGATGTGTGGGATCTAGCTCCCCGACCAGGGATGGAACCCAGGTCCGCTGCATTGGGAGCGCAGAGTCTGAGTCTTAGCCATTGGACCACCAGGGAAGTCCCTGCAGAAAGTTCAGAGGCTAATGCCACCACAGTATTTGTTTAAAAATCTCACCAAAGTTCCACTTGTTCCTATGAAACAACTTGATGAACTTTCATCCTATGAAACTTGATGAAAAATTAATCTAAAAAAAGAAGTGATAAAATTTTATTTCAGTCAAATTTGAGGATTCTAATCCAGGAATAGCATCTCTGAAAGCTCTGAGAACTGTTTTGTCTCAGACAAAGCAGTCAAGGCACAGTTCAGTTTTTTGAGACAAAGGGCTGTACTTTAAATGACTGATTATCATTGACAGTTTACAGAAACCAGAGTTAAGCATCATTGTGGCGAGTCATGTGACCCCTTACAAGATCATGACGGAATGCTATCATTTAAAAAGTTTTTTATTGAGTTAGTTAGTTTTGGCTGCACTGGGTCTTTGTTGCAGTGGGCAGGGATGACTCCCGAGTTGCCGTGCACAGGCTTCTTGGTGCAGAGTGTGGGCTCGAGGCCATGGGCTCAGGGCCTGTGGCACGGGGGCTCAGTTGTTTCATGTCCCGTGGAATCTTCCTGGACCAAGGATGGAAGCTGTGTTGGCAGGTGGACTCTTAACCCCAGAACACCAGGGAAGCCTGGGATGTTATCTTTAAAGGGGTCCTCTTGTTGCTCTTTATGGTTAAGCATAAAGATTGGGCAACTTTGGTCAGTGCGTGATGCATGGTGAGGGGAGATGGGGAGGCCAAGGGCTAGAGAAGACTGTTTTATGTTTGATACTGAAAGCTCAGCTTTCAGGTTGATGATGGGTGCTGCATTGAATCTCAAAGACAGAGTTTGGGGCAATGTAGAAAAGAAAGGCTTTATTGCTTTGCCAGGCAGAGGGGCCGCCGGGTGCTAATGCCCTCAAAACTAGGTTTCCCAACTTGAAGAAGACAGTGAGGAGTTTATAGTAATTGTTCAGAGGGGACAGGATCAGCTCCTGGACATCCTGTTGATGGGTTGGTGGTGAGGTAAGTAGCAGTCAGTGTCATCAACTTCAGGTCGCACTGGTCTGGGGTCCCCTGAGCTTGTGGGCAGCAGACTGTTGTTAATCAACTTCTCCCACCTGGAGGGGGTTTCCGTATCTGCAGACTAGTTCAAAGGTGATGTTATGTGTATCCCTTATGGGGAAACAGGACTTTGCCCCAAGGCTGCTCTTGACTCTCTGTTTCTCCCTAGTTTCACATCCCCTCCCTTCCCTAATTAACAACTGGTTGAATCTGCAAGTAAATCAAGTTCTTGAACTCAAACTCAGGGAAGATCATGAGGGTGAATGAAGCCTACTAGACCACCTGACCTGCCTCCTCAGAAATCTGTATGCAGGTCAAGAAGCAACTGTTAGAACTGGACATGGAGCAACAGACTGGTTCTCAATCGGGAAAGGAGTATGTCAAGGCTGTGTATTATCACCCTGCTTATTTAACTTCTATGCAGAATACATCATGCAAAGTGCCAGGCTGGATGAAGCACAAACTGGAATCAAGATTGCTGAGAGAAATATCAATAACCTCAGATATGCAGTGGAGAAAGAAATGTCAGCCCATTCCAGTACTCTTGCCTGGAGAATCCCGGGGACAGAGAAGCCTGGTGGGCTGCTGTCCATGGGGTCACACAGAGTCAGACACAACTGAAGCAACTTAGCAGCAGCAGATATGCAGATGACACCACCCTTATGGCAGAAAGTGAAGAACAACTAAAGAGCCTCTTGATGAAAGTGAAAGAGGAGTGAAAAAGTTGGCTTAAAGCTCAACATTCAGAAAACTAAGAACATGGTCCTATCACTTCATGACAAATAGATGGGGAAACAATGGAAACAGTGACAGACTATTATTTTGGGCTCCAAAATCACTGCAGGTAGTGACTGCAGCCATGAAATTAAAAGACACTTACTCCTTGGAAGAAAAGCTATGACCAACTAGACAGCATGTTAAAAAGCAGAGACATTACTTTGCTGACAAAGGTCCATCTAGTTAAAGCTATGGTTTTTCCTGTGGTCATGTATGGATGTGAGAGTTGGACTATAAAGAAAGCTGAGCACCAAAGAATTGATGCTTTTGAATTATGGTGTTGGAGAAGACTCTTGAGAGACCCTTGGATTGCAAGGAGATCCAACCAGTCCATCCTAAAGGAAATCAGTCCTGAATATTCATTGGAAGGACTGATGCTGAAGCTGAAGCTCCAATACTTTGGCCACCTGATGGGAAGAGCTGAGTCCCTGGAAAAGACCCTGATGCTGGGAAAGATTGAAGGCAGGAGGAGAAGGGGGCGACAGAGGATGAGATGGTTGGATGGCATCATCCACTCGATGGACATGAGTTTGAGCGAGCTTCGGGAGTTGGTGATGGACAGAGAAGACTGGTGTGCTGCAGTCCATGGGGTTGTAAAGAGTTGGATACGACTGAGCGATTGAACTGAATGAAGCCTATTTCCTTTAGTCCATGAAATAGGGAACACAGAAAAGCTTTGTGCTCAGGGGCCCCACAGTGCCCTGATCCATTAAAGGTTACTGCTAGTCACGAGGGTCCGATTGCTCAGTTCATGATGTGAGTGCTTTCCTTTGCAGGATGCAAGAATCTGGGTTCATTAAATTTTTGTTTTCTTTTGCTATTTCCAGCTATCTGAGGGGCCTGGTTTTCCAAAGTACAGAGTTTCTTTTCTCAGGTTTCATCCTGGATTCCTTACATGGTGCACTGTCAGTCAGTGACGGCAGTGGCTAACGACTTGATCCTTGTTCAGCTGGACGTTGGGCAACATTCTTTGTTTTACCCAAGCCTTTTCAGTTGCTGGTGTAATGGAGAAGAGTATTTTCCCTGGTGTCTGATCTCTGAAGGGGTGAAGTTCTGGGTGCCGACTTCTGTGATGAGTAAACATTTGCCCATTTTCTTTGGGTGACAAATGATTAACTAAAATGCAAGTGTTAGTGCATATTTTATCTGAGTTTTTAATTAGAGCACAGCTCCAGACAGTGATTAAAAGTCCTCTCTGCTCCTGCAGTCTTTGTGCACTGTTACGGAGAGCCGGGCTCTCCCTGCGCTGATTGCCGGTCCTTTTCTGATTAGGAGACAACCCTCAAAAAAGCAGTGCTTCTGGCTGCTTTTTCAGATCCCTCCAAATGACAGGGAGCCTTCCTCCTTTTCAGGATTCTTCCTTGTTGCAGGGATAAATGGTGGGCGTGACGCTGNGGCAGTGATTAAAAGTCCTCTCTGCTCCTGCAGTCTTTGTGCACTGTTACGGAGAGCCAGGCTCTCCCTGGGCTGATTGCCGGTCCTTTTCTGATTAGGAGACAACCCTCAAAAAAGCAGTGCTTCTGGCTTTTTTTTCAGATCCCTCCGAATGACAGGGAGCCTTCCTCCTTTTCAGGATTCTTCCTTGTTGCAGGGATAAATGGTGGGCGTGACGCTGCCTAATGATGACTGTGATCATGTAAAATAGCCTCTGATTAAAGAGCAGCTCAGGGGGCCTGCCTGGTTGCATTCTTCTCTTGGGAGACACATTACCAGGGTGGGGTTGAAGGAATTCTCTTCCATATTCAGGAGATAAATTGCTCTCATCAGAGGACCCTCAGTTAGTTAAAAGCAATTTAAAATGTGCTTTTCTCATTTCAGGGAAAAAAATGTCAAAAAATTTTCCATTTCAAGTAGAAAGAGGAAAGGACCATCCCAAAAGCCTGGCCTCAGACCTACAGACTAGTAGCTCTTTGGGCCTTTGCACTAGGTACATCCTCAGCTTAGGAAGGGCAGGTGCTCTTTGTGGCTACTGGAGTGGCTCTGAAAGGCTATGTCATGTTTTGAATATTCATGGACAGTTTCCTATAAAGTTGCAGAAGAAAACAGTCTGTATCTGCTTGTGAACTTGCACCAATCTGCTTGTTATTTGTCAGCCAAATTATACTACAGACTTCAAGTTAAGACCCAGCAGAATTTGTTTCAAGACCTAGATCTAATAATTGATCGGAACAGTGAAACTGTGCGCCTCTGAGTGGACTTGGACCAACACGTTAGGTCTCTAACCTGGCCAAAGCCCTGCCTGGACTTGAACCCATGGTCTGCTAATTAGAATCATTCACCTGGTGTCTAGACTTACTGAGGCTTAGGTTCTTTGTGTCTCAGCACAGAAAGAATTCAGTGAGAGAGAACGTGATAGGCAAGAAGTGGATTTATTTAGAGAGAAACATTCTCCACAGACACGGTGTGGGCCATCTTATAAGGTTGGAGGCCCTGAAATATGATGTGGTTAGTTTCTTAATGGGCTGAGTTAATTTCATAGGCTAGTGACTGGGAGGATTATTCCAACTATTCTGGGGATTTCCAGGAATTGGGCCATCACCCACTTTTTGACCTTTATGGTGGCCTTTGGAACTGTCATGGTGCCTATAGTTGTGTTATTTAGCTTGCTCATATGTTAAGATGAACCGGGTCGGGAAGATTCCCTGGAGAAGGAAGTGGGAACCCACTCTAGTACTTTTGCCTAGAAAATCCCATGGACGGAGGAGCTTGGTGCAGGCTACTGTCCATGGGGTCGCAAAGAGTNGGAACTGTCATGGTGCCTACAGTTGTGTTATTTAGCTTGCTCATATGTTAAGATGAACATTCCCTGAAGTTCAAGGTCTAATGGAAGTTGGCTTATTGGCCACCTTGGACCTTTTGATTCTAATCATTTTGGTGTCCTCAAGCTATGTCCCTGGTGGCTCAGATGGTAAAGCGTCTATTTACAATCCGGGAGACCTGGGTTCAATCCCTGGGTCGGGAAGATTCCCTGGAGAAGGAAGTGGGAACCCACTCTAGTACTTTTGCCTAGAAAATCCCATGGACGGAGGAGCTTGGTGCAGGCTACTGTCCATGGGGTCGCAAAGAGTCGGGCACGACTGAGCGACTTCACTTCACTCACTGCAAGCTGTGTCATTCAAGTTTGTGCCCTGCCCCCATCCCTCATATTTCAAACACTAGAAAGGCATCGTATCTTGTGGT
Source organism: Neotragus moschatus (assembly GCA_006410615.1). Lineage (NCBI taxonomy): Eukaryota > Metazoa > Chordata > Mammalia > Artiodactyla > Bovidae > Neotragus > Neotragus moschatus. The sequence goes on along the minus strand of SJYA01002485.1, from coordinate 4,801,829 downwards.
TTTCCTATTCCCTCCAGAAAAAAAAAAGGAAGGGTCAGTACTATGTGCAGAACTATCACTAGGTTATTAGTTGACCATGACGGGAACCAAGGCCTCTACTTCTGTTTGTGTAGCAGCTGTTGCAATCTGAATGTTGCACTAGCCTTCTGCTAATACTCCTAGGTGAATACGTTGCAGTGAGTTGGCAATGACACTTACTGTAGTATATGCTCTTCACATAATCGGTCAATGATCTTGAAATGACTGACCCATATTTCTCACTGCTGAACTCTAGATTTTAGCTTGTTCTGACTATTAAGCTGTTTACCAGTTTCTCAGTGATGTTGCTTTTGAAGGTCAAAGATAGGTGACGCTTGTGATATGGAAGTGTGATGTTTAATGGAGCAGGAAGGTCCCATGACCGTCCCAAGGCTCAGGAAGAGCCTCTTCTGCCATCGCTCCACATAAGAAGCAAGAGGGCCTACCTGAGAGAATCATTGTTTGTGCTGGTCAGATTTCACGCATCTTCTTTGCTCTTAGCTTCTTGGCTTAGACAGGCAGACTGGTGTTCCCTGTAGCCCTCTTACCCAGACCTCTCCCCAAGCTGTTCTAAATAAAGAGTGGTCATTCACATCGGGGAGTGCTATCAGATTGGAGAAACTTCTTGTCTGACACAAAGGAGAACCTTGCCTCTGGAAATTTATTAAAATATTTCCAACATAAAAATTAATTTCTAAATGCCCTCACACTGGACTGAACTGGTAAAGTTGTCAGATTCAGAAAGGGAAAAAAAAATGTTCAGTAGACATTTATACTAAAAAATGATTTATTGCTTATCTGAAATTTACTTATTTTTTTCAATTAAAAAATTTTATTGGAATATAAAGTTGATTTACAGTGTTCTGTTTTAGGTGTACAGTCAAGTGCATCAATTATTTGCATACATAACGTGAAAGTGTTAGTTGCTCAGTCATGTCCGACTCTTTATGACCCCATGGACTGTCTTGTCCATGGAATTTTCCAGGCGAGAATACTAGAGTGAGTAGCCATTCCATCCTCTAGGGGATCTTCCCAACCCAGGGATTGAACCTGGATCTCCTGCAGGTTCTGTACCATCTGAGCCACCAGGGAAACCCATTTATACATATATCCAGTCTTTTTAAGATTATTTTCCCATATAGGTCATTACAGAGTGTTTATGTATAGAGTTCCCTGTGCTGTACCATAGGTACTTATTAGTTATCTGTTTTACATATAGTGGTGTGTGTATGTCAGTCTCAGTCTCCCAGTTTATCTCTCCTCCACCCCCTGCTTATCTGAAATTTAACTTTAACTTGATGTCCTGAATTTTATCAGGCAATCATAGATGCTGCTACTGCTGCTAAGTCGCTTCAGTCGTGTCTGACTCTGTGCAACCACAGAGACGGCAGCCCACCAGGCTCCTCCGCCCATGGGATTTTCCAAGCAAGAGTACTGGAGTGGGGTGCCATTGCTGCTGCTGCTGCTAAGTCGCTTCAGTCGTGTCCGACTCTGTGCGATACCATAGATGGCAGCCCACCAGGCTCCTCCGTCCCTGAGATTCTCCAGGCAAGAACACTGGAGTGGGTTGCCATTTCCTTCTCCAATGCATGAAAGGGAAAAGTGAAAGTGAAGTTGCTCAGTCATGTCAGACTCCTAGCAACCCCATGGACTGCAGCCTACCAGGCTCCTCCGCCCGTGGGATTTTCCAGGCAAGAGTACTGGAGTGGGTTGCCATTGCTGCAGGTAATGTTAAAAGAAATAGAAAAAAGAAATTAAAGGAATTTCCTTGAATGGGGAAAGGGAGAAATCAGTAAAAACATTCTTGAACTACTGGTACTGTAAGAAAAGTTGCCCTCAGTCCAGTTTGCAAGAAACTAGAATTTTTCAGTTAGGCTAGAGACAATGAGAAGAGGGAAATGGATGGAAATACGCACACAGTAGTAGTGGGAGTCATAGAATACAAAGATGTCCTTGTGATATGGGATATGAAACATGATCTATTACAGGGGAAAGGTTTCTTATAGATTGCCTAGTCTGATTTCTTCATTTCTGCTAGAAGGAAATTGGAAGTGAAATGCTTAGAGGCTAAGTTACCTAACCACATGTGCAGCGTCATTTGGAGGCAGAACCAAGAACAGAACCTGGGCCTCTGACCCTTCCTTTCTGAAGACCTGTACATTGAGACTTTNCATTCTTGAACTACTGGTACTGTAAGAAAAGTTGCCCTCAGTCCAGTTTGCAAGAAACTAGAATTTTTCAAAGTTAGGCTAGAGACAATGAGAAGAGGGAAATGGATGGAAATACGCGCACAGGAGTAGTGGGAGTCATAGAATACAAAGATGTCCTTGTAATATGGGATATGAAACATGATCTATTACAGGGGAAAGGTTTCTTATAGATTGCCTAGTCTGAATTCTTCATTTCTGCTAGAAGGAAATTGGAAGTGAAATGCTTAGAGGCTAAGTTACCTAACCACATGTGCAGCGTCATTTGGAGGCAGAACCAAGAACAGAACCTTGGCCTCTGACCCTTCCTTTCTGAAGACCTGTACATTGAGACTTTGACACACTCTGAGTCAGTCCACAGAAAATCAAGAACTTTTGATGATGGAGACATCTGAAGAGAGCTTTCTTGTGTAAAAAGATTTATTATTAAAATTGAAGCAGCACTTATCAAAATCCATCTTTATTTCAGTAACTGCCCTCTCCCTCCTACAGTGACCAGATAGATTCACAACATCCTCAATACATATTCCTGACATTTTTGGACTCCTAAAGGGAGCATCTCAGTTGACTAACCTATAAGCTAAGGGAGTTTGGGTTACATGATCTTAGTGGGAGCTTCTAAGTCGGGACTCAATGATCTGTATTGTCCTCATCTCTCTTTAGAAGTTTAGAGTCCTGGTGATAGAAGACATACTCACACAGTGTGCTCAGTCGTGTCACACTCTGTGGACTGTAGCCCACCAGGCTCCTCTGCCCATGGAACTTTCCAGGCAGGAATACTGAAGCAGGGTTCCATTTCCTACTCCAGGGGATCTTCCCAGCCCAGAGATTGAATCCGAGTCTCGTGCATTTCCTTCATTGCCAGGTGGACTCTTTATTACCAATTCCACCTGGGAAGCCCACTCTAGGTCATTATAAAATTGGTCAAAAATTAATGTTAGTTAAGTTAAATTAACTAAAATTTAGTATGTTTGTGCCTAAGGAAGGAGATAGCAGTAGTAACTGAAGTGAATTCTCCAGAAGAATAGGAGTTAAACTTAACCTTGAAAGGGCAGAGTGTGCAGACTAGGTTCAAGGGGGAGGTATCAGTTCAGTTCAGTCGCTCAGTCATGTCCAGCTCTTTGCGACCCCATGAATCGCAGCACGCCAGGCCTCCCTCTCCATCACCATCTCCCAGAGTTTACCCAAACTCACGTCCATCGAGTCGGTTATGCCATCAAGCCATCTCATCCTCTGTCNTGCAGCTAGATGTGGCCATGTATCTTAACTTTGTCAGTTCAGTCGCTCAGTCATGTCCGACTCTTTGCGACCCCATGGACTGCAGCACGTCAGGCCTCCCTGTCCATCACCAACTCCCGGAATTTCCCCGAATTCATGTCCACTGAGTCGGTGATGCCATCCAGCCATCTCATCCTCTGTTGTCCCTTTCTCCTTCTGCCTTCAATCTTTCCCAGCATCAGGGTCTTTTCAAATGAGTCAGCTCTTCACATCAGGTAGACAAAGTATTGGAGTTTCAGCTTCAACATCAATCCTTCCAGTGAACACCCAGGACTGATCTCCTTTAGGATAGACTGGTTGGATCTCCTTGCAGTCCAAGGGACTCTCAAGAGTCTTCTCCAACACCACAGTTCAAAAGCATCAATTCTTCGGAGCTCAGCTTTCTTCACAGTCCAACTCTCACATCCATACATGACCACAGGAAAAACCATAGCCTTGACTAGACGGACCTTTGTTGGCAAAGTACTGTCTCTGCTTTTTAATATGCTGTCTAGGTTGGTCGTAACTTTCCTGCCAAGGAGTAAGCATCTTTTAATTTCATGGTTGCAGTCACCATCTGCAGTGATTTTGGAACCCCCCAAAATAAAGTCAGCCACTGTTTCCCCATCTATCTGCCATGAAGTGATGGGGCTGGATGCCATGATCAATGTTGAGAACTTTAAGCCAACTTTTTCACTCTCCTCTTTGACTTTCATCAAGAGGCTCTTTAGTTTCTCTTCACTTTCTGCCATAGGGTGGTGTCATCTGCATATCTGAGGTTATTGATGTTTCTCCCGGCAATCTTGATTCCAGCTTGTGCTTCATCCAGCCCAGCGTTTCTCATGATGTACTCTGCATATAAGTTAAATACGCAAGGTGACAATATACAGCCTTGACGTACTCCTTTTCCTATTTGGAACCAGTCTGTTCCGTGTCCAGTTTTAACTGTTGCTTCCTGACCTGTATACAGGTTTCTCAAGAGGCAGGTCTCTTTATATGTCCAAAGGCATATAAATAGAAGTTTTGTGGGCAGCCTCTGGGAAGTTGCCTTGTAGGGAAAAGTGTCCCACCTTTCTTTGTCCTTTAACCATCTTGCTTCTTGGATGTTGTTGTGATGGCTGGAATGTTAGAAGTCATATTAAACCCCAAGGATGAGGGTCATGGAACATTGAAATAGTAGGAATTACTTATTTAGACTCTGTGGAATCACTTTAATAGCCCTTCACTGCTCACCTTTGGGCTTCTTTCACCAGAGAGTACATTCTAGGGAGCCTTCTTCCCTGCCCGCAGTCAGCAGGGGCCCCTCTTGTCCTTCCATGATGTCATTACCTTATTCCTCTCATTGTATCCGGCACTTGTATCGTATTATAATCATCTCTTTTGAGAGTCTGTCTCTCCTCACCATATCCTGAGCTTCTAGAGACAGTGAGTCTCACAAGTCTTACTTGTCTTTGCATCACCACTCCCTAGCACTCAGTAACCTTCCAGTAATGGTTTATGATGGGCGTATGTAAGTGTGAAGAGTGTAACCTTTTCTTCCATCAGGCCCAGCTTAGGCCAGGCATCTCCCTTGGCACTGTCAGAACACCCTCTTTCTGTTAAGTCCCTATGTTTAATCCCTCTCTCCCTGGGTAGACCCAGGTGCTGTGAGAACAGGGACAGAGGTTTCAGCTGACCTCATGCCTAAGAGACGGCCAAGATGGAAGAGCAGGGGGTGGAGGGTGGCATGAGCTCGAAACTTTGCCCTTTGCCACTCAGTTGTCGTGGGACAGTTGCTGCTGCAGCTCATTATCAAGGCTAAAATACAGGATCATTTTATTGGCAGCGAACCTCATTTCACCTTGAAGCAACATGAACTGGAACATCTGTTACTGTCAACTGGTCATAAAATCGTCACCTCAGTGAGATGTACGTATTTCAGCTATCGAACGATTAAGAGTTTTTGAATACATAAATAAATGTATGGTCCTAAGTCACTTCAGTTGTGTCTGACTCTTTGTGACGCTGTGGACTGTAGCCTGCCAGGCTCCCATCCATGGAATTCTCCAGGCAAGAGTACTGGAGTGGGTCGCCTGCCTTCCTCCAGGGGAACTTCCCAACCCAGGGACTGAACCTGCATCTCCTACGTCTCCTGCATCGGCAGATGGGTTCTTTACCACTAGCGCCATGCGGGAAGCCCATATGTAAATATATATAATCTAGAAGGTTAACTACAAGTAAACCTAATAATCTGAAAGAGTCCGTTTACTTGTATTTCATTGTTTAAAACTTGGTGATATTGTTCTGCTTTCATTTTTCATGTCTTCTATTTATGACAGTTAAATGCTGTTCTTTTTTATGTACTGCAATCTAAATAAAATCAATTTAAAGAAAAAATAAATAATAGTACAAGTATATGCCTATATGACAAAAATTGTGAAGTGCTACTCAGAGAAATCAAATGAGTCTTTAGTGGAATAGGGGCTGCTTTTCAAGATGTGGCTTAGCCTCAGTGAAATAAAGGCAGGGGTCAAGCACTGAGTTCCACCACTCCCCTGACACTGTCTGCAAAAACTGTACAGGTGTGTTTCTCAGGAAAGGATCAGACTTCTCCCCCAAATTCTTAAAGGAGCTGTGACCCAATCGTGATCACTCACAAACTACTACTGTGATTCAGTTCTTTTTGCTCCATTTTCATTGCTCATTAAGGAATGTTCAGATTCCTAATTTACTAATAGTACTGATTACTAACTTTCCACTCCCCTGACTAAAGGCAGGCAGTGTTCTGGATACAAGATTCAAAAAGTCTGAAAATACAGACCTCACTTTAAATGAGTAAACGGACATCTGGTTTTCAAGTTAATCCCTTATGAAACTGGTCCGGCAGGAATCTGTTTTGTTCTGACCAAGTCTTTGAACTTCCAGCACTGAGAAGCAACCTTGAGTGTCAGGGGCACATGCTCCCCGGTTCACCTCCCCGGCCCTCAGGGCAGGGCCTGGGAGTGCTGCAGAGGCGCCGGGACTCAAGTGTGTCGCACAGGCCCCGCCACACGTGGGCAGGCCAGAGACACCCGTTAGTTACGTGCAGCATACAAAGGTCATTTGCCCCCGAGAGGGGAGGGGTAGTCGCTATTTACAGTGTGACACACACACAGAGGGGACAACATGTCTGTGTGACAGCATCTCCTTGGGTTGAGATGGAGAAGGAGTTACTTAGAAAGTGAAGAGCACCAGTGTCTTTATTGAGCTTTTAGTCCAGAATACCAAGCAAGGTGCTAGCTGTTGCCTCAATGATAGTACAGCGGTCAACAGTGGCTTTTCCTTCCCCTGTTAAGGCAAGTTACAGAAAGAAGTGTGTCAGAGGGACAGAATGAAATATCTGAATCTTTGAAAAGTCACTCTGAAAGCTGGTAGCAGTACTGCAGTGTAAAAGGCTTTCCGTATACACTTTGCCCCACACTCAGCCTATGTATTGGAAGGAACTTTCTTGATCCAAGAGATCCTTCTGGCAGAGTTTCTCTTTTGAGACCTTTAGCATGCAAGGGTCATTTTCCTTGGTCTTGTGGCTGATCTCCTCTGACCGTTCTGTTACTGGATGAGTAAGAAAGCCAGGGTGGTTTAGGAGTTCTTCTGAGGAACTCTGACCGTGACCTGTGAGAAGGATGCAGAGAACCTGTTAAATCTGCGTGCTTCCCTGTGGACCACAGGCTCCCTCAGCTGGGTGCTGCCAGAGCGATAAGCAAAAGGGCTCTCCTGATCTTCCAACACCTCGACGACCAAACGGTCGATCCGAGCAACCTGCTAGGGCTGTGTTCTGCGTTAAGATCACACTCAGCCTCCCCTTGACCCAGTCTTTCTCCACTGGGGGTCTTTCCCTCTTCTCAGGCTCTACAGAACTCGGTGTATGACGAAGCCCAGCAAAGGACTGTGCAAGCACCGTGGTGGTCAAGTCCCTACTTATTCTTCACAAGGCATACCAGAGACTGGGTCTTTACCCTCTTTGGTCACTTCCATGGCTTAAAACAAGAAACCTGCAGTCAACACTGGTGGAGCCCGGCACAGGGAGAGGGCGGAGAAGGCACCCATACTCACGGTCTTCACTTCGGTGTACGCCTGCAGCCCGTATTCTCCCAGCTCCCGGCCACTCCCAGACAGCTTGTAGCCACCGAATGGCGACTGGGCCCCAAACACGTCATAGCAGTTGACCCTACAATTTAAGATGAGATTTCAGGAGTAACTCACTGGGGCAGGGATGAAGTATCCTGCCCCTTCAAACCTCCTGTACTGCTCTAAAATTTAACTTTAGAGCAAATTTTACTTTAGAAAAAGGGAGATGGAGAACCCTACTAAAATCTAGCCATGCTGCTGCTGCTAAGTCACTTCAGTCATGTCAGACTCTGTGTGACCCCATAGACGGCAGCCCACCAGGCTCCCCCATCCCTGGGATTCTCTAGGCAAGAATACTGGAGTGGGTTGCCATTTCCTTCTCCAGTGTATGAAAGTGAAAGTGAAAAGTGAAAGTGAAGTCGCTCAGTCGTGTCCGACTCTTCGAGACCCCATGGACTGCAGCCTACCAGGCTCCTCCACCCATGGGATTTTCCAGGCAAGAATACTGGAGTGAGGTGCCATTGCCTTCTCCAAATTCTAGCCATACAGGGGTTCAAAAGGAGGCCGTGTGAAACAAAGCCATAAGTTGTCTGGTCCTTCATGACATGGATGTCAATACCAGGGTGCACCAAATGCTAGCTTCCCGTTTTCATGAGTTGTTTTTGGTAATTAGGTGCTGAATTTTTCGGGGTAATTTTTTAACTATTAAATTTTGACTGAATTTAAAAACTTACCACCTTAAAGGTGTACAATTCAGTGCTTTATAGCATAGTCACAATATTATGTCCTCTCCATTTAATTCCAGAACATTTCTATCCCCCTAGAAAGAAACCCTATGCCCAGTCAGCAGTTACTCCCCTGTTCCCTCCTCCTCCGGCCCCTAGCAGCCCCTAATCTACTTTCTGTCTATATGGCTCTGTTCTAGATATTTCATATAAATGGAATCACACGATGTGTGACCCTCTGTGTCTGGCTTCTTTCATTTAGTATTACATTATCCACGTTGAAATAGGCATCAGTGCTTCATTCCTCTTTATGGCTGAACATTCCATCACATGAATAAACCACAGTTTGTGTGTCCATTCATCAGCTGATGGGCATTTAGGCTGTTTCCACTTTTTGACTATCGAGAATAGTCTGAATATTCAGATACACTTTTTTGTGTGGATTTTTTTTTTTTTCCCTCTTGGGTATACACCCAGGAGTGGAATTACTAGGTCCTAGGATAATTCTATGTCAGACTGACTGGGGAACTTATGCCAGACTTGTCTGTAGTGGCTGCAACATTTTACAGTACCACCAGCAATGTGTGAGGGTTCCTGTCTCCACACCCTAACCAACACTTGGTACTTTCTGTTTTTTACATTACAGCTGGCCTAGTGGGTGTGATGAAAACCAGGGCGACACAGGTGTGGGCCCTCAGTGCTGGTCTCCTCATAGCTTGGTGAGGAGCCCAGTCACCCAGCTGCTTGTCCAAGAAGAGCGTCACAGACATGTGCACCACAGGGAAGTTTAATCCCCTGGAGAAGGGCACGAGAAACCTCTACCCGCTACCCCACACCCAGACCCAGGAGGCACTGAGCCTGGCACCCCAACTCCGGGATGTGAGCAGGGGATTACCAAAGACCCTGGCTTGGGCTCTCTGCCTGGGTTGTGAAGGGCTGCGGGAGGCCCTTACCACACAGTGCCGGCCTGGAGGGCCTGGGACAGGTAATTGGCCTTGTCCAAGTCCTTTGTGAAGACAGCTGCAGCCAGCCCGTACTTGGAATTATTGGCTCTCCCAACGACTTCCTCCATGCTCTTGAACTTCAGAATCTGCATCACTGGCCCAAAGATCTGGGAGGAGAGAGCATGAAAGGTGGGCGTGGCAGACGCACACCCACATGTTAGCCAGCGCTCCCCAGCACTGAGCAGGTGGCTCCAGCAACCCCCCGACACACTGAGGGTGCTGACAGCCCCCAAAGGAGATGGCAGCTCCCATACTCGCTGGAGCACGAGGGAAGGGAGCCAGCTGGTGGCCTCCTATTATGTGCCATGGGCCTTACATACCGTAGCTTATTTCTAAACAGTCCTGTGAGGTAGGGGTTTGCACTGACAACTTGCATGTAGATTTAGTTTCAAAGAACTTCAGTCAGTCATTCAGCCAGGCACACATCAGATGCTGAAGAAACAGCTATGAAGAAGTTAACTAAGCACAAACAGGATCTCTGATCTCAAGATGTTCCAGGTTTATCTTACACCTTCCCTGTCTTATATGTGAGCCATTTCTTCCAGGAATCCTGCTTCCTTTTAAGGGGCAACGGGGTTTAGAAACCACAACATGGGAATCAGGTGTGCTGCTTGCTGTTGCGGTGTGGCTGCTCTCAGCCCTGTCAGAGGAGAGCCCCAGGGAACGGATCCTGATGCGGTCCAGTGACTGGCCTACAACCAGGACATGTGCGGAGGACGAGCCCAGAGGAGCTACCTGGCCTGAATGAGTGGTGGGAGGCGGGAGGTCAGGAAAGGCCCCAAGAGGTGATAATCAAGCTGGGACACCACAGAAGCAGAAACTGGCCAAGCCAGAGTCGGGGGGAGGAGCAGGGAGGAGCAGGGAGGAGGAAAATGGAGTTCTAGGCACCAGCGCCCATCCTTTTTTTTGGCGCCCATTCTTAAAAAATCTATTTGCCACTAAAAGGAAGTAGGACTGTGTGAAGAAACGGCTGATGCCGGGACTGGGTAGAGAGTGTCAAGAGGGAGGTGAGAAGACTGCCAGGAGCCCATATCATAGCTGGAGCAAGAGATGGGGCATCATGCACCTAGGACACCAGCACAGCAAAGGAGCCCCTGCCCTCCTTAGAAGACGAGTATTTTCCCTTTCTGTTGAGAATGAAAAAAAAAAGGATCAAAGTAGTCATGATGGCGAAAAGAGGCAGAACTTTGTTGTATTTTCCTATCCTGATTTTTGCTCTTTTTTTTTTTTTTTTTTGAGTTATCAATGGAAGAGGGTGGCAGTGTAGTATTTTCCCTGTGTAAGGGCACTAAAGGGCTTCATCCTCCCAAGGGAGGTGGAGTGAGTCTGAACTCCACGAGGGCAGAGTACAGGTTCTGGATACCCCCGGCTCTCCAGTGTCTGTAGAGCACCTGGCACACAGTAGGCACTCAGAAATGATTTGTGAAGCAAACGAATGAAACAGCTGCTACCCTACATTCATAATCAGTACCAAGGAGAAGATCAAGGGACTCTAGCCATGCAGGGAAGCCTGGCTTCTGACCTAGTCCAGTGTCCTGCTCACATGAAGGCCATGAGAAGTGCCAGGAAGAGTCGCCTTGAGTCACCGCTCACAGGGGCCAGAACACATGCAGGACCTGTGGGCCTGGCCAGGGGATTCAGATACTGCCCCCAGCCACTGGCAGCCGTAGGAGACTGAAGAGAAGCACAAGGTCAGCAGTGACCTGCAAATGGCTTATCTTATGCGCTGAGCCAGGACTTGACCTAAGGTCAGCAGATGGGTCATGGGTCAAGATGCTGGGCTGAACTGTCCACTTCTCCTCCTAAGAACATCCCCTCAAGCGCTGGACCCATACTGACCTCCTCCTTTGCGATGGTCATGCCATCTTGCACATCTCCAAACACGGTGGGCTGGATGAAGTAGCCACGGTCAGCAGCCGCCCCTCCACCACACAGCAGCTTCGCCCCCTCCTCTTTCCCAGATTTGATATAGCCAAGGACCTTCTTAAACTGCGTTTCATCCACCTGAGGGAGAAGGAGCCCAGAGTTATACAGATGCTACAGCCAGATGTCTCCTAGCTTCAGTCTTAGAACCACACAGGCATGGAGACACCTGGGAAATGGCCCAGATCATGAATGCTCCACACTCAGTCACTTCAGTCATGTCCAACTCTTTGCAACCCCATGAATTGTAGCCCACGAGGCTCCTCTGTCCTTGGGATTTTCCAGGCAAGAATACTGGAGTGGGTTGCATTGCCCTCCTCCAGGGGATCATCCTGACCCAGGGATCAAACCCACATCTCATGGCTCCTGCATTGGCAGGTGGGTTCTTTACAATTAGTGCCACCTGGGAAGCCCAGATCATGAATGCTGCTGCTGCTGCTGCTAAGTTGCTTCAGTCGCGTCCAACTCAGTGCAACCCCATAGATGGCAGCCCACCAGGCTCCCCCGTCCCTGGGATTCTCCAGGCAAAAACACTGGAATGGGTTGCCATTTCCTTCTCCAGTGCAAGAAAGTGAAAGTGAAATTGCTTAGTTGTGTCCAACTCTTAGCAACCCCAAGGACTGCAGCCCATCAGGCTCCTCCATCCATGGGATTTTCCAGGCAAGAGTACTGGAGAGGGTTGCCATTGCCTTCTCTGATATTAAGCCTATCATTTTTGTTTTTCAAGTATGAGATTACTAAAAATTTTAACTAGTATGAAAATACATTGATGGTAAAGGTATGTTACACACTCTGTAATATTCATATACTATTAGAAGAACTGATAAAACAGGTCAATTATACCTCAATTTAGAAAGGAAAAAAAATGGACCATAAGCTGGGACAGCTCTTTGGGCAAGTGTCTTAAAAATTAGGCAAAAAATTAGATGTTCATATCCTTTGACCCAGCTACTTCTAGGAATTTATGCTACATGTGACAAAGGGACCTGAACAAGGATAGTCACTGGGGAACATCTTATAAAAGCAAAAAGCAGAAACAATTCTAAGTATACATCAGTAGAGGAGCTGGTTAATATAATTATGGTATATCCATATATTATATCATCATTAACAGACCAGTCAACTAACACAGAAAGATAACCTAAGATATTTCTTAAAGGGGAGAAAGCTTGTAGAATGATATATATTCCAACTTTTGTTAAAACAAACATACCAAAATGAAATTCTGTGTGTGAGTGTGGTTGGTTACCTATGGGAAATGGACATGGAGGGGAAAAGGGGGATCTTACTTTTTACTGTAAACTCTTTTTTATGAAGTTTTTAATACAAATCTGTATTAATAATTAAATAGCCACAAACCACAAAGAAAAATGAGAGGAAAAGAGATGCTGTAATGGTAGATACATGTCTTGATCCATTTGTCGAAACCCACAGAAGATACACCACCAAAGGTGAACTCTAATGCAAGCTATGGACTTTAGTTAATAATACAACAAATATATCAAACCAAGGCAAGATGTTAAAAACAGGAGAAACTAGGGAGTGGAAAGGTTCGGGGTTTATGGGAACTCTGTACTTTCTGCTCATTTTTCTAAAAAACAGAATCTGTTAAAAAAAAGGGGGGGCTGCCTTTGCTGGCCCCAGATTCTGGGGAGTGGACACCAGCACACAGGTGCCCCCAGGACAGTGGAGCCCACAGAGAAGCCCCCGTGGGCCCTAGAAGTGGGCTCAGGGCTGCACACAAGGCACCTGTGGGGGCAAGCATCCCTGATTCCTGACCCTATGGCTCCTCCTCCCTGGGAGGAGGTGGCCAGCATGGGCCCCCGTGGAGAGTGACCCCAGGACAGGCTGGGTCTAAGGACAGTGCTGGGAAAAGGACCAGGATACAAGAGGAGGTGGTGGGGAGAGGTACTGCTGTGTTTCTTACTGTAATTATTATTGACTATTAATTAAAATGAATACATATTCATGGTAAAAAAAATTTTTTTTCTTTTTTAAAAATTTTCAATAAAACAGCTCAGAAGAGTAAAAGTGAAATGAAGTCCCTCTGCTACCCATACATGGATGGCCTTCTTCTCGCCTCCCAGAAGCAGCTGCAACAAACAGGTATGCATGTGTCTTTCTGGTCGAGGCATTTTTAAGATGGCCAAGGTCCAGGAAACACGTGTTCCCTTTCCCATAGACACTCCTCGTATTTATTATGTGTGTGTAACTTACAAAGGGTAAGTGTAAGTGTAACTTTCTACTGTTAGTTTCCACTTCACGGCCACTCTGGGAGTTAGGAAGGGTAGGCAATACAGGTGAGAGACTGGTGGCTCCAAGACAGCAGGTGGCTTTCCACAGGCACACAGCTGGTGCCTAGCAGAGCTGAGCCTTAGAGCCGGGCCTGCCTGACTCAAGAGTCCAAGGCCCTTTCTGCTTCTCCGCGGTGGCTCTGGACACTTGAGACCTGAGTGCAACCACCGAGCTTACCTGCGGCCCCTGCTCAGTCCGGCTGTCAAAGGGGTTCCCAACCACACGAGACTTGGCCCGGGCAACACTCCGTTCCACAAACTCGGCGTAAACGTCCTCCTGCACAAAGGTCCGCGAGCCTGCACAGCAGCACTGGCCCTGGTTGAAGAACAGGGCGAAGTGGGCCTGCTCCACGGCCCAGTCCACTGGGGAGGCAGAAGGCAACCACGATCAGAGAAGAAGGAAAGGCCTGGCCCCTGTGGCAGCTGCTACCTATTAACACTGCCAACAGCACTTATGCCCACTGGGTGCCAGACCCCGAGTGGGAGCAAGACAGGCCCGACCCCTCCCTTCTCCAAGCATGGAGACCAAGTGGCAGACAGACAGGCAGAGCAGCGGTCCTAACCCGCTGTGGTCATGAAGCCAAGGGCGGCTGGAGGACAAGCCAGCTGGCCTGTGACCATCAGGGAAGACTCCCTCAAGGCAGGCAAATCTAGGAGCAGCTCAACAGGACCAGGAAAGAGGACGTGATGGAGGGAAAGCAGCCCAATCTGACAGCAAGCTGCAGTAGCTCAGCCCAGCTGGATTACAGACTGCAGAGAGGAGAAAGGCGGGGCACAGGCCACAGCCACACAGGCCGGAGGGCCACGCTGAGGAGGCTCACTTTCATCCTGAGGCCCTGGGAGCAGAAACCAATCCAATGGATGATAAGGATGGCAGAGCCAAGTGGGACCACAGGAGACACAGTTAGTGGCAGGTTGGTATCAGACCTCTGCCTCCTCCTTCCCGCCCCCCAAAAAACCTTACTATCAGCATCTGACATGATGATATTGGGACTCTTTCCTCCTAGCTCCAGGGTTACTCTCTTGAGGTTACTCTTCCCCGCAGCAACCTGGATTAGGTGGCCAACCTACAGGGAGGCATAAACAGGGAGAAACTCAGTGGAGAAGAAAAGAGCCAAACGTTCTCACAGGCACAGAACAGAAGCCCCCACAGCTTGAGGGAGCAGCTGGGTTAGAAGAGACCTGGGGAATTTCACTACATCTGGCCCCTCACTCACATAGCAGCCCCACCCTCTGAGCTCCCAGGATGACAGTGAGGTCACGACAACAAGCAGTCAGAGCCACTGCCGTGTGGCTGCTACCTCCTGAGCACCATCTACACACTGGACACTGCGCTAAGTGCTTTGTGAGCATTGAGGTCAGCCCTCTAAACAACCTCAAAGGGAGGGCCAACTCTCCTTCTTCATTCAGAAATGTGGGAGTGGCAGCTCAGAGTGGTCAAGTCACTTGCCCACAGTAAACCTGGAATCAGAATTCACACTGGGCAAACTGCATCCAGCACCAGTTCAGACTTGCCATCCCGCCTCCTCCTCACAGTGTTCTAAATGGTATCCCCCGCACACAGCAAGGACGGGGTGCTTTTCACCTCCGTATTCCAAAAGCCTGCCACAGAGACACCCCTGTGCTTATCTGTTGGGTGAACACACATTATCTCGGTCGGGAAACTATCCCCTCTGCCAGATTCCCAGTATCCCCTTGAGGCGCTGATTTAGGTGGTGACTAACCCCAGAAAGAGTGGACCGTGTCACCTTGGCCACCATTCTGCCCTCCCGCAACTGCCATCTCTACGTACAGACTGAATGTTTGAAGGTATCTTCATCTCAGGGGAATCACTTTGAAGATGCCCTTTATTATGCTATCCAGTGTGCCTTCTCCAAAGTCATGGGATAAAGCCTTCCAAGAATTCAAGTTACCTCTTTAGAATGAATTTTGTCCCTGCTTCCAAGGTAATTATGTTGAAGGAATCCCCAGACATCTTATACATCTTTGCCTCTCCAGGGCCTGGCCCAGAGCAGCACTCACTCATTCATTCATTCACCAAGTACTTACTCTGGGTTAGACCTTTGTTGAATAAGCTTTATCTCACTCACGCCAATGCTAGGAGGTGGGCAGAGTTATTATCCCCATTTTACAGATGGGGAAATGGGGGCTTCAGGAGGCTGACTTGCCTAAGGTCACATAGCTAAGTGAGTGCTGCTGAAACACTTAGTTTGACTCCAGTCATCACCACTACACCACACCTACATCTCTACTGCATAGACACTACCATCCTCAGTCTAAACACAAATGAATGGAGCCCCCAAGACATGCAGTGAATCACCCCAAGTCATAATGTCAAGGCTGGGATTTGAACTCATGTCTCCCGGAAGCCCACTCTGTTTAATCACTAGGACAGCACCAGTCAAAGAGTCTGACACAGCCCAGGTGCTTTGACCTTGGGCAGGCCGGCACCTCTGGGCTTTAGAAGTCTAGACAGCCTTAGCTTGTTTATCCCACATGGGATGTCAACCCACCCCCTGGCCCCACAGCAGCTGCAGTGTCAACCATTCTACAGAGGGCTCCACCCTGATGGTCTCTGCTGGCACACCTGGGGCCCTCGCACGAGCTACTCAAAGACAGTCCTGGGGCAGACCCCCATGCAGTGCCCAGAGGCTAATCTTATTACTATTTTTTGTTTTGATCGCACCATTTTCAGGATCTTAGTTCCCCAACCAGGAACTGAACTCTGGGCCATAGCAGTGAATGCACCAGGTCCTGACTACTGGCCCACCAGGAAATTCCCCCAGAGGCTGATCTTGAACTCACCATCCTCTGAGGACAAGGGCGCTTGAGCCAAATGCACCACAAGCCTGAGGTGCTGGGATGCCTTACCTCAGTGGAGCCGGTGAAAGCCACTTTGTCCACGTCCTCATGGGAGGCGATAGCAGCTCCAGCCGTGGGGCCAAATCCAGGAATAATATTGACCACACCCGGAGGAAAGCCAGCCTGTGAAAAAAACACCAGGGACACTGGAGTCATCCTCCTGCTCCACAGAGTCCAGACAGCGGAATACGCATCCCTTCCCAGAGAGGCTGAGGCAGTCGGCCCAGCACCCAGGTAAGCAGTCTTACTGGGTGCTGCTCAGGAGTTCTATATGGTAGAATGAGGAACCTGTTTTGTGGGATTCCCTGTGGCTATTGCCCCTACCCCTATGGCACTCAGAATGATAATCTTCATAGGGATTGCTGTTCACTCAGTCATGTCCGACTCTGCGAGCCCATGGACTGCAGTACACCAAGCTTCCCTGTCCTTCACCATCTCCTAGAGGTTTCTCAAATTCATGTCCATTGAGTCGGTAATGCTATGGAATCATTTCATCCTCTGCTGCCCTCTTCTTTTTGCCTTCAATCCTTCCCCAGCATTGGAGTCTTTTCCAATGAAAAGGGGTCTGGCAATGAAACCCAGCATAGAAAAGAGGTGATAGGGGGGTCACCTAGGCTGAAGTGTGTTGAGCAGAGGTGAAGGGGGTCAGGCCCTGAGCTACAAATACCCGGCCCCACTAGGGGGCCCCTCATCAGAACTCCTATAGAACAAGCCGTTAAAAAGGCATTTAGAGGTCAAAACAGACACAGCCACGCACCTCCTTAATCAGGTTGGCCACATAGAGGGCAGTGAGTGGAGTCTGCTCAGCCACCTTCATCACAACCACGTTTCCCGTCGCCAAGGCTGGGCCCAGTTTCCAGGCTTGCATCAGGAGCGGGAAGTTCCACTGCAATCAACAACAGCCAAAATCTCAGCCAAGAGCTACAGCAGCTGCAGCAAGTGGCAGCCAGAGCGCAGAGATTCCCTGAACCTCTCCTGTTTCCCTCACAACCCCATTACAGACGCAGACAGGCGAGCAGGCAGGTGGCGGGGGACAGTACCAGCGACTCATGCTCATTGATGCTTTTACCCCTGTGGCGGCACCACACTGCATTCACGCCGCCCTCCCAGCCTCAGACAGCTACTCTCACTTCCACTTTTCAGATAAGGAAACCAGTTCCTAGGGGCATCGGTGACTTGCCCAAGGTCACAGAGCTCACACACGGCAGTGCTGGTTGGTTTTGTTAAAACCCATGTTCTCAACCACTGCCCAGGCCACCATCCAACATCACCCCACAGACCTTCCCACCTTGGCAATGAACCTGCCCAAGACTGCTGCCTCCCACAGCACTCCTGATAAACCTTCACATGTTTGTTTTGAGTCTAAGACTCACTGGGATGATCTGCCCACACACTCCCACAGGTTCATGGCGGGTGTAGCTGAAGTAGTCCCCATCGATGGGAATGGTTTTCCCGTGGTACTTGTCAGCCCAGCCGGCATAGTAACTTAAAAAAAGAAAAGAAAAAGAACCACTTAATCAGTGACTGTTGGGGACCCTGTAAACCCTGGCAGAAAGCAAAGACTCAGACTGGTCCAGCTGGGTCTTTCTGATAACTGCCCTTGCTCTTGGCTTTATTTCCGAAGAGTTAGCTAACCACTAGGGTCTCAGTAATTCATTCTAGATAACTAACCTTGAAGCCTCAGACTCACCTGGGGTGCTCGTAAAAAAGCACTAAATTCTAGGTACCCACTCCGGACTTACTCAGCTGACTCTCTGGGGCCTATGCCCAGGAGTCAGTATTTTTAATAAACAGATATATTGAACTGTGACTGTCTTACCAGTGCAGCACTGTAGGTTATTATCTGAGAACCATGGCTCCACTCTAGTGGGAAAGTGCAAACCCATCTAACAGCTGGCACTTGTGTGCACAACACCGTACTACCACCGAGGGAGCAGGGACCAGAGACAAATCAGTGACTGAGTTACCATCCAGACACACAGGGACGCCAGTGGTGAAAAAGCCCTGCAGGCTAGTCGAGGAGAAGAAGAGCCATGTGCGTACAGTATGTAATGATTTTCAGGGAAGCAGGAACACGAAAGATGGGGGAGAGATGCAGCACGCGGAGTGAAAGAGCTTTCAGAAATGAACGTGTCTGCTGAAGTTAGCCCAAGACCAGAGTTGACCTGGACGTGAACACGGGTGTGTGACCCTGGGGAAAAAGATAGCCAGGGAGTTATTCTGCCAGTCTGTACAGAGTAAGGCACTGCTGCTCCCTTCCTCCTAGGCCTGTGTGGTGTGGGTCTGCATGCCTCAGGACAGGTGTTGAATCAGCACATTAGTGTACTGCTCAGGCTCAGGAGGGGCTGGGGCTCTGCCTGGGTTCACCCAGCCACTCCCTCTTGGGTGTTCTTGCAGAGCACTCTCCATCTTGGCACGCCTGTCATTTGGGGCTGGAAAATTCTTCGCTGTGGGAGCTGTCCTGTACCCGCTAGGATTTTTAAAGCATCCCTGGCCTCTATGCACGAGATGCCAAGTAGCACTCCTCCCTCCCAGTTGTGACAACCAAAAATGCCTCCAGACATTACCCACCGTCCCCTGGGAGACACAGCGACTCTGGCTGAGGACCCCTGTCACGAGAGAGAACCACTATTTTGTTCTCCAGCTCATATGTCTCCGACTCGGCTTCTTCCCCTCCACCCCTGTCCACATGGGCACGGGGCCACAGCCATTATTGGTATAATGACCTGTCTACCCGAACCACAGCTGGTCAGAGTCAATCAGGGCCGCTCTTCCAGGAATCTGGCACAAAGACTAAGGGGCTGAGGTCAGTCTGGCTGGAATCAAGCACAGAGAAGAAAGTGGGCAACCAGGTTCCTACATGCAGACAGGCCCTAAAGAGGCTGGGGCAGTCAATCAAGAGAAGAATGCAGCAAGGAGGCAGCAGTGAGAATCAATGGCCTTGTTGGTTTAAGACCCCTCACTCTCTGTAGCTGCCCAAGTTAGCCTGAAACCTCTTATTCCTCATCTTGTATTTCTCGGTTATTAAAATGTTTATGGTTAAACCCAGAGCTAGCAAGAGGAAGCAAATAATGGAGAACAGAGACAGATGAAATGAAAAACAGAAAAACAATAGAATCAACACATTCAAAAGCTGGTTCTTTGAAACAGTCACTAAATTGACAGACCTTTTAGCTAGACTACGGAAAAAAGGGAGGGACTTCTCTGGTGGGCCAGTGGCTGACTCTGCACTCCAAATGCAGGAGGCCCAGGTTTGTTCCCGGGTCGGGGAACTAGATCCCACATGCCACAACTAAAGATCATGAATGCCACAACTAAGACGCAGCACAGCCAACTGAATAAATAACGTTTAAAAAGAAAAAAGGGAGAAGCACAAATAACAAAAATCAGAACTGGAAGTAGGGACATTATGATTATAAAAAACGAGATCTAAATGACTATGAGAGAATGTGATGTGCCACTATAGCCAACAAATCAGATGACCTCAAAGAAAGGGACAAATTTCAGCTAGCCCATGAATTACCAAAACTGAAAGAGAAGACACGTACGACTCAATTACAGCTTCGGTGCGGAGGGACGGCTCCCCCTGAGATGGAGCCTCACTACGTTCCCCTGGCTCCTGTGACCCTTTCACAGCCCTCCAGCAACACTCCCCGCCCACTCACCCACCCCCACTCCACCCTCCCCGTCACTGGCATGGCCACAACAAAGAGCAGGAAGCCTGAGCCCATACCGCAGGCACTTGAGGACCATGTCCAAATCCACCAGGTAGGAGATGACATAGGGCTTGCCGTTGTCCAGGGTCTCCAAGGCCTGAGTGGAGGAAAAAAAAAACACAAGATCAGCACAGACGGGTGGGCACAGGAATGAATCAGAGCAAATCAGGTGAGTAGCACGGAGGCTCAGCATGGTACGAGGAGGGCTGGTGGCCCCTTTGTGCTGAATCTTAAGGCACTTCTGGCCCCCTTCAATGGCAGGGAGCATGGGGGCGGGTGGAGGAAGGAGGCACCAACTTCTCATTCAGTCATTTCATAAACATTTGTTTCAAGCTTCTGCTCTACGGCAGATCGATGTTAGGAATAGGAGATGATCACTGGAGCTTACAGAACACAAGCCAGCAAATAAGGACACAAATCATTACTCACAAGTGTTAGGACAGGCAAGGTCTAGCAGATCATGTTGAGGGAAGGGGGCTTTATCCTAAGACTACGGGATGCCATGGAGGGTTTAAGAGCAGAGTACCATGGTATCACTTGTCTTCTAGAAGGTTCACTGTGGCTGCTATGTGCAGTATGCATTGGGAGAGGTGAGGGTATTGCCTCCTGGTTTCTTCTGCCTCTTGCAGCCAGGGAGGAGGCCCAGCACATAGCAGGCTATCCATCTTCTGGGCTGTCTCCAGGAAGGCCTCCCCATCACAGCCCCCTCCCCACCCGTCTCCTTTCTTAGTCAGACCCATCACATCAAAGGAAACACTCAAGAGGCTCCCCAGTTGATACAGGGGCAAACCCCAAAGGTGTCCCGCCTACACCATTCTGCTCAGTTACTTGTCAGCAATGCAACCTTTTCCTGACTGTCTGTGGGATGTCCATTCTCTGTGTAGGCTGAGAAGGGAAGAGGTTGCGAACTCACTGCCAGGTAGGTCCGGTCTCGCTCAATCAGATCAGCCAGGCGGTTCAGCAGCCGGCCCCTCTCGGACGCGTCCATGCGGCGCCAGGGCGAGCCCAGCTGGAACGCGGCCTGGGCTGCCTTCACTGCCCTGTCCACGTCTGCCTGGAAAACACCCACCCAGGCACCTCAGGCCTTCTCAGCAGCAATCTCCAAATGCCTCCTGACCCGCTGCCAAATGCGCCCACAGGGGCCCCAGTCGATGCTGGTGGAGACACTGCCCCAAGAAGCTCCTCCGCCGCGAAGAGCTCTGTCGACCAGGTTTACAATGAGCAGCTGGGCTCCTCTCCTTCTCGGGAGTCAGAGTGGGAATGAGGATGCTGATGGTTTCCCACTTCCGAATCCCCCAAAGAGGTATGTAGGGAGCAGCAACACAGGGACCAGCACTTAGAGACTGGCCATTTCTGCCCCCGCTTCCTTCCCAAACAAGTCCAGTAAAATTAACCATTCCTTCTGAGATGACTGGCAGTCTACAACACATGCACGTTTAACCAGCTTCTCTTTCCTTGGGGAAGCAATAAAATCGACACAGCTAGCATTTTCCATAGAGGCAGAGGTGGATCAAGAGGTGGGGAGCATGGTTGCCATTAATATTAAATACATTTACCATTAGACTATGAGTCAGAAAAGTATTCACACTTTCTTTTAGAAAAGGAAGCAAGGCTTTACATGTGCATATAGAAGACTATTTTAAAGCAGAGGACAGGAAGCATTCTTGAATCATTTGTTAAAGCTTTTTCTGTTTTAAAAAACAAAGTGTTTTTTTACTGAATGTCTAACTTTTTAACTTTAATATTACTGTTTTTTAATTATCAAGGGTATATGTAAATCCAAAATATACTACAGACACCATAGCTAGATCTCAGAAGACCCAAATTGTGCTCAGCAAGATTTCCAACCAGCTGTGTGCACTTCCCTTCTCTGACCTTCAACTTCCAGGTCTGGGAGGGAGAGACTGGATTAGACGTTCTCAAATTAAATTCCAAGTCGGCAATTCTACAGCTGTATGAATTCTTGAACCAGGGTACAATCTAGCACTTTTATTTACAAGGAAGACTTTCTGTGACTTCACTTACTCAAAAATCTTAATGGGCATTTTAGTTATGAAAGTAATACATTATAGTTTCAGCCATACGAAAACCTATGTTAAAGAGTGAAACCACCCTTGCCCATCCCCAACCTGCTCAGCCCTGCCCTGAGGTTAAGTCACCAGTTCTCACCTTGTCCCCTTCAGCCACGTGACAGATGACGTCCCCAGTGGATGGATTGACCGTGGGGAAGGTTTTCTTGCTGACGGCATCATGCCACTCATTGTTTATAAAGATCTGCAGTGAACAGGAAGAAAGTCTTGAGGAACAGCTCTACTGACCACCAGCAATGTTTTAAAAAAAAAATCAGACAGAACAAATAGGAATTAACTTCAGAGGTATGTGGCCTAGAAGTTAAAAGCACAGGCCTTGGAGACAGTCCAAGCTGGAGCACCCACTCTGCTAAAAGTACTGAGGTAAAGCACCAGTCCTTTCAATGCCCTGGTTTCTTTGGCCCAAAAATGAAGACTACATACCTTTCTTATCAGTTATCTGTATCTACCACTGTGTGCTGCTACTGCTGCTAAGTTGCTTCAGTCGTGTCCAACTCTGTGCAACCCCAAAGACAGCAGCCCACCAGGCTCCGCCGTCCCTGGGATTCTCCAGGCAGGAACACTAGAGTGGATTGCCATTTCTTTCTCCAATGCATGAAGGTGAAAAGTGAAAGTGAAGTCACTCAGTCGTGCCCGACTTAGCGACCCCATGGACTGCAGCCTACGAGGCTCCTCCATCCACGGGATTTTCCAGGCAAGAGTACTGGAGTGGGTACCACTGTGTGACATCACCTCAAAATTTGGTAGCTTAAAATCATTTATTACCATCTCTCACAGTTGGGTCCATTGATTGGGCTCAGCTGGGCAGGGCTTGGTCATATGGTTGTAGAGCGAGGGCACCTGGGGCTGAAGATAGAAGATGCCTGCTCACTCGCATATCTNGTACCACTGTGTGACATCACCTCAAAATTTGGTAGCTTAAAATCATTTATTACCATCTCTCACAGTTGGGTCCATTGATTGGGCTCAGCTGGGCAGGGCTTGGTCATATGGTTGTAGAGCGAGGGCACCTGGGGCTGAAGATAGAAGATGCCTGCTCACTCGCATATCTGTAGCCACACAGGTGCATGGGCTTCCTGACTCCATGGCAGCCTCAGGCTACTTAGACCTCTCACATGACAGCTGGCTTCCCAGAGTGTTCAACAACACCAGGCAGAAGCTGGAAGGCTTCTTCCTTTTTTTTTTTTTTTAAAAGTCTTCTTTGTTAATTTATTGATGTTTATTTTTTGGCTGCGCAGGGTCTTCCCTGTGGTGTGAGGGCTCTTTGCTGTGGCACAAGGGCTTCTCTGGTTGGAGCACAGGTTCTCTAGTTAACGGCACACAGGCTTAGTTGTCTCATGGCATGCGGGATTTTAGTTTTCCCCAACCAGGGATCGAACCCACATCCCCTGCATCAGAAGGCAGATTCTTAACCACTGGGCCAACCAGGGAAGTCCCTGAAAGGCTGCCTAAGATCTAGATTCAGAAGTCATGCAGCCTTATTTCTGCTACCAAATTCTATCAGTCACGTTATGTCATAGAAACCACCGTTCCTCTACCACGCTACTGTCAGGGTCATTATGAGAACTAAGTTAGATTCTTCTTTTCATCCCTTCAGTACATATTTAGTGAACATCTGCAGTGGGCAGGGCACGGTTCTAGGGTTGAGGACACAGAGTGGGATCCAAACTCAGGAAGGGCCTTTCTTTTGTGGAGCTGGCATTCTCGTAGGCACAGAAAATAAAGACACAATCGAATATACAACGCAGCCTCAGACTGCCGTCTTAAGTGCAAAAGAGAAAAGCGAGATGCAGGGAGAGTACTGAAGTGAGGGAAGAGAAAGAACTCTAGCTGGGATGGTCAAGGAGGGCTTCTCCAAAGAGCAGACATTGCCGTGAGCCCTGACTGATGAAAGGAGCCAACCGTAGGAAGAGTGGGGGAGGAGGAGCAGTGCAGGCCACAGGGACAGCAAGTGCAAAGGCCCTGGGGCAGAAGTAAGTCTGTGTGTTAGAGAAAAAGCAAAGGTGGCCAGAGTTACTGGTGATCAAGGTAGGAGATGGGGACAGAGAGGAGGGTGGGTCCTATGAAGCCAGCTGTCCCCCTGAGGCTGGGGAAATTGGTCTCAGGAAGCGGGCTAAGGTGTTTCAGTCCCTTTAACCAAGGCTGGGGCGAAGGTCACAGGTGGGGTGAAGTCAAGGCCATCTGTCCAAGGCCTCTCTGCCTTCCTTTCCCAGGGGCTCTCCTGAGCCCCAGCATCCTCCCATGGCCTGGCCATGGCTGAGGACCCAGGCAGTCTACAGTCACTCAGCCAGGTTCTCTGGAAATGTGTGTGGGTTTCACTTAGGTTGGCTGATCCTCAATCTGAAGGGAAAAAAGCCACCTCTGTTTCTTCCTGCAGGAGGGTTGGGAAGTGAGCTACAGGTCACTTCCAGTGGAGGGTACAGGTGTGGCAGAAAGAGTTAAGCCAAGTTCAGGCTAGACTGGGCCACACCCTACCTGCGTGTTCCCCTCTGAGAAATCAGCTTCACCTCCTGGTGAACTTGGAGGAGAGGGAGGCCCAGGGGGAGGAGCAGAGATAACATCCATGGAGGAAGGAGGAGGGCCTGGCACAGAGTCTGTGACCACTCTGAGCATCTGTTCCCATCACCACCTGAGTGCAGGTGCAGGTCTCCAGCCTCACACCCACTGCTTCACGGACACACTTGAAGCCAGAGATGAGTGGGGTGAGATGGGCTGGCCTTGAACTGCTCCCTCCTCTTGACTGAGATGTCAGCGCCTGGTCCCATGAGGATGTTCCCCCCTCACACCTACATGTCGTGGAAATGGCTAACAACTGTTATTTAGCTACTTATTATATGGCAGCCCCTGTATTGGAAGCTTTCCAAAACTGGATCATTCCCATTTAAACTTCATAGCAAACCTAGGTGAGTTTCATCCTCTCTAAAGTGGGGGGTAGGGGTGGGGGACACTGAGGCACAGAGAGGCCAAGTCACCTGCTCAAGGTCACACAGCAGTGAAGGCAGAACTCAGATTTGAACTCAGGTCTCTGGAACTCTGAGACCTGTGCTCTTTGCCCAGTTCTCAGCTCCAGTCCAGAGCCCATGTCTGCCTTCAAGAAGGTCAGAACTCTTTTTTCTTAATCTTCAACTTTATGGTTTACTTACTGCCCTACTGCAAGTTTGATTTTGAGTTTTTATTATGGGTGCTGTAAAAAAGCACAGCCTCTGAGCCGCACAGACATGGGCTGGAATCCTGGCTCTACCTCTCTCAAGCTGTGACCCTGGGCCAATCCCTTCATCTCCAGATGCTTCATCAGTCTCTGGAAATAATATATCTGGGGGCTTAAATGTGAGGGTGAAATTCCACAAGGGGTGTAAAGCTCCCGGGCCAGGACCCCACACACACCGTGTCTCACCACCACAGTCCCTGTGTCCCTCCAGATCCCTCCATGGTAGCACGCAGAATTAGTCTATCCTGAGAAAGTCTCCACTGTTATTTCACAAACATCAGGAGGTATGAAGTGGACAATGGGCCAGTCTGGTGAAACTCCCCAGGTCCTACACCCTTCCTCCCTGGGTGAGGCCCACACTGTCCCCTAATCTTAGTCTAGGATCCTGGCAAAACCGCTCTCTGGCACTGGCCTGCCTCTCAGTGGCCTGAATTTGCTGAGTCACTCTCCATTGTTGAGTTTTCAACAGTCCATCCTCCCTTCTAACTAACAAGATAAGCTGGAGTTTGCAGGAACCTGGAATCTTCCTTCTGTTTACAGAGTTCCCACTTTCCCTCTCCTAGAACCAGGCGTTAATGGTCTCCTCCTTGGGGAGGTGGGGCAATGAGGGGGCAAGGTGAGGCACTGCCAAAGTTCTGCTTCGAGTGAGGAGAGTCTCATAGCAACTTCTCTTGAATAAACACAAGAGCAGATTCCAGGCCAAACGCTTCCTGACCTCTTGAAACCCAAAGCCTAACTTACATAACATGTTAACTCAGTCACCCTGGGAGGCAGTCCTACCAGGCTCTCACTTCCCCCTTCTAGCCTCTAGAGCAGGAAGGTTGACACAGGGTGCCTGCAGGAGGGGCCCGCGACAGGAGGAACCAGAAGGGCCCCGGAGCTGCAGGGTGAGCAGGGAGAGAGCAGAGGGTGCTCTGGATTCCGCACCTGCTGCGTACCAGGACCTGCATTGCTGCTGGGGTTCTGAGGGGCACGGGACAGACACGGAGAGCATCCACTCTCAGTGGCGATCATGGACTTTTATTTTGTAAATTGCTTTTTTTTATGAGTGAGTTTATCTTGGGCATGATTCCACAGGCATATCTGTCTCACTATTTTAAGCAACACAGCAATCTTCAAAACTTAACAGATCGCAATTTGTTGAGCCGTGTCCTACAAATGCACTTTAGGACAAGTTTTCACTACAAGCAGACCTCAGAGAGAGATTTTATTTTCAGTCCAGACCACTGCAATAAAGTACTGTAATAAAGGGAACCACATGAATCTTTAGGTTTCCCAGTGCACATGAAAGGTTTGTTTACACTATACCAGTCTTTGAAGGGTGCAATATTATATCTAAAAAAAAAAAAAAAAAAAAAAAGCGCCTACTTTGAACTGAAAGAAACCTTACTGCTAAAAAGTGCCAGTCATCTTCCGTGCCTTCAGCAAGCTGTAATTTTTTTTGCAGGATTTGAAACATGGTGAAAATTACCAACACGTGACAGAAAGACAGGAAGGGAGCAAGCGCTGTTGGGAAAAAAGCACTGACAGACTTGCTCCATGCAGAGTTGCTACAAACCAATTGGTAAAAAAAAAAAAAAAAAACAGTATCTTCAAAGTGCAGTAAAGCACAGCGCAATTAAATGAACTCTGCCTATACTCCTGATGGTGCTGCTGCAGTGAACATCCTCTGACTTGACGTGCATCTTTGCAAAGCTGGGGCAAGTTACTGAATAAAAATTAGAACTGCTGAGCTGCAGGATAACGTGATCCTTGGCTTCCTCAGATATCTCGTATTCCAGGTCCCCACATATTAGGAAATGCAAACAGAAACTTGGGGGGAGGGGAGAAGCTGGGGCAGGGAGCAAGGACTGCAGGATCCCGGAGAGGGGAGAGGAGTCTTAACCAAAGCGAGGACACAGGGATGGTCCAGTGCAGCCTCCATCCCATGGCAACGGACAGTCATCATCTGCCCATGGTCTCCAAGAAAAGGTTAAATGCCTTTCAGTAGCTCCAATTTACAGACACAGGACACATTCTAGAAAGACCGCATTTCCAAGCTCGGATGCATGAAAGAATTTGGGATCCATTACCTAGGAAATCTACATCTCTGGAATGTGTTCTTTTCCCTAAGAGTAACCAAATGCTTGGCTTTCTATCCTGGATGGCTTCTGCCAGCATCTGATTTTTCAGTGGCACTTGAGTACTTTATGTCAAAGAGAAAACATATTATCTTTTGTATTGCAAGATCCGAAGGAGAAACATTCAGGATCTGAACGCTGGAATGCCACATGCATTCACACTTTTCCACACAATCATCTAGATATCTCCAGGTTAGTTTGGGGTTAAGGCCAAGGGCAGTTACCTGGCACCGCCCCCAAGCCCTCCTCTGTCTCCTCCACATCCCCCAGGGTCCTTGGTCTCACATTCCTGGATTTTCACCACTTTCAAGATGGAAGGGCTGACTCCACTGTGTACTGTTTGCCAGACAGGCAATTTCAATTTGTCGACATGCCTGTGGGCTTATGGTTGGGCAATCTCTATCTCATTGCAATCCCTTCTCTGGCCAATTTCAACACTCCCAATATGTCCCCACAATCTTGTTCACATTAACACCACCATTCTTTGCAAAAAGGCCCTTCTGAGTAGAACTCTTAGGTTCCCATGCCTTGCTACTAGAACACAAGATTGTAAACAGTTTCATAAATGTCAACCTTCAATATTTACTGAGCGGTAATTATATTCCAGGTGGCTCAGCGGTAAAGAATTTGCCTACCAGTGCAGGAGATGTAGGTTTGATCCCTGGGTTGGGAAGATCCCCTGGAGTAAGAAATGGCAACCTACCCCAACATTCTTGCCTGGGAGATCCCACGGATTAGAGGAGCCTGGCGGGCTACAATCCATGGGGTCAAAAAGAGTTGGACATGACTGAGTGCACACACACACACACACAGACAAATTATCTTCCTTGGTGTGGGAATACAAATGTGAACACAAACTTGGCTCCTCCCTTCCAGTTTAAAACATTCAGTTCAACTATCTCATAAATATTTACATCCTTGTTTGACAAGGCCTGGTCATGAGGCATCATAGCATGGGGTCTTGTATGTTAAGAACTAACAGAGCTAATCTTGAACCCTGGTTTCACACAAATGTGAACTTGACCTCCCTGAGCCTTAGTCTCCTGATCTATGCGATATGGTTCCTACAGTTGTTGGGAGGATGAAACGTGAAAATGTAGGTTCAAGTTATCAGGCACAGCGCCTGACAGATCGTAAGTAATCAATCATCATGGCTATTGGGTCACAGAATTCACGTGTACGTCCACAATACACATGGCTAGTCTCAACATTGTCCTAACCCAGTCACCTCTAACTCAGCCAGTTCCCAGCATGCTCTGGGCATACTGAACAGCATTTCTGTTTCTTTATAATAGAAGCAGGAAAAACCAAGGTGGGGCCAGTGAACTCCTCTGATTCCCTGGGTTGCCCAAATCTATTGTTTCTACAAAGGCTCTCAAAAATCCTCAACAAGCAGTAAAAGCAGCGCGATCAACATGGGGATATTTCACTTGACTCATTCAGCCTGCAGCCAACTCCGAACCGCAGCCTAGCCCAACAGAGGTTTGGTTCATTTCCTAAGACTCTGCAAGGAAAACAAGATAATTCAAAACTCCTATTCTGTATATATCACCTGTTAGCAGTGGTAATAGGAATCCATCCAGGACAAGTTGAGGCAAGAGGACCCCAAGAAAGTCGACCAAAGCACCCCACTGTACCTCTTCTAGTTAAGAAACAGAAGTGGGAGGAGAAAGATTCATTGCCTATGCCACCCCCTCTTCAAGGAGAGACCCAACAAACTTGAAATGCAGCATTCTGCACCCCCAGTCACCACCACCATGTCCTTGGATGGGAAAATCCAGCGCCTATAGAAGCAACTTCAAACCCTAGGTCACAGCTCCTTTGGGGCAAGCTCCAGGATCCAGAAGAATTCACTGAACATCAAGGAGTCAATAATCCCCAGGGAAATGTTGGAGCATATGATCTAGTTTGTACCTAGAGTCTCTGGCAAGAAACTTAAAATATTCGGGGATTACAAGAGTTCAACACTGAAAACCGCCCAAGGAGCTTTAAAATGTGCCAATACAGCAGAATGTCATCCTCATGTGAACTGCTTTGCAACCTTGGGAAAAGTAAGATTGGAATCTATTAATTTAGGAAGATAACCCAAATAACCAGAGATCAAATTGCCAATATCCGCTGGATCATGGAAAAAGCATGAGAGTTCCAGAAAAACATCTANCTAGTCCCCTAGTTTTGGGGGCCAAAATTCCTCATGCCCATCCTACCCTCACTGCTTAAGGAAATCTTACCTCCAAGATTCAGCCTCAGATCTGCGTCTTCCGGGGAAGTCTTCTGGAGCCACACTAACCCCCTTTAGCTGCTTTCACACAATTTTCTGTTCTCACACAATTTTCTGTTCAAGGTCCACCAAACACTGAAGCCCAAGATGAAGTGCTTGTGCTGAAACCCTAATATGTCTGTGCCTCCATTTGGCTCCGTCTGTCCAAAGCACTAAATACAGTTTAGCTCTCAACCTAGACTTCTCCCTGAGGATCTGTATTGGCTCATTCTTTCTTCCATCTTTCTTTCAATCTGTTTTCTGTGCTCTTATGTAAGTCTTTATTCTGATTTTTTTTTTTAATATGTATTTTACTTACTTGTTTGGCTGCACTGTGTGTTAGCTTCAGCATGTGGGATCTAGTTCCCTGACCAGGGATGGAACCCAGGCCCCCTGCATTTGGAGTGTGGAGTCTTAGCCACTGAACCACCAGGGAAGTCCCTTCGATTTTTTTTTTTTTAACCTCTTTTTTTCTCTGGGTCTAACTTTGTTCCTTGTTCTCCAGTGCTCCTTGTCTGTGGACTCACTGTTAAGAATGGAACTGGCAAAAGCAAAATATCCAGAGAGGAAAGAGGAATGAAGCCAGGGAAGAGCTAAGCAAGCAAAATGTGACTTCTTTTCAGGTGCCTCAGAGGGGAGAGGTATGAACACTTTGACATGAATAAATGTTGTCCTCCTGCCCTGCTGAGGTCATTGGGAAAAGCACCCAGTTGGGTAAGAAACAGTCCTCTGTTCCTCTAAGAAGATAACGCCAAGCCTTAGCTTTGAAATATTCCAACGTGTTTCATTGTTAGGGCCCAAGAGCATGTTTTCAAGTTAAAAAGAATCTAGTTACCCCATGTTCTCTAAAAACAGTGGTAACTGAGGTGTCCATCTAAAATGGTGAGATTTTAGATATTTGGATATTTACTCCCAGTGCTAGGACACTGACACTATCAAATGGAAGATGTGTTTTGTTTTGTTTTGTTTTGCAAAACATTGGTGGGAATTAATTCAAAGCAATATTTTTAAAAATATTTATTTATTGTTTACTGGGCTGCGCCAGGGCCTAGTTGTGGCACACAGTATCTTTTTTAAATTGCAGCATGCAAACTCCTCTTAGTTTCAGCATGTGGGATCTAGTTCCCTGACCAGGGATCAAACTGGGGCCCCGTGCAGTGGAAACGCAGAGTCTTCCACCAGGCAAGTCCTTCAAAGCAACATTTAAACTGGAAGACATTCTCTCTCAGAGCTAAGAGGAGAAAATGTGGCCCAGACTGTGCGCAGGCTGCCTTCCTTCCTCACGAGCGCACACACACAGAGGACAGGCTGCCAGCACAGCACACCCCGCCTGCAGCCTGGCACTTGGTGCAGCTGCTCCAAACACCCCACACGGCTGCCCCCTAAGGCAGTGAGGAGGTACCCCCAAGATTCCCTGGCTTCAGAAACAGCCTCATACATTTTCTTCATGGCAAGACATGTCTCCTTGGCTGGGTGGGGCTTCTTTTTCCTCCTTCTCCTTTTCCAGTAAGGCAGCCAGCACCTCTCAAGAAGCCCCTCGGAGATGGTAAAAACCCATGCCTCTGAGGAGAAAGAACTCTGCAGTCTCAGAGATCAGGTTTGAATTCAGTGACAGGCTGTGTGATCTTAGGCAAGCTGTGTAACCTCTTTGAACCTCAGTCTGCTCACCTCCTGCTGCTGCTGCTACTGCTGCTGCTAAGTTGCTTCAGTCTGTGCGACCCCATAGACGGTAGCCCACCAGGCTCCCCCGTCCCTGGGACCTCCTAAATGGGCATAAAAAATGTACCTGCCAGTTATTGCAAGTGTTCAAAGTAACACATGTGCAGTTCTTGGCACCTGGTAGGTTCTAGACATCTAGCAGCTATCACTCCATTTAGGTGATGAAGTGAGGGGAATCCTGCCATTCTCCTCGCCCTGCTTTCCCAGATGGGGTCCCCAGACAAGCAAGCAGTAACGCTGAGTGCATTAGGGAGGCAGACCTGCTGAGTCACACGGCACTGTAACCAGGTCGCAGGTTCACTACCTGCGTGTCTGCCCGTGAGAGCTGCAGCCGTGGCTGGTCCAGCTGTGCCCGGCCTGGTGAGCCCCCCCGCAGGCCCACATCCCCGCTTGAGCACAGCCTCCTCTTTAGTCCCTTCCAGACTCCAACCACATGACACACTGGTGTGTACTGTGAGTCAACTCATTTAATCTTCAAACAGTCCTGGGAGGGAATTCTCTCTCCATTTTTCCAAATGAGAAAACCAACCCCGTGAGATGAAAAATCTCTTCCCTGTCATCACCCAGCCCATCTGTTGCAGAGGCAGGATCAAAACCCAAGCTGTCGGAATCCAGAAGCATAGCTGACAAAGAGCCTCTCCTTGACGGATCTCTGGACGGGCTTCTCTCAGCTAGCTTTGCTTTTTGCGGTGCCGCGTGGCTTCCAGGAGCGCTTGTGAATAGTTCCCCTGACCAGGGATCAAACCCAGGCCTCTGTAGTGAAAGCGCCAAGTCCTAACCGCTGGACTGCCAGGGAATTCTGTAAGCTGTCTTCCTGACTGGGCTTCAACTTCGGCCTATAAAAACTGCAGACTCTGCACCAAAGTTTTAGTCCACCCTCGGCAGCTCGGCAGCAGCACATGCGAAGACCTGAATAAACATTAACATTGTTTCTAGTAGCTCAAGGCCACAGCCCTAGGTTGGCCCAGCAAATGTGCTTGCCTGAGAAAACTCAAGGCTGCCAGAAGTTACTGTTTATTCCAGCCAATGCCTCAAGATATGGCCCCTTTTCCAGTCTCCGGGAGGCTAGGAGCCTAATTTCCTTAAGCGCCAGTTAGCAAATCCACATAAGCTTCGTGTGGACCAGTGCCGTCCTCCTGCCCGCTTTCTGTAGATTCAGCAGGAATTTCCCTGTGTAAACCTCGCCATTGCCCCTGCCTGCTCTCTCATTCTTCTCTTAAAATGTGCCCCCGTACAAACGGAAGTTGAAGTGAGTTCTTGCCAGGCCCTTGTTCCTACTCCAGTTGTTGTTGTTTAGTCAATTAGAGCTTGCTCAAGCTCATGCCCACTGAGTCAGTGATGGTCGTCTCCTTCTCCTCCCGCCTTCACTCTTTCCCGGCATCAGGGTCTTTTCCAATGAGTCAGCTCTTTGCATCAGGTGGCCAAAGTATTGAAGTTTCAGCTTTAGCATCAGTCCTTCCAATAAATATTCAGGGTTGATTTCCTTTATGCTACTGATACTGTGATAGCATATTATTAATATGTGTCCTTAACACTTTAATGTCTGTCTCTGTTTATCTGTGACAAATAGCTCTTTACCACTACCAGGTAATCTAACTAATGTTGGAAAGATAGAGAATTCCCTGAAATCATTTCTCTATTTGGCCAACTTTTTTTTTTTTAATAAGATCTTAGTTTCCCAGCCAGAGATCTAACCTGTACCCCCTATATTGAAGTGCAGAGTCTTAAACACTGGACAGCTAAGGAAATCCCTCACCCATCTCTCCTGGGAGAACGGTGCCTCCAGAGTACTTGTCCAATAGATGGTCACAGGTCTGGACCCCAGGTTTCTGAAGTCTGGGACTCCCCCGTCTTTCTGCTGTGACTCTCACACATGTTGGCAGGGTGGATGGAGGGGAGAGGGCTATAGCCACGTGGCACCTTGGAGGAAAGTGTAAATACTGAGCCAGATGTCGAGCACCTCTGGGATATCTGTGGGAAGAAAATAGTTAGTATATTTTATAATCAGATTTTGTTCCCTTTCCCAAGACACACTAAGAAGGCAGGCCCGGTCATGTAGGGACAGCGGCAAGCTGTTAATTGCGCCACAGATAAAACTGGTCAGGCACGCTCATCACCACGCCAAGCTCGTTCACATCCAAGCTGACACTCACAACCACATGCTGCCTCCCACTCCAGAGGGCCCTGTGCTGGTGCAGCACCACATTCGTTACCTCATCCGTCCCGGTTCACTGACAGGTGGGAGGGGGCTGGAGAAGCCAGACAAGGACCAGGTTGGTGGTGGTTCAGTCCCCCAGTCGTGTCCGACTCTTGCGACCCTATAGACTGTAGCCCACCAGACTGCTGTGTCCATGGGGAATCTCCAGGCAAGAATACTGGAGTGGGTTGCCATTTCCTTCTCCAGGGGATCTTCCTGACCCAGGAATCAAACCTGGGTCTCCTGCATTGCAGGCAGATCCTTTACCAGCTGAGCTACAAGGGAAGCCCAAGGACCAGGTTAAATGTCCTTTATTCTTTAGATTCTTTACTCATTTCTTGTTGAGGCCCTGCCCCCACCCCCTGCCTATCCTTGCCTTTTTTCCGTTTTGTGTTAAATTAAATTTAAACATTTTTTAAAATTTATNTCCTTTACCAGCTGAGCTACAAGGGAAGCCCAAGGACCAGGTTAAATGTCCTTTATTCTTTAGATTCTTTACTCATTTCTTGTTGAGGCCCTGCCCCCACCCCCTGCCTATCCTTGCCTTTTTTCCGTTTTGTGTTAAATTAAATTTAAACATTTTTTAAAATTTATTTTGGCGCTGGGTCATCACTGCTGCACACAGGCTTTCTCTAGTTGCGGCAAGCAGGGACTACTCTCTAGTCGCGGAGCACAGGCTCTAGGCTTTCAGGCTTCAGTAGTTGTGGCTCAGGGGCTCCAGAGCCTCAGGCGCAGTAGTCATGGCACACAGGCTTAGTTGCCCTGTGCCATGTGGGATCTTCTCAGACTAGGGATTAAATCCTGTCCCCTGCACTGGCAGGCAGATTCTTAACCACTGGACCACAAGGGAAGTCCCTCTCTTTTTTCATTTTAATTTTGAAAGTGGTTCTTTTGGGAGACCTATGCAGCATTGAGAAACTAGCTCTAATCCTTCTTCATCCTGGTGAACTTTGGAGAGCAGAAGGATCTTTTCAAAATTCATATCATATAAAAATTCATATTCATACCCTGACAGTCCAGTGGTTAAGACCCTGTGCTCCCAATGCAGGGGGTTTGATCCCTGGCCAGGTAAGTAAGATACTGAATGCTACATGGTGCAAAAAAAAAAAAAAACCCCAAACAAGCGAAAACTCAAGTCAGTGCATGTCACACCACTACCTAAACTCACATTTGTCACGATTAGGACTAATAGCAGACTCCTAACCAAGGCTTCTGAGGCCTCACATGACCCAGCACCTCCCACTGTCTTTGCTTTGCACCCAGACACACTGGGCTGCCCCCTGGGGCCTCTGCCTCTGCTGCTGCTGCCTCTGAAGCAGCTTTGCCTGTTGGCATCCTGCAGGTCTGGCCCAACTGCCTCTTCTGGAACCAGTCCCCCACACTGAGCCCCCAGGTGCCCACCCCCAGCAGTGCCCATCATGTCACCTACCTCAGTACCCGCAACATCACCCACCGCGGTCTCAGGCACTTGCCACCATCCCCCACTTGAGATGTGGGCCCCTCGATAACGGCAACTGGACCAGTTGTTTTCTCGTACATTCCCCAAGGCCTACACCAGCCCCCAGCCGAGAGGCGGGGTACAGTTCACAGTGATGAGTGGAATTATTTCATGGAATGGGAGACCCTGGATGAGGGGCTGCTGGAGGCCGCATCTCTGTGACTCGCATCCATCAGGCACTGGTCACTGTCCCCCACCGCTCCCCCCCAATTTGCAGCACAGTATCTGATGGAGACTCTGAGTTGCCCCACAACATGGCTTCTATTTCCATCCCTGCAGTACATGACTTAGCAAGCAAGGGGAACCTCAGAGGCCACAAGAGAAATTCTAGAGCCATATGATAAACCGGTCCATCAGCCAAGGCATTTACTTTTTCAGAAACTCCTCTTCCTTTCTAAGGCTGGAAGCAAGAACACAGGCTGCTAGAACCTTGTCAGAGTTTGCAAAACGTTGTTTGCCAGTGTGGCTGATGTTGTGACAGCAGTTCGTTTGGGGGCTTGAATTTAACTTTACCTTCCATGAGCAGCAGGTAGTAGAGGAGAGCCTGGACCTGCCTCCCCAGACCACGGGGGCAGGAGTATCGGGGGAGCCCTTTCACAAGCCCCCCGTGACTCCCCAGTACCCTGAAGGCCCATAGCCCTGGCTATGCAGCAGGCGGGCACTCTCTCCAGTAAAGTGGTTCCCTCAAGGGGGTCAGGTCTGTAATGTCAGGTAAGCAACTTAGCATGCACACATGCACAGGTCATTCTTGGGGACTTCCCTGGTGGCTCAGTTGGTGAAGAACCTGTCTGCCATGCAGGATGCCCTGGTTTGATCCCTCAGTCGGGAAGATTCCCCTGAAGAAAAGAATGGCTACCTAATGGAACCACGTGGGAGGATGGCCCCTGCCTACATGGTCTGACCTGAAATGGGCAACTGTTGGCCACATCATCCCAAATCATGAGATTAGCAGACCAGGTCAACAGCCAGTGGCTTATCTCTGCCGACCACCCGGGCTCACATGCACCCACTCCTTGAAGAGCTCAGATCTCAAGTGAATGAGCATGTCCAGCTTTCTCCACGAATACTGCTCTCAGAACTGTAGTGGCATACTGCCCCCCACCTCCCCCTCCCCCAACAACCATTCTGACTACAGAGCAGATGGACATTGGCCCTCACAGACCAGAACACCATGGTCCTTTTCTGACCTTACCATAAGCAGGAGTGAGACGGCTGATTCGGGGGTAGGGGGGGTCACTGCATGTGTGCCCTCCTTGTACACGGGTGGGCCAGTGCACTGGGCAGAATCTTGTGTGTGCTCAGTCATGTCTGACTCTTTGCAACCCCACAGGCAGGATCTTGTGTAAACTCAAATATGGGGAGGCAACTGAGACAGGGGCCAAGGGATTGAGACTTGGGGAGGAGGCATGGTGTGGTTAGAAGGCTGGGCCTGGTGTAAGAAGGACCTGAAAGTTAAGTGAAAGTGTCAGTCGCTCAGTGGTGGTCAACCCTGCGACCCCGTGGATGGTAGCCCACCAGGCTCCTCTCTCCATGGGATTCTCCAGGCAGGAATACTGGAGTCGGTAGCCATTCTCTTCTCTAGTGGATCTTCCCAACCAAGGGATCAAACCAGGGCATCCTGCATGGCAGACAGGTTCTTCACCGTCTGAGCCACCAGGGAAGCTCCTAAGAATGACCTGTGCATGCGTGCATGCTAAATTGCTTCAGATGTGTCCGACTCTTTGTGACCCTATGGATAGTAGCCCTTCAGGCTTCTCTGTCCATGAGACTCTTCAGGCAAGAACATTGGAGTGGGTTGCCATGCCCTCCTCCAGGGGATCTCCTCAACCCAGGGAAAGAAGGACCTAGGTTCCCCCAAATCTGAGCTGAGCTCCTTGCAAACCGAGTGACCTTAACAAGTCACTTCACTTTCTTGTACTTCTGTTTCACATATTCAAAATGGAGGAGGGACTAGGACCCCTCCTAGGGTTGTTCTGAGGAGGAAAAGGAAAGTCATGTGTGGTGAGTGTGCAACAAAGAGAGGCTGTTAGTCTACAGGAGGTTGGGCAAGTTGAAGGAGAGGGAGTCTTGCATCTGTTGTAAATGATTCAGAAGAACCAGCGATCTTAACTGTGCTCACCTGAACACACTATCAGCTGCTCCGGAGGCCATGGACAGGATACCACTCGAGTCATGGCAGTATCCAGAGCTGCAAACTTTAAGGACAAGGAGCTGTGATGAGGAGGGCAGACCCCAGGGCGGAATGCTTGGAAGAATCATCTGTTTCACAGGGAGGAGTAGAAACCATGGCTCAAAACCGAGACCCGAGGTCCCGCTAGACCGTGAGGCAGCCCTGCCTGGTGTACGTTGTGGGTCCAGCACCAAGGGAGGGTGGAGGGGGTGGCGGTGGTGACCAGGATGGTGACTCAGCTTGTGGTATGGTGTGAACAGTTGTCTGATCAAGGACAGACTCTGGGCATCTTCCCAGGTGACTGGCAGTGTCCCCAGAGTGGGAATGGCTTGTGCTTCATTCAGGGTAGTGGCCAGCTCTGTTTCCAACTGGACAGTGGACCAAGGCCAGCCAGAACTCGGGGGAATTGAGCTGCGAGGATCTACCCTGAGTGTGGGCATTTGATCCCCTTACAGCCCTCATACCTGGCATTAGAGGGCTGCAAAACTGGGACCTTGAGCCTGGGTCACTCCCACCCCTCCACCCCTTCGCCCTCCCAACACTGTCCCCCCAACCAAGTCCTCTCAGCTAAGGGGTGGAGGCCCCATGGAGAGCTGGAGCAGGCAGGTGTCAGCACAGCACCGTGCCTGGTGTTAGAAACACTCAGAAAGAGCCATTTGAGGAGTAATATCACATCTGAAAGTAAAGCTTCTCCTCTAGCTAATTCCTTTTGCTTACTCTTAGTGTGCCTGATGTGTGGCCAGTCCAGGGGGGACGTAGCTGAGGCTGGGCCTGTTGTCTAGGACCCAGAAATTCTTCAGGTTGATAAAGCAGAAAGTTCAGTCCTCTTTTATTGTATCTTTTCTTTTTTCTCTTTTCATAGCTTTTTCAGTTTTGAAGAGCTGCCCAAGCAGTTCCCAGAAGAGTTGATCACATTTATTTCAAGGAGCCAAGCGCTCTCTCTGAGGTATCCGGAGCCGGGAGGGAAGAGCTGGCGTGTGCAGATTCAGTCCCTCACCACGACCTCAGGACCTGTCCTCTGTGAGGCTCCCGCCCTCCCTCCCAAGGCCTCCTGCCTCTTTCCCACCACATCCGGGAGGTGGGCTGCTCCATCTCTACAAGGGACTAGGAGACTTCTGCCAGGACTGTGCCCTGCTCAACCAGGGACTTTGCCTGTGGACACAGGAGACAGGACCGGAGGTGCGGGGCTGCGCCCTTCAGAGGAGGTGGGTGGAAGCACAGGAGAGGGCAGGGGGCAGGGGGTGGAAGCAGACTGGTCAGTTCATCTGCCATTTGGCCAGTTTTCCAGCCCTTAGAAACTTCCAGGGGGAAGAACCAGATGCAGACAATGTTCGAGGGCACCGTGGGGCTAGTCAAATTGGTGCCTGCACAAATTACCTCTGGGAGCCCCTTTACTCCAGCCCTCCTGCCCTTTCTGGGCAGGCCCAGCCACCAGCCAGGACAGAGCTTGCTCTGCGCCGCCTCAGGCCCAGGGCTCCCCAGTGTGTCGAGAGCTGTATTAGGCATTACTGACAAAATGGAGGCACGGCCTCAACCCCCTCTCCTCAGCCTGCAGGCACGGTCCCGGGATGAAGGAGTGAGGTCTTGTGATTCTGACTTGTTCTTTCCTTTCTTTGGTTGAGTTGACTGGAAAGAATGTTAAGGTGCTNTTAGGCATTACTGACAAAATGGAGGCACGGCCTCAACCCCCTCTCCTCAGCCTGCAGGCACGGTCCCGGGATGAAGGAGTGAGGTCTTGTGATTCTGACTTGTTCTTTCCTTTCTTTGGTTGAGTTGACTGGAAAGAATGTTAAGGTGCTTATTGTTCTTGAAAGGAGCATGAGAAAGCACAAAGTCTTCTGCAGTTGTGCCCAGAAAATAATCAATAAAGTAACCATTGACATTTGTTCAAGGATCTTTACAAAGAGTGTTCCAGGATGAGCACATAGGCCGCAGCTTGAGGCCATGGGAAGGATTGTTATCTGAGATNAGGTGCTTATTGTTCTTGAAAGGAGCATGAGAAAGCACAAAGTCTTCTGCAGTTGTGCCCAGAAAATAATCAATAAAGTAACCATTGACATTTGTTCAAGGATCTTTACAAAGAGTGTTCCAGGATGAGCACATAGGCCGCAGCTTGAGGCCATGGGAAGGATTGTTATCTGAGATCTGTTTGTGAGGGGAATGTTTATGGCAAAGGAAGTTTGCTGAGCTTAGGGTTTAGGAATAATTAAGAATAGCTAGAAGGCTTTTTAGGAGATAGTGAGCTTAAGATACTAGGGGCAAGCAGGATTTAGAAAGATAAGAAATAAACTGAGGAATATGGTATGCAGCCCAGACAGAAGCATGAGTTACAATGTAATCACGAGTAAACACAATTCTGAGAGAACTGCTGAAGCAGGAACTCTGTTTAAAGGGCAAAAAGGAGACAATAAATTTGGATGAAGGGGAGCTGAAAATGTAAAACCTCTGACCTAATGCTTTTGTCAAAGTATAAAAGAAGACCTGCTGCTCGAAATAAACATGCAGTCCCGCACCTTGAGTCAGAGGCTGCATCATTTTCTGCCGACACCGCTCATCTCTTCAGGCCGATTCCCTGGCTGCTGGAGCTGGACTCCAGCACCAGGGATTCAGGCAGAAATGGTGGCACCTCACACAGGCCAGGAGGACGCCCTCTGCTGGCAGCAGGACCTGCTTTACATCCTGTGGGGCCCTTGGGAGCAAAGTCTGGGTGCCAGACCCCACTTGTGAACAACTCCTGTTGCAACAGGGATCCAAGCATCTTTGAGAGCCATAGGCAATCAAGAAAGGTTATATAGGGTCCTTCCTCTCGTGTTTTTTTCTTCTTTTTTGACTCTGTCAGGTCTCAGCTGCACACAAGATCATTAGTTGCAGGATGTGAGATCTAGTTCCCTGACCAGGGATTGATCCCAG
This sequence comes from Neotragus moschatus, assembly GCA_006410615.1. Taxonomy (NCBI): domain Eukaryota; kingdom Metazoa; phylum Chordata; class Mammalia; order Artiodactyla; family Bovidae; genus Neotragus; species Neotragus moschatus. Next base: position 4,761,565 of record SJYA01002485.1, on the reverse strand, counting down.
GCCCCCTGCATTGGAAGCTCAGTCTTAGCTACTGGACCATCAGGGGAGTCTCCCAACTTTTTTTTAAAAGCTAAACACAGTTATGACACAAATAATATATCTCATGGCAGAAATAGTATATATTTGCAGACAAAAAAGAAAAAAGAATAAGAAGATACGAACAGCTGGTATCCAATCATCTGTCACTTACACCTAGTATTTGGTGGATACCCTTTTGCACTCTTTGTACGTGCATATACATACATAGGCTACCCCAGTGGTTCAGTGGTAAAGAACCCACTTGCCAATGCAAGAGACTCAGGTTCAATCCTGGGTTGGGAAGATCCTCTGGAGGAGGAAATGGCAACCCACTCTAGTATTCTTGCCTGGAAAATTCCATGGACAAAGGAGCCTAGCAGGTTACAGTCCATGGGGTCACAAAGAATCGGACACAACTGAGCACACACAGACACATACATACATCTGCATTTCTTACCGAAAAATGGAGTCATACTCTATATAATGCTTTATAGCCTGATTTTTTAAATTTAGGAACATCTCTCTATAAATATTAAGGAATAATTTTATTTTGGAATTTTCTGCATGCCCATACCACGGTTATCTGACCAGGCTTCAGTTGTTAGCCTTATACGTTGTTTTCAACATTGTATAATCACCACTATGATGAACCTTCTACTATCAAATATCAAATCCAATTACTCCTTGTGACCACATCTTCTAGTGGAATGGCCACACCAATACTATGGCACCTTCTAGGACTTCTTTTTAAATTTTTTAAAATTTTATTATTATTATTTTTTCTCATTAAACTTTTTTTAATGGGTTTCAAATTCTGTGACAGATTTTTGGTCAAGTTGTTTTCTTTAAAAAGTAATGATTTTAAAAGCTAATAACTAAAAAAAAAAAAAAAAAAAAAAAAATAA
>SJYA01002485.1:4746170-4760524 GCA_006410615.1 Neotragus moschatus | reverse complement strand
AAATAAAATATAAATTTAAAAAAAAAAAAAAAAAAAAAAAAAAAAAAAAAAAAAAAGCTAATAACTTAAACTCCCACACACAAAACATATGGTCCACAAAAAGAATTTCTTTTCTTTTTTTTTTAATTTACTTGGCTGCACTGGATTTTATTTGTGTCATAGGAGATCTTCGATCTTTGTTGCAGCAGGTGGGGCATAGTTCCCTGACCAGGGATAGAACCTGGGCCCCTTGCATTGGGAGTGCAGAGTCTTAGCTACTGCATCACCAGGGATATCCTACCTTCTAAAAGTTCTAATACATACAGTCAAACTGCTCTGCAGAATGGGACTGGAGTACTATACATAAGCCCTTAGAGAGAGGCTTTTTTTTTTTTTTTTAATTTTGTTTGGTTATGAATCCATTTTTGGCTGCACTGGGTCTTCGTTGTTGTGAGCAGGCTTTCTCTAGTTGCGACAAGTGGGCACTACTCTACTGCAGTGCACAGGCTTCTCATTGCAGTGGTTTCTCTCGCTTTGGAGCACAGGCTGCACTAGCTTCGACAGTTGCAGTGCATGGGCTCAGTAGTTGTGGCGCATGAGCTTAGTTGCTCCAAAACGTGTGGGATCTTACTGGACCAGGGATCAAACTTGTGTCCCCTGCATTGAAAGGCAGATTCTTAACTACTGGACCACCAGAGACGTTCTAAGAAAGGCATTTTCAAAGATAAAAAAACAAAACTAGTCACCCTGAAAAGGGTGCAAGTCTCAGGTTTGCTCAGTAATCCAAACACAATGGATTCTCCATTCTTTGTACAGAGTATCTTGTGAAATATTTGTTTCACCTCTGTGAAATCGACATGAATGGTTTGAATTTCCGATCCCAGTTAGAATTTCCTTTTGTGTGGGCATCCAACCTTTGAGGAGGTCACAGCAGAACAAAGTTTTTAGGACACTAGTGGAAGGTGGGTGGTGCAGGGCTGGATGCTGGAACCCCAGGTTCTCCCTGGTAACTGATTTTTAAAGACGATGTGGTAACAGGAGTGGCCAGCAGCAGGCCATCACCCTGTGGACCTTGAAACCTTGCCCTCTGCTGCCACACGACCTGGACTTTTCCCCTTCTGGCCACCTCAGCAGAGTGAGGCCTATTCTCTACCTTTCAGACTTCAGCAAAGTTAGCAGATACAAAGCAAAGACAGGAACACAGCTCCTTGAAAGACCAACATCTTGCTTCACTAGCCAAGTCTACTCTCAGAAAACAGAATCTGACGTCCGAGAGGAAAACAGACGGGCCTTCCCGAGCGCCAGTGCCCTCTCCAAGTGATGGATCCTATCGGAACCCACTCAGCCCTGGAGGATCATGAAGCCTCGGCCAGACTCAGGACCATGTTCTTCTTGGGCACAAGCGCCTGCTGGAACAGGACTTCGCTGTGGCCACCTGAAAGACCCAGAGGATTCCCCTGAGTGATCCGCCTACCCATTTTCCTCCGATGTATTTATCTCTTGCCTCAGGTCATCTACAGCAATATTCCTGCCTTTTGTTAGCCTTGTGACATGGTTGAAAGGGAAAGAAGGGCAGGAAGGAGCCTATTAAAGATGGAAAATAAGTCACTGATTTACAATATTATAAATGAACAGTTTGACCTTCCTATTATAAAACATGACTCTGCCTTAAGCTGCAACTCCCTGGTGGTATGTGACTCTAAATGTAGTGCCCCTACTGAAACAGTGAAGGCAAAATGTGAATGTCATCAGCAGAGAGAAAGACTCCCTGTGAGAGAAACTTCAGGCCAGGAGGCCGGCTGTCCACGCTGGGGTCCAGAAGGGGGATCTGGAGGGCACTTCTGCCTCCTGCTCCGTCCTCTGTGGCCTCGTCTGAAATTTGCCAACATGGATGATACTCACGGATGAAGGAAGAATGCAGGAGCGCGTGGCCTCCCAGATCTCATCGCACCCTTACAGGGGTTACTTCCCACACTGGAGCAAGGGCTGCCCAGAGCCTTTTCCCAGGCTCAGACCCGGACCCACAGAGAGGCAAAGTGCCCCAGGGGGGACGGCCTGCAGCTTCCTCCAGCCCCCACACTGTCAACAGCCAGATGACTTTTACCCTGAGTATCCAAGAACCAAGAGCACGGACTGCTGCTGGTAGCATGGGGCAGCTGGGCCTGTTTTTCCCACAAACGCAGAGTTGCCAGCGGGGACCCAGGGTGCCTGTCAGGAAGGGAGAGAGACAGACTCCCATCCTCTGATGCCAGCGCCATCAGGTCTCCTTGTACACATAGCCCTGGGCCAGGGAAGCTGAAGCCCGCGAGCAGACGGGGCCCCTTTAAGACTTCTCGTGGGCTTCCTTGGTGGCTCAGTGGTAAATAATCCACCTATGAATGCAGGAGACATAAATTCAGTCCCTGATCGGGGAAGATCTCACATGCCTCAGGGCAACTAAGCCTATGCACCACAACTACTGAGCCTGTGCTCCAGAGCCTGGGAGCCACGGCTACTGCGCCCCTGAGCCACAACTGCTGGAGCCTGCGGGCCGCCTGTGCTCTGCAACGAGAGAAGCCAGAGCAATGAGAAGCCCGCGCACTGCAGCTAGAGAGTAGCCCCTGCTCGCTGCAACTAGAGAAAAGCTGTGCAGCAGCAAAGACCCAGCACAGCCAAAATAGTAAGAATAATTTAAAAAAAAAATACTTTCCCTGATCAGATGAGGATCTGCAGGCGCTTGATCAGCTATAAGAGCAATTGATTTTTGTCCCAGTAAGGAAGAAATCCAACATCATAACAGCCATTTTTTAAAAAAGCACTGTGTCGAGTTGAAAATATAACAAGGAGACAAGAGGCTGAAAATTGCTACCTTCTCGCTGGCAGCCTGTCAGTGGAAATATGATGGCTTTGGTATAGTCTTCAGAATCAGACCAGTCCTGGACTCTGGGTTCTCTGCTTGCTGTGGGGGGCTAGTACCTTAGGCAAGTGACTCAAGTCACTTCTCCATTCTAGTGTCCTTCTCTGTAAAATGGAGATAATAAGACGGACCTTCTGGGGAGTGGTGGGGACTCAGTGAGGTGAGGTCTGCACTGCCCGTATGGATCACCCTGCAAAGTTAGCGCCTGGTAAATGAAAGGATTACCACCAGCCCTTCTGCTGTAGCACAGCAGACCTCGCAGCAGTCAAGAATGGCAAGCCCCTTGGTCTTTTCTGGATGGAATAGCAGGTTGTTTAGTCTTAATGGAGACAGCTCTAAGAAAACTGACCACTAGGGTGTATTCCATGCTGGGCATCTTGTGTTGGCCCCTTCAGAAGCATGCCCTGCCCCACCACTTCTGTGCCCCAGGTGCCCAGGAGCCTGCATGGGCTGCGTCCACCAGCTCCCTTGTCCGGCTCAGAAAGGCTCAGCCAATGCGGACACCACCAGGCAATGGGAAGAGGCCTGCATGTTAACTCCCCACCTCCCTTCAGCAGAAGGCCAAGGAACAGCTGTATTCCTCTTTCGAGGGCCAGAGTTTTGGTCAGGCAGCCCTTACCTATAGCAGTGACTGTGTCTAGGTTCTTGTAATTACTCCTTGTCTGAGATGGTTTTAAAACAGACCTGGAATATTTTTTTTCCTTGTATTTGTTCAAATTAGATGACTAATATTAAAACATCCAAGTGACTTAAGACTTTAGAACTTTTCAATGAGCACTTACTGTGGAGCTGGATATTTGAGAGGGAGCCTCAAAGAAGAGATATTTGATGGGGAAAAAAGAGCAAATGAGAATAACAAGTGAGATTTTGCTGAAAGAAGTTCACCTTTCGATTTCAAGGAAATGGCTGAACGTACAAAAGAAAGATGAAAACTGACATCCTTTTAATACTGTGTGCCAAGGACTTAGCATTATTATTTTTCATAACCACGCTGTTGGGTGGATATGGTTGTCTCAGTTATAGAGATGAGGAAATTAAGGGTTGGAGAGGTTAACTCACTAAGCTAAAGGGTATGTAGGCCCTTCAGATCTGAACAGGTCTGCCTGATCCAGAATGTCTGACTGTAACGTGCCTGCTCTTTCTTGCATTTAATGTTTCCAGAAGAGTGAGAGAGTCAGAATTATAGATGGAGACTCAGAGTGGCACAGGTCCATTGTGACAATCTGGAAAGACATGCTGGATATAATGGCTGATAGAAGGCAATGAAGGATAACATTTAAGAGAATAGTTATTGGCATGACGAGGTTCTAAAGGGATCTGATGGTAAAGAAAATGTAGAGCCAGTGGGTCTAGGTTTCCTGATGGAGCTGAAGCTCCAACACACACCTCTGCAGCCCTGCAGTCCTCTCAGCATCCTGTAGGAGCTGAAGCCTTGGCAGACAGAGATACCAAGAAGGCAGGCTGATCCAGACGACAGACTGGAGCTGCCATGCTGCTGCTGCTAAGTCGCTTCAGTCGTGTCCGACTCTGTGCGACCCCATAGACGGCAGCCCACCAGGCTCCTCTCCATCCCTGGGATTCTCCAGGCAAAAACACTGGAGTGGGCTGCCATTTCCTTCTCCAATGCATTAAAGTGAAAAGTGAAAGTGAAGTCGCTCAGTCATGTCTGACTCTTAACAACCCCGTGGACTGCAGCCCACCAGGCTCCTCTGTCCATGGGATTTTCCAGGCAAGAGTACTGGAGTGGGGTGCCATTGCATGTCTTTGCTTTAAATACTAGCAGGGAGAAGGATTCACCATTGCATGACTTTCCAAGATCTTTCCTGGCTTCCAGAGTGTGGCTCATGAACTTGTCCTCTTCAGTGTTAAACCCATCTATTTAATGAGGCCTACAAAAAATAACTCCTCAATCGGAAAGAGGTTCTCTCAAGTGCCGCCCATGGCCGGAGGGCTGGGCTAGATGGACAAGGACCAGGCCGATAGGCTGAGCGCGCTGCTTGCCCATTGGCTGGCATCAGAGAATGTTTCAGAGAGAGGAGAGGTAGCAGCCCAGGAGAACCAGGAGGCTGGGACAGCCGCCAACCCAGTGGGATGGGACCAGCAAGACCTACTGAGGAGGGAGCTAGGCAGCAGTGGGCCCAGAGGGGGAACTGGAGGCAGAGGAGCCCGGGTGAGTGAGGCAGGGGGCAGAGCAGGTGGGTAGCCTGCAGCCCGGTGGGCTGAGGGGCGGGGAGGTGGCCCAGGTCTGCAATTTTTTTAAACTCTTTTTAAAAATTTGGTTTATTTATTTTATTTTTGGCTCTGCTGGGACTTCACTGTTGCCCAGGCTTTCTCTAGTTGGGGCAAGCAAGGGCTACTCTCTAGATGCAATGCATGGGCTTCTCATTGAGATGGCTTCTCTTGTTGCCCAACATGGGCTCTAGGTTCATGGGCTCCAGGCTCATGGGCTCCAGGAGTTGCAGCTCCTAGGCTCTAGAGCACAGGCTTTGTTTTGTGACCCACGGGCTTAGTTGCTCCACAGCATACAGGATCTTCCTGGACTACGGATCAAATCTGTGTTTCCTACATTGGCAGGTGGATCCTTTACCACTGAGCCACCAGGGAAGCCCTGCAATTTGTTAACACTCCCTGGCGGCTCAGAGGGTAAAGCGTCTGCCTGCAATGCGGGAGACCTGGGTTCAGTCCCTGGGTCGAGAAGATCCCCTGGAGAAGGAAATGGCAACCTACTCCAGTGTTCCTGCCTGGAGAATCCCACAGAGGAAGGAGCCTGGTAGGCTACAGTCCATGGGTTGCAAAGAGTCGGACACGACTGAGTGACCTCACTTTCACTTTCTACCACGAAAGAAAAGTCTAATCTTTCACCTTTGGAAGTATCTCACTTCTAACAATTATAATGCAGGTGGAAGTGGTGCTGAGTGACTCCAGAGACAAGGACAGAAAAAGAGATCAGCTTGTGCCCAGCCCTCTCCCCTCAGAACACACACCTCTGCAGCCCTGAGCCACCAGGTATGAAATTCAACTACCCAGAAGCTACCATACTGGAGAGACCAAGTGTAAAACCACAGAGACACAGAGAGAGGTTCAGCTCTCCTCTGCCCCCATGCAGGTGTGTGAGCAAGGCTTCAGGTGATCCCAGCCCTCGGCCTGCAAGCCACCCCAGCGGTGGCATTCTGTCAGACAAGCCTTCTGTCCCTAGACTGCAGATCTGTGAGTAAAATCGTTGCTGTTGCTGTTGACAGGCACACAGTTTTGGGGTTATATGTTGTGCAGTAGTTACGACTGGAGCCCGTGCTTGCACATTTCGACCTGGAGGTGGTACCAGCTCCTGCTGTTGCACAGGCTGCCCCCGCATCATAGAGAATTATTAATAACTGGCCCAAATGTCAATAGTGCCAATGCTGAGAAACCCTGCCTTAATGGCCACACACAGGCAGCAGCTCATCTAGCGACTAGAAGGGCACTCCTAGGGGTTGTGCAAAATGGACCTTTTTTATAGGAAGAAGGGTGGGACAAGGGAGCTATTAGCAGAGGTAAATAAAGGATTGTTTCCTGGCCAGGCTCTCTTTTTGGAGAGAGGGAACAGACGAAGATATTGTTGTGTCGCTTGCCTCCTCATCCACTGGGCGGGGCAAGGGAAATGGAGAGGGTGCACGTGATGGATAATTTCATTGGTGCTGACCAGAAAATTCCAAACTGGCTAATTAAGACTGCATTTCTATGAAGGTCAAAACTGCAATTAGAGGACTTCCCTGGCACTCCAGTATTTAAGACTCCACACTTCCACTGCAAGGGGTACAGGTTCAATCCCTAGTCGGGGGACTAAGATCCTGAATGCCATGTGCTGTGGCCAAAAAATTAAAAAACAAAACAAAAATGTACAAAAAAATCTGCAGTTAGGTTAGATATTAAACCTAGGTTTGGTGTCATGGGCATTAGCACAAGTGACGCCATTTAGGGCCAGTGATTTTTCTCTTTAATAGTATATGTTATATATCACTATATAGAGAAATCTTTTATTTTCTTGACATCAGAAATTGTCCTCCACCCTGACCCCAACCCCTGGCACTGCCTTCCACAGAACAAGACCTGATTTTGTTTGGTAAGAATTTTATATGTGTCTTGTGAAGTGAGTCCAGTCGTGTGCTGATAAATGTTTAAGAAGAGCTTCTGAGGGTGGGAGGGAGGATGATTTACAGAACCAGCCAACTCTGTGGGGTAAATACTACAACCAGAGCCCATTTCAGGCTACCACCATGATTTCACCAAATGGGCAACCAGGAAGAAAAATGCTCAGATCTTTCAAGCCTGAGAAAGCCAGTTCCAGTGCCAATTCCCAGCCATTCTCAACAAATAATTGGATATTGAACTGCTTTCTTTAAAAAAAAGAAAAAAGTTGGAGTACAATTAGCCTACTGAGCTTTTCTCTTTTTGAGTGGGATAGGCAAGTTGAGAGCCAGAAATGAGTTCTTCCAGACCATGGAGGGAAATTTATGTTGAGATGGGGAACCCAGACAAAGCCAAAGAAGGGGGAGGAGGAAAGGGGAAAGGAGGCTGATATTTAGAGAAGAAATTCGGGCAGAACTAAGATGTTTAAAGGGAATTGCTTTGGTGCTTGCCACGAGTTATGCAATGCCTCTGTGAGGTGGGCACAGTGGTAAAGAATCCGCCTGCCAATGCAGGAGACGCAAGAAACGTGGGTTCGATCCCTGGGACAGGAAGATCTCCTGGAGGAAGAAATGGCAACCCACTCCATTATGCTTGCCCAGGAAATCCCATGGACAGAGAATCCTGGTGGGCTACAGTCCATGGGATTACAAAGAGTTGGACACAGCTGAGCACACACACACACCAGTATAGACACACATGCAGTGTCACCCTTCTGCCACACCTTCTCCAGAAAATCTTCAGTAAAACTTTATCGCTCCATCACTGATAGAGCTGGTTTCCTGGCATTGCATTTAAATTCTGAACGCAGCCTCAGAGTGGACCAAGGGTGAGAGCTGTGATTACCGTTTAGGGACCTTGCTGCATCTAGGTTATGCATTTTCTGGTCACATTTGATTATTTTTAATCATGAGCATGCATTATTCAAGTTGTCACCAAAAATATTTTTTAAGTTACTTTCACCTAAGAACGTGGAGTTATTTTCTTATCCAATTCAGTTGAACATGACATAGAAACCTTTCCCCTTGCAGGAGGGAATCAAGTCCTGGAATGAAATATAAAATCTCTCTAAAACTTCTTGTGTGTTTCCATTGTGTTTTTATTACAAACCTTTGGCATAACCTCAAACATGCTAATAAGCCTCCCAAATAGCTTCATAAAGAGTAGACAGCTGTGCAAACTTTCTCTGTGATTCAAGTTCCTGAGATCATGCTGATCCTGTGGGCTAGAAACTTGGATGGAAGGCATTCAAGTCTCTGACATGTTCCTGCAATGAAGTGCAAATATGGATTCTTATTATTGCTAAGGTCCAAGACTATAACTAAGAAACTGACAGAGAGAGAGAGACAGAGAAAGAGAGGAAAACAACACAAAAGAAACCACATCTTCTCACCTCGCTATAGGTACACATTTCTTGGCTTTGGGTAGTTGCTTTCTTTATTTCAGTGGTCTCACGGACAGAGTCTGTCGGGCTACAGTCTATGGGGGTCATAAGAGAGTTGGACACGGCTTAGTAACTAAAACAACAGTAAAAACAACCTCTCAAATTCACCGTCTTAGCTGTTCTCAATGATGGGTACTCCTGAGGCTGGCACCCAGCATACCAGTCTGGAAGACAGGATACCCAAGTTTGCCGCAAAGGCACCCAGACTTGATTCTGTCTGCCTCTATCCGTTCATTTTCCAGTTTCCAGTCAGCCACTCAGTCTTGACCACGTCGCTTCTTTTTGCCTTCTAAAGTTTCTCCCTTTCCAGTCTCTGCATGCCTAGAGTGACACACAGCCTTGCCTGTGTTCCCAGCTGCTGAGTCCATGTAATGCTTGCTATCTCATCCCCACTACCTGCCTAAGCTTCCTCCTTGCGGGGGACTTCCAAGACTGCAGATCCTGAGTACAGCCATGATGGCTAACGTCACGCTGTTTTATATCCTCCATCTCTCAAAGGTTCTGTTGACCTAAAATTAGTGCACCCAGAAGGGGCAGTTGGAGTCAGTACAGAATAATGAGTAATAATGAGTAACAACAGCGTTGGACAGCAGGTACACATAGAAGACAATGTGAATTCGACCCCTTGGAGGAACATCCCAGCTCTGCAGACCACAGAAATTATTTTCCTTCCCTTTCCCCAAAGTTGAGCAACAGGGTCAGCAAAAGTCCGTCTAGCCAAAGCTATGGTTTTTCCAGTGGTCGTGTATGGATGTGAGAGTTGGACTGTGAAGAAAGCTGAGCGCTGAAGAATTGATGCTTTTGTACTGTGGTTGGAGAAGACTCTTGAGAGTCCCTTGAACTGCAAGGAAATCAAACCAGTCCATCTGAAAGGAAATCAGTCCTGAATATTTATTGAAAGGACTGATACTGAAGCTGAAGCTCCAATCCTTTGGCCACCTGATGCGAAGAACTAATTTATTGGAAAAGACCCTGATGCTGGGAAAGATTGAAGGCAGGAGGAGAAGGGGATGACAGAGGATGAGATGGTTGGATGGCATCACTGACTCAGTGGACATGAGTTTGCATAAGCTCTGGGAGCTGGCGATGGACAGGGAAGCCTGGTGTGCTCCAGTCCATGGAATTGCTAAGAGTCGGACATGACTGAGTGACTTGACTGAACTGAAATGAGCAACAGGGTGCTCTTACAAGCTGTGTGACTGTGGACAAGCCAGTTTATCTCTCAGCACCTCGGTTTCATCATCTATAAAAAAGAGCTAAAATTCAGTGCTTATGTCACAGTACTGTTGTAAGGGGAAGTTCTATGTAAAGGCAGCGTCGTGCCTGGTACATTAAAAATGTTCTATATGCCTTAATAGTTGTTATTTTCCAAGTATAAACTCAATGGCCAGCCTTCTTTAAGTTGGATCAGAGATGCTGTCTTTCTACATATTGGTGGGACCAGCAGTAATACTCCTGGCTTGCTAGGAGTTTGGCTAGGCTGAGCTAAAAGATCCAAGATGGTCTCGCTCAATATTTGGGCAGGTGCTGATTGTCCCCTGCAGAGCCTCAGTTCTCCTCCACATGACCTCTCATCGTCCAGTTAGCCAGCCCTACACCAGCACTCATCAAGGAGAGACCAGAAGATATATTTTTTTCCTCCCCTAAATGGTGGGGCATGAAGATAGGAGACGCACTGAAAATACCAGAACCCAGAGCAGCCACAGGACCAACCCTGTGTCACAGGGTGGTTGTCACGATTAAATGAAATAGCGCGTGTAAAATGCCTAGAACAGTACTTGCACATAGTAGGTCCACAATATGTATGCGTAAGCAATTGTACTCATGTTGGTTTTTAACTTAGATTAAAATCCAACCTCTTTATTGATCANAGAACCCAGAGCAGCCACAGGACCAACCCTGTGTCACAGGGTGGTTGTCACGATTAAATGAAATAGCGCGTGTAAAATGCCTAGAACAGTACTTGCACATAGTAGGTCCACAATATGTATGCGTAAGCAATTGTACTCATGTTGGTTTTTAACTTAGATTAAAATCCAACCTCTTTATTGATCAGTACAAGACTCTGCTGGAACTCTGTCCACCTTCTCCAGCTCATCCGCTCCACTACTCCTCATTGACTTACCTCTGGAAAACCACACTGGCCTTTTTCTTTCCTAAATATGCCAAGTTTGTCCCTGCCTCAGGGCCCTTGTGCTTGCCATTCCCTCAGGCTGGGCTCTACCTGCAGCTCCACAGACAGCTAGCTCCATCTTGTAGCTTACCTCGCGGTTCAAATATGCCCTCCTGTGTGGGCATCACACAGCCCCAAATTAGCCACCCCTACTGATTTAGTGTTTCTCTCCCACCACCCTGGCATTTCTGCTGTCTGTAACCATCTTGCTTATCTGCTTAGTAGCTATGGGATGACATCTTCTTAAGAGCAGGGACCTTAAATATCTCCTTTACCCCTGGAATCCAAACTCCTAAAGTAATGCCCAAGGTGTAAGTCAGCACCCTATAAATGTCTGTTGACTGAAGGACTCGGGCGGGGCTTGCTTCCCTTTGGATATATCAGCACTCCACTCTGTGAGAAAAACAATCTTCTCTATAAACTTGAGAGGACAATGAATTTCTGCAGCAGAAATATTTTTCACATTAAATAATCAGATCCAAAAATGAAGTGGCTTTCAGGAGCCATGTGTGGAGGAAGTGCCGTTTTTAACAAAGGGCTGACAGAGTTGCCGTGCCAGCTGATCCACTTGGCAGCCTCACCACAGATGCCTGGCAAAGTACTGTACCTACGGGCAAACTTCTTCTGCACATTACTACCCTAGAGATAGCTATGCACGATGTCCTAACAGTTGTATGTACACATACTCTCGGGAGAAAGATAATACTGTAGGTTTTAAAATTTTCTAATTTCAGAAGAATCACAGGCTCCGTGTAGAAATTTTGGACAGTGAAAGCAAAAAACACAAAGAAAGCACGAGTCTTCCGAACAGTGAAACATTCCAAGCTGTGTTTTTCAGTTTTTGGTTTTTTCCTCTTTGAATGTTTTACAAATGAGCCTGTGTCCCATAAATCACTTTGGAATTGTGTTTTCCAGAGGTGGTGTTTGCAGGATTTGGTGACTGATTGGCTGTGAAGGATGAAGGAGAAGGAGGAGTCACAGACGACCCTGAGGTTTCTCCATTCGTGCCTTGTTGGATGGTGGTGCAAACAAGGACATCGGAGCAAAAGCAACTTTGGTGAGAAAAGCAATGAGTTCAGTTTTGGATCTGATGCATTTGAGAGGCCTCTGGGACAGCCAGTGTGGCTATTCGGTGAGTGACTAGATGGTCAGCTATGCAGTCAGGAAAGATGATGGACTGGTGAAGAAGGTCTGAGTGTCACTGGAAAAAGGCAATAGCCAAAGAAATGGAAATGCGTGAATTCAGTTACAGCAGACTTCTCCATCCGCCCCAGCAGGCCCAGTGCTTAGCACCCACAAAAATGTGAGCAGGAAGTGAGTGAGGGGGTAGACAGAAACTGGGGAGAAACATCAGCTACTTTGTTGTCGTTTTATCAGCCGCTGAGTTGTGTCTGATTCTTTCAGGACCTCTTGGACTGTCTCCTGCACTGCATGCAGATTCTTTTACCACTGAGCCACCAGGGAAGCCTGCAGTTACTTTGTTGGTTGAAACTGTGTTAATCGCTCCATTGTGTCTGACTCTTCGCAAGCCCATAGACTGGGGGCCTCTGTTACGGCATTCTGCAGGCAAGAATCCTGGAGTGGGTGGCCATTCCATTCCCTTCTCCAGAGGATCTTCCCTTCCCAGGGGTCTCCTGCATTAGCAGGCAGATGCTTTGGCATCTGAACTTGTGGTGGTTTAGTTGCTCTGTCGTGTCCGACTCTTGAGACCCCATTGGCTGTAGCCCGCCAGGCTCCGCTGTCCATGGGATTCTCCAGGCAAGAATACTGATGGGTTGCCATTTCCTTCTCCGGGATCTTCCCGACCCAGGGATCGGGAAACTGATGAGAGGAAGCCTCTGAGGGGGAACTTGCTTTTTGCTGCCATCTAGTGGCTGTTCCTGGTAGCTAGTGCTTCTTCGATAGCTCAGACGGAAAAGCGTCCGCCTACAATGCGGGAGACCTGGGCTCAATCCTTGGGTCAGGAAGATCCCCTGGAGAAGGAAATGGCAACCCACTCCAGTATTTTTGCCTGGAAAATCCCAAGGACTGAGGATCCTGATAAGCTACAGTCCATGGTGTCGCAAAGAGACGGATACGACTGAGCGACATCACTTCACTTCACTTCAGTGGCTGTTACTGGAGCAGTTCCTGGGAAACTGAGACCCAGCGTGCCCAGGCCATTGCAACTGGGCAAGAGCAGCGTTCTAATGAGGCTGGAACCCACGTTTTCTGACTCCTAGTTCACTGACTACGACCAAACCAATATTGCTTCTTCTTTTAATATTTCTTTTTATTTATTTATTTGGCGGCGTCTAGTGGCACCCCACTCCAGTACTCTTGCCTGGAGAATCCCATGGGCGGAGGAGCCTGGTGGGCTGCAGTCCATGGGGTCGCGAAGAGTCGGACACGACTGAGCGACTTCCCTTTCACTTTTCACTTTCACCCACTGGAGAAGGAAACGGCAGCCCACTCCAGTGTTCTTGCCTGGAGAATCCCAGGGACAGGGAGCCCGGTGGGCTGCCGCCTATGGGGTCGCATGGAGTCCGACGCGACTGAAGCGACTCAGCAGCAGCAGCAGCAGTCTTAGTTGCAGTACTGGGGATCTTTGATCTTTGTTGCGGCATGCGGGATCTTTAGTTGCAGCATGCAAGCTCTTAGTTTCTGCTTATGGGATCTAGCTCCCTGATCAGGAATTGAACCTGGGCCCCCTGCATTGGGAGCGCGGAGTCTTGGCCACTGGACCCCAAGCAAAGTCCCTGAAGAGGCACTGTTATCATCTCTATAGTTGAGGAAACTAAGGTTAGTTAAGAAATTTAAGAGGCCTTGCAAATAGCTGAGAAAAGAAGAGAGGTTAAAGGCAAAGGAGAAAAGGGAAGATATACCCATCTGAATGCAGAGTTCTAAAGAACAGCAAGGAGAGATAAGAAAGCCTTCCTCAGTTATCAGTGCAAAGAAATAGAGGAAAACAATAGAATGGGAAAGACTAGAGATCTCTTCAAGAAAATTAGAGATACCAAGGGAACATTTCATGCAAAGATGGGCACAATAAAGGACAGAAACGACAAGGAACTAACAGAAGCAGAAGNGCAAAGAAATAGAGGAAAACAATAGAATGGGAAAGACTAGAGATCTCTTCAAGAAAATTAGAGATACCAAGGGAACATTTCATGCAAAGATGGGCACAATAAAGGACAGAAACGACAAGGAACTAACAGAAGCAGAAGGTATTAAGAAAAGGTGACAAGAATACACAGAAGAACTATGCAAAAAAGATCTTCATGACCCAGATAACCACGACGGTGTGATCACTCACTTAGAGCCAGACACCCTGGAATGTGAAGCCAAGTGGGCCTTTGGAAGCATCACTACGAACAAAGCAAGTGGAGGTGATGGAATTACAGCTAAACTATTTCAAATCCTAAAAGATGATGCTATGAAAGTGCTACACTCAATATGCCAGAAAATTTGGAAAACTCAGTAGTGGCCACAGGACTGGAAAAGGTCAATTTTCATTCCAGTCCCAAAGAAAGGCAATGCCAAAGAATGTTCAAACTACTGCACAATTGCACTCATCTCACATGCTAGCAAAGTAATGCTCAAAATTCTCCAAGTGAGGCTTCAACAGTACATGAACTGAGAACTTCCAGATGTTCCAACTGGTTTTAGAAAAGGCAGAGGAACCAGAGATCAAATTGCCAACGTCTGTTAGATCATAG
>SJYA01002485.1:4725952-4745490 GCA_006410615.1 Neotragus moschatus | reverse complement strand
TTTGGAAAACTCAGTAGTGGCCACAGGACTGGAAAAGGTCAATTTTCATTCCAGTCCCAAAGAAAGGCAATGCCAAAGAATGTTCAAACTACTGCACAATTGCACTCATCTCACATGCTAGCAAAGTAATGCTCAAAATTCTCCAAGTGAGGCTTCAACAGTACATGAACTGAGAACTTCCAGATGTTCCAACTGGTTTTAGAAAAGGCAGAGGAACCAGAGATCAAATTGCCAACGTCTGTTAGATCATAGAAAAAGCAGGAGAGTTCCAGAAAAACATCTATTTCTGCTTTATTGACTATGCCAAAGCCTTTGACTGTGTGGATCACAACAAACTGTGGAAAATTCTGAAAGAGATGGGCATACCAGACCACCTGACCTGCCTCTTGAGAAACCTATATGCAGGTCAAGAAGCAACAGTTAGAACTGGACATGGAACAACAGACTGGTTCCAAATAGGAAAAGGAGTATGTATGTCAAGGCTGTATATTGTGACCCTGCTTTTTAACTTATATGCAGAGTACATCATGAGAAACGCTGAGCTGGAAGAAGCACAAGCTGAAACCAAGATCGCTGGGAGAAATATCAGTAACCTCAGATATGCAAATGACACCACCCTTATGGCAGAAAGTGAAGAAGAACTAAAGAGCCTCCTGATGAAAGTGAAAGAGGAGAGTGAAAAAAATTAGCTTAAAGTTCAACATTCAGAAAACTTAGATCATGGCATCCAGTCCCATCACTTCATGGCAAATAGATGGGGAAACGATGGAAATAGTGTCAGACTTTATTTTGGGGGGTTCCAAAATCACTGCAGATGGTGACTGCTGTCATGAGATTAAAAGATGCTTGCTCCTTGGAAGAAAAGTTATGACCAACCTAGACAGCATATTAAAAAGCAGAGACATTATTTTGCCAACAAAGGTCTGTCTAGTCAAAGCTATGGTTTTTCCAATAGTCTATGTATGGATGTGAAAGTTGGACCATAAAGAAAGCTGAGCGCCGAAGAATTGATGTTTTTGAACTGTGGTGTTAGAGAAGACTCTTTAGAGTCCTTTGGACTGCACAGAGATCAGACCAGTCCATCCTAAAGGAAATCAGTCCTGAATATTCTTTGGAAGGACTAATGCTGAAGCTGAACCTCCAATCCTTTGGCCACCTGATGCAAAGAACCGACTCATTGGAAAAGACCCTGATGCTGGGAAAGATTGAAGGCAGGAGGAGAAGGGGATGACAGAGGATGAGATGGTTGGATGGCATCACCAACTCGAAGGACATGAATTTGAGCAAGCTCCGGGAGTTGGTGATACACAGGGAAGCCTGGTGTGCTGTACTGAATTGAAGAAATTTGCCCAAAGCTGCACCATTAATAATTAACAGAGTCATGCTTTGAATCCAGACAGTCCAGTGTCAAGAGTCCCTACTCTTAATTGCTTCATTTTACTACTTCTGAAAAGAAGCAGATGGTAACATGCATCAGAATCAGTCAGTAGAGAGGCAGTGAGTGACATGGAGAAAGATGAAAAATAAGGAAGCTGAAAATTAAAAATTAGTTTTTCCTGTTGTAAAATTTGCTGAGACCAGACACTGTAAGGGGGGGAGGGGTTTCTTACATTCCATTTTGTCATGCATTAAATTTCCTCAATGATAATATATGACTATTATTTTCCAAGGATCAGAATAGAAATAAACTAAACATCGTTACCCCTATTTTTGCTAACATGCTTTAAATACTGTCTTTAAAATGAAGAGTCCAGGGAGGGAGGTTCGAAAGGGAGGGGATATATGTATACCTATGGCTGATTCATGTTGCAGTTTGACAGAAAACAACAAAATTCTGTTAAGCAATTATCCTCCAATTAAAAAATAAATTAAAAAAAATAAAAAAGAGTCCAGAAGAGCTGAAAGGTTGAGTTTTCCAAGCAGTTTATCTGGGCACTTGCAAAACTTTTTTACCTGCCATGTTCACAGCCCTCCTCCCAAATTGGGAAGACACGACTTCAAGTGTACCTCCCTGTGCCAAGACCAGCCGTTAGAGTGTGCTGCCTACGTTTTTCTGTCAAGGCAAGGCTTCTTGTTGAGTCTTCTTTATAGACAAAGACAAAGACCATATCCGTATGTATAGATGAGAGATCCTCAACCCCAGCTTTATTGAGATTTTGAGCCAGAGGATTCTTTGTTGTGGAAGCTGCTCTCTGTGCACTGCAGGGTATCTAGCAGTATCCTGTCCTCCTAGCCAGAGAAGCCAGTAGCACCACCCTCGTTTGTGACAATCAAAACTGTCTCCAGACATTGCCGTCATCCCTGGGAAGTCACAATCACCCTCAATCGACATCCACCAGCATAGATCAATGACAGTTTACGATTCAAGAATGCCCACCACCATCTGTGAGTAAGAGTGTACATTGGCGCAAACCATTTCAAGAGTGATTTTGAAAGTAGGCTTTGGAAAGTCATCATTACAATATTCAAAATATTTTCATTTGGAAGGAAAAGAAAATGATTTACTGTTTATAGCCCCCGAAATAGAAAAAGGTTCGTTAGGAATAAAGGTTTGACTCTGTATTAAAATTTTTTATTTTCCTTGAAGATAGGCACAGATCTGGTGGCTGCCAGCTCCCCAAAATCCTTGAAGCAACTGTGTGTGAGAAGCCCTGGAGCAATTAATGGGAGGTGTGGGCAGCTGACTTAGTCTATACTTTATTTCCTGGGCTACAGTGATTGGTCCAAGGGTGAGCCAATCAGAGTGCCTCACTCGGGTTCTTCTAACTAATCTGAGGGGGCCGGCTGGGGAGCAAGGGCGTCTCTCCTCCACGATCACAAAGAGGTAAAGACGTGAGCCCAGCGTCTGATAGCCATGCCCCCACGTAGTGAAAGCTGTTCCAAGACAATGAAGCATAGAGAGCAACATGGGTGAAAGACACAGAGAAGCCTTTCGATGTTCCAGTCTCACGTTCTGGCCGTCCCTATGGCCAACTCCGGCCAGCTCTTTCCTGTGGTTTCATTACGCGAGCCAATTTATTCAAGCTAATTCATGTTGGATCTTTGTCTCTTGTAACCTTTGGAATTTTTTAATAATATTTATATTTCTTTATTTGGCTGTGCCAGGTCTTAGTTGCAGGACATGGGGTCTTCGATCTTCACTGTGGCGCATAGGATCTTTAGCTGTGACATTCAAATTCTTAGTTGCAGTATGCAAACTCTTCCTTGCGAGATGTGGACTCTAGTTTCCTGACTAGAGTCCACATGGAACCCCGGACCCCTTGCATTGGGAGCACCAAGTGCTTAGCCACTGGAACCCCAGGGATGTTCCCAACTTGGGATTTTTATTTTTTTATTTTTTTTAATTTTTCTTTTTAACTAAACTGTTTATTTTGTATTGGAATATAGCTGATTAAGTGTTGTAATAGTTTCAGGTGGACAGCAAAGGAATTCAGCCATACATATACCTGTATTTACTCCCAACCATTGAATTTTGACTAAGACACCTTAGCAAAGACATAAGGGGAATTCACATAATGAACAGGAACACTGGTAAATTTTTCACTCATAAATGTTCTGTGCAAACCACATGGGTACAAATCCACCTATTTTGTAAATCCTAGTGTGGCTCTGGAAAACTAAGCAGATATGGCTGCCTCTTGCCACATACAGATAAAACCCACAGTGGCTCCCATTGGTTCAAAGGATTTATGCCTCCTGAAGCTTTCACATCAATTATCTCATTGGCCTTCTACCAAAACTCAACCAGACAGGGAAGGAGACTTTAGCATCCCCGTTTCCAGGTGAGAAAGTGGAGACACCATATGGCTAAATGACTGTTTTATGTAATGCAGGGATTTGGAACGAGCTCAGCAGTTCTCAAATTCAATCAGTCACGAACTGTGTCATGACTGATGAGATGCTGGTGGTTAAAGTATCAGAGCAGGAGAATGATTCATCTTTTTAAAAATAACACATTATCCTTGTAACAACCTAATTCTCACCAGCATTCGGTATGCTTTCCTGGCTAGGAGAGAAGGAGTGGGGTTACAGCTGGCATAATCGGAATTCCCACGGGGGTGTTATGCATGTGAATAGTCAACCATGTGCATTCCAACAGTTTGGGGGAAAAAAAAAAGTTGAGAGTTAATGGATAAGCCAGGCCTGGAGGTTGCTTCCAGCTCTAAAACTGGATGATTCACCCAAAATACACTATGAGTTGATGGCATACAAGATCAAAACAAACCACTTTTCCCTGTCCATGGATCCTTATTAAGGATCACTTACTTTAAAGCATTGTAGGTTGATCATAACATGTGTCATCCAAAACAGGATGGTTTTGTTTTTTAAATATTTATTCATTTGGCTGTCCCTGGTCTTAGTTGCAGCACACGGCATCTTCAATCTTCACTACAGCATGGGGGATCTTTAGTCGGTTAGCTGTGGCATGTGGGATCTAGTTCCCTGACAGGGATGGAACCCAGGTCCCCTGCATTGGAAGCATGGAGTCTTAGTGACTGGACCAGCCGAGAAGTCCCCAAACCAGGATAATTTTAGGAGAAAAAGGGGCGTCAATGGAATGGAATATCAGGACAACATATTAAATGGGAATGACTCGATGGACATGAGTTTGGGTGAACTCCAGGAGTTGGTGATGGACAGGGAGGTCTGGCATGCTGCAATTCATAGGGTCACAGAGAGTTGAACATGACTGAGTGACTGAACTGAACTGAACTGTGTCGAGCAAATCAGGACTAGAATTACCCTATGTATATGTAATGTAAGACGTGTGTGCTTCAGTCGTGTCCGACTATTTATGACCCTATGGATTATAGCCTCCTATGCCCATCTGTCCATGGGATTCTCCAGGCAAGAATAATGGAGTGGGTTGCCATGCTCACCTCCAGGGGATCTTCCCAACCCAGGGATCGAACCCATGTCTCTTATGTCTCCTGCATTGGCAGGTGGGTTCTCTACCACTAGCGCCACCTGGGAAGATCCAAGTACATTTATCGAACTGGAGACTGCCAGACTTGCCCCAAGGAGCATCATTCTAATAGTGAATTGGATGTGTTTTGGTTTCAGTTCCCCCCAAAGCAGACTCTAAGACAAGGATTTTGGTGCAAGTAGTTGATTAAGGAGGTGAAGGAGAGTGGGGAAGTGAGGCAGGGGAAGAAAGGTAGCCAGTAAGAGTATATCCTCAATAAATAAATAAATAAAACAAAACTAGTATATGGAAAGGGAAAAAAGAGTGTGTCCTCAAACCAGCAACTGCTGAGGCCAACTGCAGGAGAATCCCCAAGCTTGTCACATAGATGCGCCACCCAACATTCCCCCTTTAAGGAAGGGCTTGCTGTCCACTTGCAGAGAGTGGGCTCAGCAGACGGCCCCCAAGCTCCTTCAGGGTCTGTTTTAGGAGCAGAGCTGCCTCGCTCAAGGTCATACCCTTTCCAGAGCAGCCTGCACTACTGAGCAACCAAGGCAAGGCTGTGAAGGGTGCCCGTCTCCTCTGGATGTGGGGCACTCTGATGGGGACTCCTCACTGCACACCTTTCCTCTGGGTTGGCCAAGACTTTGTCAGGCTGGTACTGCAGCCAGACTTTTCCTCTCCTTTTAGAGGGGCTGAACCCTAGTAAAAACCCTATAAGTATCTGTTTGCATAGAACCAATCCCAAAACCATTCCTCTAGGGAAACTCAGTGTATTAATAATTTTTTTAATTCCTTAAAAAAATATTTTTTGGCTGTTTCATGTCTTAGTCACCACACTCAGAATCTTCAGTGCTTGTTTTGGCACCCGGTTCTTTTAGTTTCGGCAGGTGGAGTCTTCATTTGCAGCATGTGGACTCTTTAGTTGCAGCATGCAAACTCTTAGTTGTAGCAATGGGATCAGGTTCCCTGACCAGGGATCAAACCTGGGCCCCCTGCCTTGGGAACTTGGAGTCTTACCCACTGGACCACCAGGGAAGTCCCTAATCAGGTTTTTTTTTTTTTTAATTTTCTATATCTTATGAGGTTGTGACATCTTGGGGGACCTTGCAGATTAGAGAGACTGAATTTATAGAGCTAGCTAATCCCTTAGAGGAGGTGGATTGCTTGCTGGAACATGTCTAGTCGTGCAAAGACCATCTGACTCAGTGTCATAGCTCACCCACCTGTTTATCTCACTCACACACCAAGCCAATGGTTGCTCCTCCCTAATCACCCCAGAATCAGGTACCAGACAATTGAAGACAGCTCCTATGCCCTAGAGCCCGCTGGAATCACACAAAGGAGCCCATCCTAAGTGGTGTACGCTGTCTCTCCTTTACTGCAGAAACTCTAGTAAAGGCTGTGGCTTGGGCTTTCCGCTTATTCCTGCTTCTGCCTCCTGATCCAGACCTGACCCCTCCCCTGAGGCCCTGAGCGGTGTGGTGTGTCGCCTTCTCTCCGGAAGGTAAGTAATAAACAATCTGTTCAGTGGCCCTGGCTTCTCCATGTCATCACTCAATCAGAGAATGCCTATAGCACCTTTGTTTAAAACGGCCCCCAATCTGAAATTCTTCAAAAGGCGAAAAAACAAATGAAAGCAGCCAGTTTGAAAAATTCAAACTCTGTATGACTCCAACTACACAACATTCTGGAAAAGACTGTAGTCAAAAGTAAAAAGGATTCTAGTAAAAAGAGACAGGAAGAGATCGACGGTTTTCAGCACTTTGGAGGCGGGAGGGAGGGATGAATAAGTAAAGCACAGAGGATCTTCAGGGCAGTGAAACTACTCCGTGTGGTACTATAGTAACAGGCATATAACATTACATATTTGTCAAAAGCCGTACCACTGTACAGCACAAAGAAGGACTGTAATATAAACTAAGGGCTTCTGCTGCTGCTGCTGCTGCTGCTAAGTCGCTTCAGTCGTGTCCGACTCTGGGTGACCCCATAGACGGCAGCCCACTAGGCTCCCCCGTCCCTGGGATTCTCCAGGCAAGAACACTGGAGTGGGCTGCCATTTCCTTTTCCAATGGGTAAAAGTGAAAAGTGAAAGTGAAGTCACTCAGTCGTCTCCGACTCTTAGTGACCCCATGGACTGCAGCCTACCAGGGTCCTCCGTCCATGGGATTCTCCAGGCAAGAGTACTGGAGTGGGGTGCCACTGCCTTCTCCAAAGGGCTTCAGTTCATAATAATGTATCAATATAAATTAAAAATAACCCTGAATCAATATTGGTTCAGCACCTATAACAAATATATCACACTAATGTATTATGTCACTAAGAGGGGAAATCGTGAGAAGAGAGAAGAGGTACATGGCAACTGTCTGTGCCTACCTGTGTGCCAAGTGACTATAGTCATGTCTGACTCTTTGCGACCCCAGGAATGTAGCCGGCCAGGCTCCCCTGTCCGTGGGGATTCTCTAGGCCAGAATATTGTAATAGGTTGCCATTTCCTTCTCCAGGGGATCTTCCCAACCCAGGGATCAAACCCAGGTCTCCTGCATTGCCGGTGGGTTCTTTACCATCTGAGCCACCACTTTATTATTTTTTAACATTTATTTATTTGATTGTGCTGGGTCTTAGTTATGGCATGCAGATCTTCAGTCTTTCACTGTGGTATGTGAACTGTTAGTCGCAGCATACTGGAGCTATAGTTCCCTGGCCAGGGACTGAACCCAGGCCCCCTCCATTGGGAGCACAGAGTCTTAGCCATTGGACCACCAGGGAACTCCCAGGTTGGCTATGGTTTAAACACACGCACAGAATAACAAGTATTAGTGGGAATGTGGAGAAATTAGAATTCTCATACATGGCTGGGGGGAAAGCAAAGTGAGTGTAATCATTTTGGAAAACAGGTGATTCTCATATGACCTAGAAATTCCAATCCTAGATAAATACCCAGAGAAATGGAAAGCGAGGACTTGAACAGATTACTTGTATGTAGGCGTTCACTGCAACCTTATTCACAATAGCCAAAAAGTAGAAACGGCCTAGTGTCTGTCCATGGATGAATGGATAAACGAAGTGTGGTGTAGCCATACACCAATGGAATATTCTTCAGCCGTGAAAAAGGAAGTATTGATACATGGCACAACATGGTGCAACTTAAGATCATTCTGGTAAGCGAAAGAAGCCAGATTGGAAAGGTGATATATCATATGATTCCATTTATAGGAAATGTCTAAAATAGACAAATCCACAGAGATGAGTGGTTGCCAGAAGCTGAGAAGAGCAGGGAATAGGAAATGATTGCTAGTGAGTATTGGAGTCTTTAGGGGGCAAAGGAACAGTTCTGGAATTAGATAGTGGTGATGGTTGCATAGCATAGTGAATATCCTGAAACCACTGCCTGCAATGCAGGCGATGCAGGCGATGCAGGAGATGCAGGAGATGCGAGTACCACCCCCTGCTCGGGAAGAACTCCTGGAGGAGAGCATGGCAACCCCCTCCAGGATTCTTGCCTGGAGAATCCCATGGACAGAGGAGCCTGGCGGGCTACATTCCACGGGGTCACAGAGTCGGACACGACTGAGCGACTGAGCACACACTCACTGGTTCGTTCACTTTAAAAAGGGTGAACTTGGCTGCCAGACTTGCCCTCTGTGAGGGCCCATACTCTGTCCATGGAGTGTGTTTCTCTCTAGATAAATCCACTTCTTACTTATCAGAAAAAGTATGAACTTTATGTTATTCAAATTATATCTTAATTTAAACACACATAAATAAAAGAAGTGCCAAGCTATTTCTCCTCCTTTGCTAAGATCTATATGAAAATGGAGATTCCTAGAAGTAACCTACTTATGGGTAATGCTGATCTGTTAAGTGGAAAAAAATTTGTCTTTCAGAGGCTACACTTTAATTTCTACCTAGTGTTTTATTAAAACTACTGGGGAAATGTCACAGCCAAAAATACAAAAGGAGGGGAGATATGCTAGCCCCAGGAAAGCCCAATCGAGACACCCACGTGCCTATAACCCTCCACTTAAACAGCTTCTTTCTTTGCTGTTTCTTTCTTCCCTTCCTTCCTTTCTCTGCGCTCAGTCTTAGTTGCAGCATGCAGCAGCTTCAGTTGCAGCATGTGGGATCTAGTTCCCTGACCAGGGGTCGAACCTGGGCCCCTACATTGGGAATGTGGAGTCTTAGCCACTGGACCATCAGGGAAGTCCAACAATTTCTGACTCAGGAGATGCAAAGCAGTCACTCAGTTTCTAGCATCTGAGTTTCCTGGGGAAGGCAGTTTCTCAATAGGAGTGTTATGAGAACAGTTTGCCAGGACACCTACAAGCAAAGGTCGGGTTCACAAACAGGCTGCATTTGAGTTACCAAAGGTTGTTCTGAGATGCACAGAGCCTGCTCGATATACAGTTTGAAACACCATCTCTAGATCTGTCTTTAGTTCCTGCCTCCCAGCTTATTACACTCATGGAAATAAGTGCATCCACATGATAAAGGCAGTTTTGCTCTTAGAAAACACGCAATTCCAGTATGTTGATGGACTTCTAAATGGTGATCCACGGGAACCCTTATGGATATAGGTGTTCCAAGTCCCATTCTTTCATTTAACAGACATTGGCTGAGCATCTGCTATGTGCAGGCAATATTCTAAGCTCTGGGTTCAAGAAAGAAAGGGCCAGAGAGTCCTGTGCTTCTGCTTCTGGTCACAGAGTCCATTTACAAACCCACTGCATATCTTTGCACTGCTCGACAGAACAATAATCAAATGCCTTCAATATGCCCTGCACAATGCTAGAAGCAAGTAAAAGAGGCCCTGGTCCAAAAAGGTCACAGAAGGACAAAATGGTCAATAAATAAAGGGAAAATGTTAAGCCTTGCTAGTGTTTGTTTATTTATGCACCGCTGTGTTCCAAAAAAGACTTACGGCAGCTTACAAGGATACATAAAACACAGCCAGATTGCATAAATTGTAAGTGGGAGAGAAGGGAGGGAAAGAAAAACAAGAATGGGGACTGGAAATGGTGCCAGAAATGAGACTATGTGATAACTTCCTCTATGCTTGATCCTGTGTAGTAGATGCTGCTGGGGTCCTGCCCAGGGTCCCTCAGTCCTAACCTCTGTACACACAAAGATGCTCATCGCTATGCCTGTGACTCTCTGAAGGAGGGCTTTGTTCTGGCTGTGGAAGGACACCTGGCCAGCAAGCAGGATGGCCCAGAAGTCGCAAGGATTTTCTGTCTCTAGAAACGGCCCCACCCAGTGATGGATGGAGTTGGTAGATGAATATCCCAGCTTCCTCTCCTTCCATGGAGATAACACGCGGCTTGTTCTCTGCAGCCTGCCAGTGTCCCCCGCCCTGGTGCTGAGCTCCAGTTGCCCGTAGCAATAACTCGCTTGCCACATGCCCCTCATTGGCCCTCTTCCTTTCTGTGTCTCCCTTTCCATCCTCCCTACTGTGCTTCCTGGAATCATCTCCAGAATAAACTACCTGCCCTTGAATCCTTGTCTCAGAATGAGCTTCGTAGGGAACCCAACCTGATATAGCTCACCATACCCTCATTTGCTATTTATTGAACCTATATCCCCTGCATTGGAAGGTGGGGTCTTAACCACTGGACCACCGGGGAAGTCCCTATGCCTTGTTTTGAGTTTGACTTATTTGACTGATCTTGTCTTTCCTTTTGGGCTTCCCACCCAGGTGGCTCAGTGGGTAAAGAATCTGCCTGAAATGAGGGAGACCTGGGTTTGATCCCCGGGTTGGAAAAATCCCCTGGAGGAGGGCATGGCAATCCACTCCAGTGTTCTTGCCTGGAGAATCTTCATGGACAGAGGAGCCTGGGGGGCTACAGTCCATGGGATTGAAAAGAGTTGGACACAACTTTTGATGAATTATCTCCTAGTGGCAGGGGGCAGGGGAGGTGGTCCTTGGACCCTTGGTGCAAATACTATACATTCAAGGTGTCTTGGTATACAGCAGTATTAACTAAAATACTACTGAATACTGGAGGACATCTACCCAAACTGATCAGTTCTTCTTTCTGGCAATTATAGAACAGAGTCAGCTGTCCATTGATGCTACCGCTGGGTCATCTGTATGAAAAAGAAAAGAAAGCATCTGTTACTCTTGTGCTCTAAAACCACCAAAGGCTCCCCATTACCCATAAAATAAAATGTAGATGTCTTTCCATGACCTACTGGCTCCTGCTTGCCAGTCCTATCTCCTGTTTTTTCCCTTTTGCTCACCACATCCTCATCATATGACTTCCTTTCTGTTCCTCAAACACACCAAACTCTTTCCTAGCTCCAGCGCTTTGCTTTGCAGGGTGTGCCTTCTGCCTGGACTGCTCTTCCCATGGCTCTTTGTGTGGCTGACTCCATTTTCTTCCCATGTTAATAGTCATCTCAGAGAGATTGCCCAGGTACCTAAATAAGACACATAGTACACACACACACACACACACACACACACACACACACACTCCCCACCATTTGATAAAGTTGCTCTTTATTAAGTCATTATATTGATACATTGATATTCATTTTTCTCCCACAGAACATGTCAGAATTGGTGCTTATCTTATTCATTGGTTTCCATCTCTTTTCACTGGAACATAAGCTTCATTCAAGGACAGGCACCTTGTTGGGTTTTTAATCCCTAAACATGCAGCAGCAGACACAGTGCACGTAGTATCCACTCAATATGCTGATGAATGAATATACATAAATAAGTGCTTATTTTCTGTTCTCAATAGCAGAAAAGTGCATACTTTTAGTTCGTTTAAAACTGAAAGTGTATATCAATATATATGTCTTAAAAAAGCAGGAAGGCCAGAAAGCATCCCTTATTTTTCCTCACTTAAAATATTTTAGTGATTGTATCATAAGGCATTTCCCAATGATTCTGACTTCATATGAGCATCAGTAATTGGCAGGAGAGCAGGAAACCTTCATAGAATTCCCACAGCTTAGCTGGTAACCAATTCTGGTCCAGGCTAAAGTCTAAGGAAAGGTCAATAAAATTGCAAACATTGTTTCTAACCTACTTTTTCACAGGAGAGCAAAATTATATATAAAAGCTCATGGTGGGGGACTTCCCTGGAGGTTCCGTGGTTGCGACTCCATGCTTCCACTGCAGGGGGCACAGGTTTGATCCCTGGTTGGGGAGCCAGGATCCGTCATGCTGCTTGAGGAGTGTCAAAAAAAAAAGTTCACAGTAGGTAGTTAAAAAGTTTCCTGAATTAGTGTCTAGTTTGAGTTATTGTTCAGTAGAAATAAATGTCAGTCACATGCATTATTTTTTCCCCACGTGCATAATTTAAAATTTTCTAGTAGCCACAATGAAAAGAATTTAAAAAGCTGAAATTAACTTTAGCAATACATTTTATTAAAATTAATATTTCTTTTTTTTTAATTTTTTTATTTTTTTTCCATCTCAGGTATACATGAGTTCCCAATCTTGTACCCTCCCCCCACCTCCCACCCCATATCAACTCTCTGGATCATCCCCGTGCACCAGTCCCAAGCATCCTATATCCTGTATTGAATATAGACTGACAATTTGTTTCTTACATGATAGTATACATGTTTCAATGGCATTCTCCCAAATCTTCCCACCCTCTCCCTCTCCCTCAAAGTCCAAAAGTCCATTCTATATATCTTTGTCTCTTTTGCTGTCTCACATACAGGGTTATCATTACCATGTTTCTAAATTCCATATATATGAGTTAGTATACTGTATTGGTGCTTTTCTTTCTGGCTTACTTCACTCTGTATAATTGGCTCCAGTTTCATCCATCTCATTAGGACTGATTCAAATGTATTCTTTTTAATGGCTGAGTAATACTCCATTGTGTATATGTACCACAGCTTTCTTATCCATTCATCTGTTGATGGACATCTAGGTTGTTTCCAAGTCCTGGCTATTATAAATAGTGCTGCAATGAACATTCGGGTACATGTATCTCTTTCAATTTAAACTTAATATTTCTAAAATAGTATTATTTCATTATTAATCAATATATTTTTTAAAAAGATAAGTAAGATCTTTTACACTTTTTCTTATTTTGTAGCATACCTCAATTGAGATGATACATTTGTTTTTTTGGTCATACTCTATGGTTTCTGGGATCTTCATTCCCTGACCAGGGACTGAACCTAGGCCCCAGCAGTGAAACCACAGAGTTCTAACTGCTGGACCACCAAGAAATTCCTGAGATGATAAGTTTGAATTGGAAATTATTGTTCTGTATTTATTTTATTTTTTAAAACATTTTTTTATATGGACCATTTTTAAAGTCTTTACTGAGTTTGTTACAATACTACTTCTGTTGTTTATGTTCTGGTTTTTTGGCTATGAGGTCTGTGGGATCTCCACTCCCCCACCAGGGATCAAACCTGCACCCCAGCTTTGGAAGGCAAAGTCTTAACTACTGAACTGTCAGTAAAGCCTCTACTTCTCTGTGGTTAGATTTCAAAAATGTAGAGTTGAAAAAGTAGATTCATAGACCCAAGGAATTCCAAACGTATTTAAAAGTTTTTCCAATAGTGGAGTCAAGTATATCAATTTGACTCAAGTATCAAGTGGGAGGGGAGAGTGAGGAGTACTTACTTAAAGGATATGAGGTCTTTGATGGGGGTGATGAAATGTTTTGAAAGAGGATGGAGCTGGAGGTGGCTGCAACTCCAGTATTCTGCTCCCAGGGACGAGGGAGCCTGGTGGGCTGCCGTCTATGGGGTCGCATAGAGTCGGACACGACTGAAGCGACTTAGCAGCAGCAGCAGCAGCACAACAGTATATGCTGTGCTAAGTCGCTTCAGTCGTGTCCGACTCTGCGACCCCATGGGCTGCAGCCTAGCAGGCTCCTCTGTCCACGGGATTCTCCGGGCAAGAACACTGGAGTGGATTGCTGTAGGCTCCTCCATGGGCTCTTCCCAACCCAGGGATCGAACCCACAGCTCTTATGTCTAACCTGCATTAGCAGGAGGCTTCTTTACCACGAGGGCCACCTGGGAAGCCCACCATGGAGTTGTTAATTTTTAAATGTTTACTTTTTTGTTGTGTGACTTTGACTTCGATTTAAAAATTTGAAATGAATACAATTTAATTAAAATTATGACATCAGTTCCACTGTCCCACTAGCCCCAGTCCAAGTACTCAGCAGCACTAGACTATGACATCACTCAACATGGGACTAAACCACTCCCATGCAGAGGCCAGGGCTTTTAAAATCACTTCTTTCTCTTTTTAAGGGACACAGCTTCCCAGCACTTCCCGACGGCTTTCAAGGTGAAGTGCCCTAGTTTTATTTAAGCACCACCTGGCAGCCGCTGAAGTGTCACGTTTCCATCTCACGAGAGCCAGCCGTGAATCTGATGGCTCCTGTTCCACGTGATTAGCACGTTTTGGGCTGACATTGTTGGGTCGGTCACACTTCCGAGCATGTTGTGATTCTTTTCTGAAGGGCGCCAGGCATCCAGAAGCTTGTGGACTGTGCTTCAAAAGACAGTGCAAGTCATTCTAGTGGTTTGTAGAAGCTTTCCTCTCCAGGGAGCCGAGGAGAGCAGAGAAGGGAGGTCAGGGAGAGGAGGTGCTGTGCTGTGACACTCACGAAGAGAGCAGTTTAAATGAGGAGGGGCGCCAAACCCCGAGAAACTCCGAGGAGGACTCAGAGGACTCAAGGCTCTGATCAGCTCGCCGGGTCCATCCCGAATGAATACCAGCAATCTGTTCTTTTCTCTCAGCTCCCCAGAGATAGAGATCCACAATCACTCTTGTTTTCTCATTGAACTATATCAGACCTCTCAGGTATTAAGAAGTATTCCTCTAAGTCTTTCTTATCCAAAACTCTCCTATTAGTTTCTCTTTTTTTCTCTTCTAAACCTCCCAGCTAAGACTGGGAGGCTGTTCCCTGAACATCAGGACCCTTTACCTGGAAATAGCTCCTTAGTATTTTCTCACTTTTGATGCTTCTATATCCCAATATGATTATTCAGTTTGTAGACTGGACTGTTTATTCCCTTTCCATTTTTCTTGCTCCCCACTGCCTTTTTTGTTCTTCTCCTTTATCAGAGTTGATAGAAAAGTGATTAAAGTTTCCACTGGTCAGTTTTTCCTTGGCCAGTCCTGTAGAGGAAATGTATTCAAATTCTACTTTACTAATACTGAAGTGATAGCTGTCACCAAATATCTATGCCTCTGATTTATTTATTTATAACAGACAGTGGGTAGTTTCTTTGAACAGCAACAACAACAGTAAAATATAAATCATGGTGACATATTCAATCCTGTTGCTGACAAAAGTGATATCTTTTATAGACGCCTTAGAAGAAATGACATGCTCCCAAAGAATTGCTGTTCTTTTACCTCTTGTAAGGTTAAATTTGGCTGTATGCAATGTTTCACTTTAAAAAAAACTTTTTTTGGCCACACTGTGCCCCAGGCAGGATCTTAGTTCCCCGACCAGAGATTGAACCTACGTCCCCTGCATTGGAAGCCCCGAGTCTTCCGATGTCCCACTGGGCAGCAGGGAAGTCCCTTGCTTGTCAAATTTTGATGGCAATTAAAAGAAGTGTCCTGTGGTTAGTGTAAACCAAAGAAGAAAAACTGGATGAGAGAGAAGAGGAAGCTAATGAGAGGATGCTGGAGGCATTTTGTGGCATCAAAGGAAAAGCTGAACTATTGAAATTTATCAGAGGAGGAATCCAGGGGTGTCTCGAGAACTGGACAGCAGCTCGTGAGCTTGTCCTCCAGAGCCCTGCGCAAAGGAGCACACCACTTGGCTCCGCCGTTTGTTCTCTTTCTGCTTCCTTCCCTCCTATTTCTGAGTTAGGATTCCTGGGAGAGAACCCAGGGTGGGTCAGATGACTTTTAAGAGACTTGGTGCAAGCTCAAGATGAAACTAACATTTAAGAGGGGTGACATTTGATTTGCCTAAATGATTTAAAACATGTAAGGTGAATTGTGTTTTCCGAAGATGGCAACGACCGTGTCTGCCACATACTCTTTTGCAATGTAACCTTGTCATTCTCTCATCAAGAGATGTTCTTATCCCTCCCCTTGAACCTGAGTTGCCTTAATGGCTCACTTGTAACCGATGCAAAAAGACCGCAGCAGTGACAAAGTGACAACAGTCCTTGTGCCCTACTGTTAGCGTTAACAGACAAAATATGGGACACGCGGCCTGCTTTGAATGCAGATACCCAATAAATAATTTTCAGATAAACAGGGAGTATGTCCACTTACACTAAAACAGTTGTTTATCAGAAATTCAAAGTTAGCTAGGATTCAGTTCAGTTCAGTCGCTCAGTCGTGTCTGACTCTTTGCAACCCCATGAGTCGCAGCACGTCAGGCCTCCCTGTCCATCACCAACTCCCGAAGTTCACCCAAACTCATGTCAGTCGAGTCGGTGATGCCATCCAGCCATTTCATCCTCTGTCGTCCCCTTCTCTTCCTGCCCCCAGTGCCTCCCAGAATCAAGGTCTTTTCCAGTGGGTCAACTCTTTGCATGAGGTGGCCAAAGTATTAGAGTTTCAGCTTCAGCATCAGTCCTTCCAGTGAACACCCAGGACTGATTTTCTTTAGGATGGACTGGTTGGATCTTCTTGCAGTCCAAGGGACTCTCAAGAGTCTTCTCCAACTGGGATTATTATACTCTAATTCTGGCAATCTTATCCAGTTTCTATTCTCCCTTTCTTCGTTTTAGTAATAGTACCCACCCCCAAATCCAGGGGTTTTAGCCCAGCTAGAGATGGTTTCTTTGCCTCCCTTGCACTGGAATTGAACAGGTGACTAGCTCTTGTCAGCAGAATGACTGGAAGTGATGTAGGCCACTTCAGCAGCTTGCCCACTCAGTTCCTCCCCTTCCTTCCTTACTTCCCACAGGGTCAAATGCTGATGCTGTGCTGGAGAGCCAGCTTGCACCATGTAGATAAAGACAGTACCCACCCAGTACGGCAGGGCAACAACACAGAAGGAACCTGGGTCCCCTTTCAGCTTCCTGGAGCAGACACCTATCTTGGACCAACTCCTACCTATGGACAAGAGCGTGAGAAGGAAGGGAATGTCTAACTTGATTAGCCCTCTCTATTTTGAGGTCTGTTTGTTTGCTTTAATGTTTATTTATATTTATTTATTTGGCTGCACCGGGTCTTAGTTGCAGCTTGTGGGATCTCTAGTTGTGGCTATGCAAAGTCTTAGTTGCGGCATGTGGCATCTAGTTCCCTGACCAGGGATCAAACCCTGGCCCCCTGCACTGGGAGCGTGGAGTCTTAACCACTGGACCAGCAGGAAAGTCCCAGGGACTGTTTGTTATGGTAACTTATTCATGAAATAATAGAACTGGGATCACTGCACTGAATCTGAAGGGCCTTACAGTTTCTGCCTACAATCTAGGCATTCAGAAACCCAAAAAGATCCAGTTTCCATACATGCAGGGAAGCTGAATTGTGTGCTTTTATCTGGGTTCTCATGAGGCAGCCTTTTGAGTTTTCTGCCTTCCCCATTTCCATTCATATGCTTGTGGTAATAGGAGACCATCTGTTTCTTGACACCAAAAGCCCCTAAAAAATTCCCTCCTTTAATCCGCACTTTTCACTTGTATGTGTCCTTTCTGTCTTCCCTGCTGAAAGTGAGTTCCGTGAGGACCAGAATCACTCTCTCTCCCCTGCTATTTCTTCAGCAGCTTGTGGGGTCCCCGACACACAGCAGGTGCTCTGTAGAGGATGGGTGGAAGAAAAACTACACTGTAGCTTATAGGAAGGAAAGCTTTATGAAATTTCTACCCTTAAGTTCTGAATTCCTTTGGCCTTAACCACCTCTGTGTCACTGTGACATTTGAGTAGGCCACATTCCCTTTTTTTCTCCAGTTGTGGAGGAATGCTTCAACGGAAGTGTTAAGTTAGGAAAATGTGCCTTTAGGATCTTCCTTTTTGGTGTTTTCTACAGTCTTACAAGAGCCTCCCAGGGGGATTCGTGGTAAAGAACCCACCTGCCAATGCAGGGGACACAAGAGATGTGGGTTCGAACCCTGCGTCAGGAAGATCCTCTGGAGAAGGAAATGGCAATCCACTCCAGTATTCTTGCCTGGAGAATCCCATGGACAGAGGAGCCTGGTGGGCTACAGTCCAGTGGGGTCCCAGAGAGTCGGATGTGACTTAGTGACTCAACTGTAAGCACAATCTTACTGCCTTCCTCCTAAGCACCTAGAGGCCTGATATTATGGACCTTCCCTTAATCAAAGATTCCTTTCCTTGGTTCTACTTACTTAGCCAGATTCCTCTAGAAAACAGAGACTGAGACAAGGATTAAAGTGCTGACACTTTATTTAGGAGGTAAAAGCCTACAGGAGGTGACGATTTGGAAAAAAAAGAGAAAAGAAGTGAGGAAAGATGCAAAGCAAACATGATGCAATTCCATGCTGGCTTACTGATCCATAATGAGTCGTGTATGCCAGCCAGAAATTTCTGGTTTTTCCACCAAAGGGAAAGAAACCATCTGTAAGGGAAATTTCCCACTTGCTGCTTGAACTGTTTCACCTTTTGTTATCCTAACCACCAAGGTTAGTTAATCACAAATAGGACTTTGAGACACAGCCTCTGTAATGAAAGAAAATAAGGTTACGAGGCAGGCAGGGGGCCAGCTCATTACCATGCTGAAGCGGGTGAGGGTGTCTTTGTAAAGATGAGGGAAAAGCAGGGGCCTACCAGGGAGAGGTAGACACTGGGAGGGGAGGTTGAGTGGAGTTTAAAAAAATTGGCCAAGAATCTAATAGTACATCATTTTGTGTGCCTATGTGTTTTAGGCTAAACAATACCTGAGATTTCAAACAGCAAGCATGAAAAGTGCATTCTTTATGAATTTTTAAAA
The DNA here is from genome assembly GCA_006410615.1 of Neotragus moschatus. Lineage (NCBI taxonomy): Eukaryota > Metazoa > Chordata > Mammalia > Artiodactyla > Bovidae > Neotragus > Neotragus moschatus. The sequence goes on along the minus strand of SJYA01002485.1, from coordinate 4,726,722 downwards.
ATAACTCAGGCTTCTTGGCTAAGACCTATAAATTTGGACGAGCACATACATTCAGAGTTTATTTCCTCTATTTTCATTAAAGTTAAATCCAATCTGTATGACTCAAGCCAAAAGTTAAAAGTGGCATCAGGTGTCTTTTAGCTTTTCTTCACCCCCCGGGTAGCCAGCTGAAATGAGAAAGTGATAAAAGTAAACTTAAAAAAAAAAACAGAACTCATTTTCTTAACGAATTTCTCAGCTCTGCAACTCACCCACACAGAGCTGTGTGCAAGTGGTAATTGATACTGAATACATTAATGGCTTCCTAAAATAAGCAGAACTTCACAGAAGTTGGGAAGGAGCCTTAAAATAAATAAATAAGATAATTAACAGAAAGCACTCCCTACCACAAAAGACTCACTTTTAATCATCATTTGAAATAATACCAGATAGTTATGCTGGACAATCCTAAGAATGCCCTCTGCAAAGAACAATCAGCCTCAAAAGTTAGTCCTCTCCAATTCACTGAGCGCCTGAACAGAATAAAAAGGCGGAGCAAGGCTCTATTTGCTTGTTTCATGTTGTTTCTGCCTAAGTTGGGACTTTCATCTTCTGCCATTGAACATTTTTGCATCTGTTTCTCAGGTCTTCAGACTTGGAATGAGACTTACACCAGCAGCCCCATCACACCCCCAACCCCTTTCTTGAGCTTTTGACCTTGGACTCAATTGCACCACCAGCTTTCCTGCTTCTCCAGAAGGCATATAGACAGATCGTGGGATTTCTCAACC
>SJYA01002485.1:4632107-4725700 GCA_006410615.1 Neotragus moschatus | reverse complement strand
TATATATATATATATATATATATATATATATATATATGCACCTTATTGGTTCTGTTTTCCTAGAGAACCTTGAATGATAACAACCAACCTTCAGTAAAATAACACAGGCTATATTATTAATATTACCTATCTCTGGTTAAATACTTCTCTTCACTCAGGTTTTCTTTGTAAGTCCTATTTACCAATTGTTTAACCATGTTTTGTGATTCTCTGAACCATCCACTAGATTTAGCATGGAATGCTGACTCATGATTAGAAAGTAGCAAAGTGAACAGTGGCCAGTCTATCTCTTTGCTTGAGGTCCCCTGGACCAAGCCTAGTTTGCTCCAAAGGAAACAATGTCCTAGGCTCAGCCCAGCTCCATTTCATGTTATTCTTCTGTACCTGCCCCAAACTACCTTACAGTTACTATTCAGCAGCTCACCCACACCTGAAAACCTCTAATTTAGTGCAAGAATTACCCTAGTCTCACCCAAAGTCCTATAAATCTCATAAAACCCCTTGAATCCACACAAGAGCAAAAGTAATGGCCCAGAATTCTTTAAAAGGACAGCGGAGAAAACTGTAGACTTGAGAAGTGGCACCAAACAGGCCTCATATGACCCAAAGTTTTCTTTTTTCCCTATTGGCCAATTTCAGTCAATTAAATTCTACAATTTGGGAGTGTTCCTTTGAATGTTAAAACATTGACATTATCAGTTGTGACTTCACTGGCATCAATCAAGTTCTTATATTGGCTGTAGTGACCAGTCCTTATGAACATGCAAGTTGGGTTATATGATGGCCAGAGCGTGGGGTACTGCCTGTGGGGGTGCTGACTTTGTCTTGCCAGAGCACAAAATCCTGGGAGTGTGGGATATGAGGAAACAGAGGAAGGGGCACCAAAGGAAGAGGTAAGAATAGACAACTCAAATAAATCCTTCACAAGTTGGCTTGTGCTTTGAGAGTAAGAGTTATGCAGATTCCAACAGAAAAGAAGCAAATGTGCTCTATGAGGTCAGACTTTGTCTACCAAGAAAACTCAGACAGTAGTAACGCCTTGGAGAATTTCCCATTAATATCAAGATCAACATTTGATCAACAACTCCATAATGTAAGAACTATTTTTTTTTAATTGAAGTATAGTTGATTTACAGTATTGTGTTAATTTCTGCTATACAGCAAAGTGATTCAGTTTACCACAGGATACTGAATATAATTCCCTGTGCTATGCAGTAGGACCTTGCTGTTTATCCATTTCATATATTGTGGCTTGCATTGGCTAATCCCAAACTCCCAAGCCATCCCTCTCCCACTGCCTCTCCCCTCTGGCAACTATAGATCTGTTCTCTACATCTGAGAGTCTGTTTCTATCTTATAGATAGGTTCTTTTGTGTAATATTTTAGATTCCACATATAAATTATATCATATGGCATCTTTCTCTGTCTGACTGCCTTCACTTAGTTTGATGACCTCTAGATCCATCTATCTTGTTCCAAATGGCATTGTTCCCTGTTTATGGCTGAGTAATACTCCTTTGTATATACGCACCACATCTTCTTTATCCACTCATCTGTTGAGGGGCATTTAGGTTGTTTGTGTGTCTTGGCCTATTGGATAAACATCATTTTAAAACTTCATTTTCAAGTAGGAAAACCAGGGTTCAGAGGTGTCTATGACCTGTCCCTGGTCTATTGTCTAAAAGGCTCAGAAATCTGACCTTTGCCAGCACATCAAGAATAGGTTTGTATTTTAGAATTGGACTCACATTAATTAAGATTATTAAATCCAGTGTTGAAAGCCAGGAGAAGGAAATGGCAACCCACTCCAGTGTTCTTGCCTGGAGAATCCCAGGGACAGCGGAGACCGGTAGGCTACCATCTATGGGGTCACACAGAGTCGGACACAACTGGAGCGACTTAGCAGCAGCAGCAGCAGCAGCAGCTGCCTGTCTTGCCAATGACTCAATAATACTGGTCCATTGCTGAACCATATTTGAATAGGACTCTCCATATTTATTTCTGTGATGCTCTTTTTTTCTGTGCTTTCAAATAGACCAACTTTTCTTCCGTTAGGCATTTTTTGAAATTGTGTTGAAACTCTGAATCCAAGGCTTGCTCTGGCTTAGGAGTCACTGTATCTATTTTGGTACATTTGGTATATTTATTTCATATTGTTGTTGTCCAGTCTCTTAAGTTGTGTGTCTGTCTCTTTGTGGTCCCATGGACTATAGCCTGCCAGGCTCCTCTATCCATGTGATTTCCCAGGCAATAATACTGGAGGGGATTGCCATTTCCTTTACCAGGGGATCTTCCAGACCCAGGGATGGAAATTGTGTTTCCTGCTTGGCAGGTGGATTCTTTACCACTGAGCCACCTGGAAAGCCCCATATTTATTTCATAGATCTCTTTTATAACACCAGATAAGTCTTATTGATAAACTTCACAGAGCCTAGCTCAATCATTATATGAGGCAAGTCCTCAGTAATATTTGTTGAAAGGAGAGTGAAAGAATGAATAAATACATCTCAACGACAGATGACTTAAAAATAGCTCTCCCATCAATGTGGAAAACAGTATGATAGTTCCTCAAAAAATTAAAAATAGGGTTACTATATGATCTGGCAAGTCCACTTCTGGATAATGTTCTCAAGAAATGAAAGCAGGAACTCGAAGAGATTGTTTGTACACTGATAGCAGAATTATTCACAATAGCTCAAAGGTGGAAGCAACCCATCTGTCAACTAATGAAGAAAGGGGTAAACAAAATGTGACATATACAAACAATGGAATGTTATTTGGTCTTTGCTACCACATGGATGAACCGCGAGGACATTATGCTAAAGTGAGAGAAGGCACTCACAAAAGAGACATACACTGTCTGACTCCAATTGTATGAGTTACCTAGAACTGTCAAATTCATAGAGACAGAAGGTGCAGTCGCGGTTCCCAAGAGGCTGAGGAGAGAAGGGAATGGGGAGTTAGTTTTTAATGGGTACAGAGTTTCAGTTTTGCAATATGAAAAGAGCTCTGTGGTTGGATGGTAGTGATGGTTGCAAAGCACTATGATGTATTAAATGCTTTTGAACTGTACACTTAAACATGGTCAAAATGGTAATTTTTATGTGAATTTTACCAGAACTGAAAAAAAAAAAAACCTCTTTCATGCTGACTCGTGACTTGTGTTTTTAAACCTCAGCTGTCTCCACAAAACCAGTGTATCAGCTTCTATATCTGTCTTCATGTAGTGCAGTGGTTTGTCTTGTTCACTTTCATTCTGTTTGAGACTATTATATAATATCACTATATCAGCTTTATGGTAGAGTTGTGCAACACAAAACACACTTCAAAGTAAAACCACAAACAATACTGTCACTACTTGCCAATTAAAAGAATCGACTTTCGATCAAGAAAATAAATACATTATTCATGGTGGATAAATAAGGAAATTTTATATTGGATTAACAACAAGTTTAGCAATCTTAACATACTTTTTTTTTTTTTTAAGATCTGCAAGAAACATATGTACCAGCTGAATGCCGCTGAAGAAAATCGTTATAGGATTAGCAGTTTTCTGACCCACTTACTAAAAAAAAAGCCGAATCACTCAATCGAGACCCCAGGGAAATGCAGATATATACCTTTGACGTATTACTTGGTTTTTCTTCAGTTAACTTAAATTCTGTAACCAGTTTTTGAGTCCTTGCCATCTTCTTTTCTTTTAATTGGGTGATTTTATATGCCTTATTGAATATAAGCATTTGCAAATTCTTGGTTTTTCTAAATGCAAATGTATAATGCAACCTGCATACGGCTTTCTGTTGTGCAATTATTTTCTTAACCTATCAGGCCTGCTTCTCTCCCTAATCCTTTCCTTTACTAGACTGGGCTGGATGGGTGGAATGGGCAGTTGAGAAGTCCGGTGCTCTTTGCTTCCAGATGGGAATTGGGAAAGATGGGGAAGAGGGTCTCTCCACCTCTGGCTGTAGTGGTCCAGTAAATGAGAGGCGCTTCCATTCCCAAAGGCATGGAGCCATGATCAGCTGTTTCCTGTCGCCTGGCCTTGACTAATGCTTTTCCAACCACAGGACACGAACCTTTTCCTCCTGTCAAGTACTCTAGCCCTTCTCTTCCATCCAGTGTAGCTTTCTTTAAGAAGGTTTCTTTCAGCTGAGGAATCTCTTTTCATCTTCAAGCCCACTGATACAATTCCTGACCAACATCTCCAGAACTCACTCTTAAACTGCTGTGTTTATGCTGACTACGTGCTTGTCTTATTTCCCTTTGCAGGCCAGACGTCCTCGGCCACAGCCAAATCCAAGGGCCTGGTTATGGAATTCTCTTTTCTCTGGCTTTCTTGTTTCTGGCAATAACACCATCATTCTATTGCCCCGGTTAGTAACCTCAGAGGCATTTCTGCACCCTCCTTTTTCCTCACTCGCACTCCCTAATCTCCAGTCAGTCTCCAAATCCTAGCAGGTCTTTTTTGTTATTATTTTTTAAACTTTATTTATTTTTGGCTGTGCTGGGTTTCTGCTGCTGTATGGGCTTTTCTCTAGTTGCGGCAACTGCGGGTTACTCTCTAGCCGCAGTGCGCAGGCTTCTCACTGCGGTGGCTTCTCTTGTTACAGAGCATGGGCTCTAGGGCCCAGGCTCAATAGTAGTGGCGCTTGGGCTTAGTTGCTCTGCAGCATGTGGGGTCTTTCCTCACCAGGGGTCGAACCCGTGTCTCCTGCATTGGCAGGTGGATTCTTTACCACTGAACCACCAGGGAAGCCCCCCTAGCAGTTCTTTTTTTATAACCTCTCTGACTTCTTTTCTGTATTTCCCTATTTCTTTCATCCCTTTCATCTAGACTCTTCCAGCTGCATCTTAACTGTTCTCGCTGGTTCCCAGCTCCCACCACGACCTCGTCCTTAATACCAGCGCCAGGTGGGTCTTCCTGAGCTTTATTCAGGACACTTCACAATTTTAAAATCACCAAAAGCCCTCTGTTGTCTTGGGGTTAGCATTCAAGGCTACATAGGTAGAAAGACCACAGGTTTTTATAAGCAATCTAAACTCTGCTCACATACCAACTCTACCCTTTACTAGTTTCAGGGCAAGACCCTGATCCTCTCAGAACCTGTTTCCACACCTATAAAATGGAGATGATAATACCCATCAGGAAGGTGACTGTAAAGTTTAAGCAAGCTAACATAAGCTAACCCTTTAGCTTCCCACAGCAGGCAGTCAGGAAATGGCATCTTTCCTTCTTCTGCAATTCAATGCCAGCCTGTCTTTACCTTTACAACTTCATTCTCCCTCCTTGGCTCTTCTCCAACACAACTTCCTGCCTCCTGTGTCTTTGGAGAAGTGGTTCTCTCTACTTGCCTTTCATCTTTGCCCATAGAGTCCCCTATGTCCTTTAAGGGCCAAAGTCATGAAGTATTCCTTGATCAATTTTGTCAAATACTGTCAGTGGGATGCCAAGGGGGGACAGGGTGAGAGTGTGTTGCCATTGACATTGTTTAGAATTACCATCTCATAGTGATAATAAAAAGCATACAGGGATTATCTGGTAGTCCAGTAGCTAAGACTCCTCACTCCCAGAGCAGGGAACCAGGGTTTGATCCCTTGACTGGGAACTGGATCCCACATGCCACTACTAAAAGATCCCTCATGCCGCAACTAAGACTTGGCACAGCCATGTAAATAAATATATATACATATTATATATAAATACACAGACTTTTTTTTTGGCCTCACCACACAACATGCAGGATCTTAGTTCCCCAAACAGGGGTCCGAACCAATGCTCCCTGCACTGGAAGCACGGAATCCTAACCATTGGATTACCAAGGAATTCCCTATGCTCAGTTATTTTACGCATTTATTTATTTGTCAAGCACCCACACTGTGCCTACCAAGTGCCAGGCACCATTTTAAGTGCTGTACATTTATGAAATCTTTTAAATAACAAGCTGAGGGAAAAGGAGGAAAGGGAGTGTGAGGTGGGGTTGAGGCCCCGCAGAGGACCCTAGGAGGGTGAAGGGAAACATGTGAGGGGGCTGCCAAGATAAGGACCTAGAAATGAGAGAGGCTGGGTAGGAGGTCCCAGCAAGGTGAGCTGGGGCACAGTGACAGGCAGCAGAGAAAGCCCACTCCTACACCAGGCAGGGCATGGCACCTGCTAAAGACTGATGTTACTGAGCATCAGCCACTAAATGTTTTTCCCTTAAAAATCAAGTTGAGAATGCCTAGAGGTACACATACCACATTTTGAAAAATGTTGAGTCAATTTGTCTCCAAAAAATATAAAAAGCTTTTGGGTAACATTTTAGGAATTTTTGAGAATTTTATGTTCCCACTACTAGTTCATAAATAAAATATAAAACTTAAAAAAATGCATATGCACTTATAATTGCTGAATGAAAATACCAAGTGTAGAACTGCATTATCACATGTTTTGCCAGATCCTCATATTTCTTCCACACTTGACTTTTCAAAAACAAATTTTCTGGAATGTTTTGTCTTCTACACTTTCCAGCTTTTGCAGATCAGGAGGCTAATAAAAATAAATAACTTGAGGAAATTTGATGAGTGTTATCACATTTGGAAATATCAGGATTCCTAAGAAAGAATATTTCATGCTTTGCTGTTAGGGATGTGGCAGCACTTTAATGTGGAAATCCATCCATGGCAGGTTAAGATGGGTCTTACCTAAGTTCACCAGAATATCCAGATACTAAAAGCAACAGTGATGCTAATATATCATAAAGGAATATAAAAATGATAAAAATGCAAGGCTTAGTAATCAAGAGCAATTTTTCATGTATTTCAACCAAAATAAACATCACTACATTGAATGGAGAGGCAGACATAAAAATCCATTTTCTACTGTTAAGTCAAACATCCAAGAGATTTTATAAAAATGAAAAATAATACCATTCCTCTTTGCTCATTTTTTAAATTTGGGAATTGCCTTGATGGGAGGGAAGTTTGGGGGAGAATAGATACGCATATATGTATGGCTAAGTCCCTTTGCTGTTCACCTGAAACTATCACAACATTGTTTGTTAATTGGCTGTACCCTAATACAAAATAAAAAGCTTAAAAAATAAACTTGGGAATATATATCTTTTATTAACTATATTATGTTAACATTTAATAGGTTTATTATAAGTATTTAAAATAAGAATTATAATTTTTCAGTTTTAATTTTAATACAGTAAATACCAATATCAAAACCAATATAAACTAAAGATTTTTGAGATCTTCAGTGAATTTTAAGAGTGTAAAGAGGTTCTGAGAGTGAAAAGGGTAAGAACCACTATTCTAAATAGTTCTCCAAACTTGGGCTGGTCTCCTTTGACTATTCACAGGAAGATAGTACTTTAGGGCCAAAGTTGTAGTAGAAAATGATTGCTTCCTAGTCAGATTAGGCAGGGGAACATTGTGAAGAAGATTCTTCAGAAATGAGAGTTAGCATTGTAAAAGTTCATTCTCACAGTAACAGGCAAGTCTAATACAGTAGAACCACCGAGCTTAAGGAAGGCAAGACAAAAACCTCTGGCGAGAGATAGGCTGCAAGTCTGCTTCAGGGAAAAATAAATACCTGAAACCCCTTTTGATTAGGATTTTGTTTGCTCTTGATATGTGTGTCCGTAATCTATTTTCTTTCCTGATCAAAAAAGACAAAAGGGATTTGCAGTTGAGTCTCACCATGGACCCACTATTTCTGCTCAAGGGGGCATAATAAAAACTGCTAGAACAATGTATTGTTGGAATGATACCACCGTCAATTTTCAAAACTTGGTTCTAAGGTGAACCCCCTCTATTGTCTGTCTCCTTTTCAATCAACTAGACAACAGAGTCAACCCCAAGGCTCAGGACCTTCAGGATTCACACCTTCAGTCGGAAGGTAAAAAGTTATGTATGTACCGGAGTTTTGTTTAGGCTTTGACTTTAATAAGGAGAAAAAGCCATGAGAAATCATTTGACTCATTTTAGCCAATTGGTGTCCTGAAAATTTCCATCTCACTGTGATGAAAAGGCTCAAACAGTGATCTAACTCAAAAATGGATTGTTGTCCATAGAAGAGTAAAGAACAAGGGCAAATGCTAGCCTCAGATGAGGTTGTTTCTGAAAACAGGAGAGCATCACCAATGAAGTCAGAGCAAGAACTGACTGGAATTACCCATTAGGCTCTTCAGTCCTTGATTTGGTCATTGCAGGAAGCTTTCCTGATAGAACCGTGGATACTGACCCAGGCCATCTTGGTCACAAATTACTACTTATCTTCCTCCAGACTTGTATGTGAGGAAAGTAAAGAATAATGGTATACACGTGAACCCTGGAGTCAGCCTACCTAGATCTGACTCTATCTCAGGGCCTCAGTTTCCTTCTCTGTAAAATGAGAAGAGTGACAGTACTGACTTTTAAGATTCTTGTGAGGATTATCTAAGATAATGCCTATAGAGCATGAGGCACGGCACACACTAAGTGCCTAATAAACAGAAGTTATTAGGGAGGGTCTTTGCTTCATTCCCATTTGTGAGCATTTTCCCCCGTTATTTCTCGACAGCACCCCTTTCTTTCGGAGCTGCTGATCTCCGAGGCTTCTAGTTCCTTATATCCCTGAGTCATCATCGAGACGCTGGATTTCTGAAGTCGTCCCTTCTACTGCTTTCTAGGGCTCCCTCTCCTGACTGCTTAGCTCTTGCAGGGGCTCAGACCCACAGTCCGTGGCAGCAAGTCTCCGTCGGGCTTGGCCACCCGTCTTGGGGAAACGTCCTCAGTCCCCTTTGGAGACCAACCACCTAAGACTGAGACCCATCGCACCCAGAGAAGCTCTCCAGTCCAGAATTCCGAGAGAGGTCGAGGACGGGGCCAGGCCTCGAGGTGAGAACGAGGCTGGGGGCGGGGCCGTGCTCGGAGGTGCGCGCGAGGCCACACCCCGAGGTGAGCGTGCCGGGGGCGGAGCCACATCGCGAGGTGGACGCGAGGCCGGGGGCGTGGCCGCGCCGAGGGGCCGCCCGGATCGTTACGGTTGAGCCGGCCGTCTCCGCGGGCTGCGCACGCAGCTGCCCCCGGGCGTGAGGCAGCGCAGGGGTTAAAGCTGCCAGCACCACCTGGGCGCCGCTGAGGAGACCCACGAACCGGCGAATCGCGCGCGGGCGCGGCGAACAGGTGCCCGTGCGCGTCAGGCGCCGGCAAGGGGCGGGGAGAGGGGGCGCGGCCGGAAGCCCGGGGCGGGGCGCGGCGCGGCCGGCCCGGTGGAACTGGAGAGAGCTGAGGCAGCCAGGAAGGAGGTCGCCGGGCCGCGGGGTGCGCGATGTGGAGCCGCCGCCTCGGCGCCTGCAGCAGCCGCCGTCGCCGCCGCTGCTGCTGCTGGGGCTGCCGCCGAGCCGAGGGACATGGAGCGCGGCTGCAGAGAGCGGCCGCCGGCAGCAGCAGCGAGCGTCGCAGCGACAGCGGAGCGCAGCCCGCCCCGTGAGGCGCTGCCCGGCCGGCGGCGGCAGCGGGAGCAGCAGCAACAGGGTGGCTGAAAACCGGGTGGCGGCGGCGGCGAGGGCGGCTTTCCTCCCCGCAACTTCCCCTCCCGCTTCGCGTCCCCGCAGTCTTCCCTTCCTCAGCTTTCCCTTTGCCATCCCCCCCTCCTTCTCCTCCCCGGCGCGCGCCGAGCAGCTGAGCCCGGGGGCGGGGGGAGGGGGCGCGTGCCGCCGGCGCGGGGGAGGGGCGGGCCGGCGCGCGCCGCGCCCAGGGCTCGCGGAGACCCGAGGGGCGCGTGCCGCGGCGTGAGGCGAGGCGCGGGGCGGCGCGGCGGGGCCCCTCCCCCCTGCAGCCTGGCGCGCGCCGGCCGGGCCGCACCGCTGCGGGCTCGGCGCGCGCGGGCCATGTCCGCCTTCTGCCTGGGCTTGGCCGGCCGCGCTTCAGCACCCGCCGAGCCGGACAGCGCCTGCTGCATGGAGCTGCCCGCCGCGGCCGCGGACGCAGTCGGGAATCCAGCCACTGCCACCGCCGCTGCCCTCATCTCCTTCCCCGGGGGCCGCGGGGAGTTGGAACTGGCGTTAGAGGAGGAGCTGGCGCTGCTGGCGGCTGGGGAACGGCCGTCCGAGCCCGGGGAGCATCCTCAGGCCGAGCCCGGGCCTCCAGCCGAGGCGGCCGGACTGCAGCCGCCGCCCGCCCAGGATCCCGAGCTGCTGTCGGTAATCCGGCAGAAGGAGAAGGATCTGGTCTTGGCGGCCCGACTGGGCAAGGCATTGCTCGAGAGGAATCAGGACATGAGCCGGCAGTACGAACAGATGCACAAGGAACTGACTGATAAGCTGGAGGTGAGGACGTCCCTCCTGGGATGGGTGGGAAGCAGGAGTGAGGGGAACCCAGGTACCCTCCCGCCGGCCCTGGGTAGCTTCGGGAGCCAGGCACTCACCAACCTCACCCTACTCCTTGCTTATCGTGTCTTAACAGAAAAATCACCTGGGAGGTGGGTAGCATGGGAGGGTTTGGGGTTATCAGAAGAGGACATTCTTTGAACACACCTGGCTTTCCTAACCTGCTCACAGCTAATGGGTCCATGCACAGCCCCAAACGCTGTGGGCCATTCTATATATGTACTGTACACAGCATCTAAAATAGAGCTTACAGTATGACTAATTTATACAGCACTGAGGTGATGTCTGCACACAGAAATTACAGAGTCGGAAGGCATTTAAAATATGCTGCAGGTTTTCAGAGAGGTAGTTAATCGCTAATCAGGGTGTTAGCCTAAAGCTTTTTAGCTTTGGAGTTAAGGGCTTCCACATGCCCTTGTCTTAACTTCCCCTCAGCTCAGAATGGTGGGAAACAAGTGCCCCTAAAGGAGCTTTATATAGCCTTCAGATACTCACGGATTAGGAAATATGGTTCCCCTGCAGAAATCAGGTGAGCCTGGGCTCAACATGTGACGGTTGTGATTGGATTTGGACTTAAGTATATATATGTATTTAAACAGTACTTTTGTTTCTGTTCTGGATCTCACACATGCATTTGGATGGCCAAATGCAACTTGTGAGAACCATATAACTTTCACCATTGTTATAAATACCCCTTAAAATATCTGTAAGATTTCTGCCACTTCTCTGGACCAAAGTCTTTTGCTTCTGTTTTCTTGCCCTTAACTAGAAAAGGGCCTTGAAACTGATACAAGTGGCCACCACTTCTAAAAAAATTTTTAGAGAGAGTCTTTTTTTTCTTAAGTGAAGATGGGGAGGCGCATCTGTGGCAGTGGCAATGAGCTTATCTTTTTCTGTCTGTGCATTTAATATTGTCTCACAGTTTGGTCCAATGAGTTCTTTTTATTCTTGTTACAAGAGAATAGTACAGCCCTGAATAAGGTTTGAAATTGACCATTGCCTGGTTCCATATCACTGCTACTGGTCAAATGGTCAGAGTGTAGATTCAGAAACTTTTCTCTAGTAAGTATGTCTGTAGTCCAACAACATATCAAAAATAAATAAGAGAGGAAAAAAAGGAAACCAGTGAGTGCCCTGTAGTTCAGTTGGCCTGTTAACTAGGTCTGCCAGTTGGCGAACTCCTGAGATAACCTCTCTGAAAAGTGGTTTGTGAAACCTGTATGTAGATTGCCAAAAAGCAACCCAATGAATTGAATTGTTTGATTTTCACTTGAAGTAGACGTCTCAGACTAAAAGGGTGTCTTTTTTTGAAAAAGAGATTAGGTTACAGACTCTAAGTAGAAGTACTACTGCAGAGATGTATGCTTGTGATTTGAAATCCCTACAGTGAGAGACTTGATTAAAGAGACAGCTGTCTTGAAAGGAGCATCATATCAGTTGGTTTGATGAGTGATAGTTTTCAAGGGTAATCCTTAATATGTAGTTAAACACATCCTGGGTTCCACTTGGAACCTTTATTTATGTCTTCACCAAAGGAAAAAGATTTTCAAATTCTGTAACAAGAAAGGTTATATTGTAGAAGAATAAATTGCATTTGACTTTTTGCTATTGACTTGATAGACAATATTAAAATAGTTTAAAACTCTTATTAAACTATTTTAAAAAATCTTCACTCCTCTCAGGTCAGCATATGAACTCAAGTGTTAAAGGTTTATTTTTAATTTCTGGAAGTTGGTTGCACAACAGTATGAATGGACTTAGGGCTACTGAACTAACAGTACACTTAAAAATGGATAAGGTGATAAATTTTATGTTATGTATGCTATGATCTAAGGCACTAACTTACATTTATACACTTTTTTCTTCAGAGATTTAATCTTTATTTAGTTTTTTAAAAATATGTTTTTAAAGTCCAGGATTCTCTTTTTCCCCCATTCCAGGTGAGACTGAATTCTCTTTTAATGCAGAGGTAGTCTCTTCCCTAGGTTACATTTTCTTCCCTCTTGCCTAGGCCAATTCTAATGAATCTAGCACTACTTTTTTTTTTTTTTTTAAAGAAGCAAAACAAGTTTGGTGGGACTTCCCTGGTGGCCCAGTGGTTAAGAATCTGCCAATGCAGGGGTCCAGGTTTGATGCTTGGTTGGGGAAGTTCCACATACTGTTCAATATGGCCAAAAAAAAGAATAAATGTTCTTGTTAAACTTTTTTGTTAAAAAAAGTAAGGTGAAAATGATTACATAATTGGGTAGTAGATTTAGATAAGCAAATGCAGGAGTCCTTATTTGCATTCAGTGCTTGATCCACTTAAATAGTTTTTTTTTCCTTTGTATTTTTCAAGAACCATATCCTGGACTTAGGAGAATAATATATGATTTTTTGGTTCGTGGCAGAAGTCCATTTCTGTAACAACCAATTTTAGGTGAGCTAGTGATACTAACTTCTTAGAGTTTTAAATAAACTGTTTTTAGAATGGTTTTAGATTTACAGAAAAATTGGAAAGATGGGACAGAGTTTCCATATGCCCTGCCCCCAGTACTTGCCATAATTAGTAAATCAACACTAATACATTATTATTAGCTATGAGGCTTTCTTGGTGGCTCAGATGGTGAAGACTCTGCCTGCAGTGCAGGAAACCCGGGTTCCATCCCTGGGTCGGGAAGATCCCCTGGAGAAGGGAATGGCTACCCAGCCCAGTATTCTTCCCTGGAGAATAGAATAGACAGAGGAGCCTGGCGGGCTACATACAGTCCATGGAGTCCCAAACAGTCAGAGACGACTGAGCTACTAACACTTTTCATCTATCTAATTTTAACATGATATTTTAATTTTTTTCAGTTAGTTTAATTTAGTAGAAAAAAGTAATTTGATCCAGAGAAGAATTCAAAGTTATTTTAAGAGCTAACCTTCCAGTTTTTAACCTAGTGTTTAATCTGCCAGGAAATTTTTTCAAATAAGAACGTGAATTGATGCATAAAGCAGTTGATTAAAACATNCTTTGGGCTTCTCTTGTGGCTCAGCTGGTAAAGAATCTGCCTGCAGTGCGGGAGACCTGAGTTCAATCCCTGGGTTGGGAAGATCCCCTGGAGAAGGGAAAGTATTCTGGGCCTAGAGAATTCCATGGACTATATAGTCCATGGGGTCGCAAAGAGTCAGACAGGACTTAGCATGTAGATTTGTTTAGCCTTTGCCAAATGTCTTGTTCTGTTTCATGATACCCTTACATTTAGTTTCTGTATCTTCTTAGTCTCTTTTTTCCTATATCAATTTCTTAGACTTCTCTTGTTTTTGATGACCTTGACAGTTTTGACATTAACTTTTTTCAATTTCTTATTGAGGTATAATTGACATACAGCATTATATTAGTGTCAGGTGTAGATATTACTTTTAAAGTACAGTGTAACCCCAAGAAGCAGGGAATAGCATGGACAGAGCCTGACCACTACACTTTCTGATCTTCTTCCTAGAGTTCACTGGTTAATTTAGCACTTCATTGAACATGTAATTCTAAGAGAAACCTTTCTTTTCTCAGAATAGACAGAGGGCTAAGTTCTGTATGTTCATTAATAGGAAAGTCTTGATTTTTTTCCCAGAGTGTTGAGAAACCTGGATTAGGAGGAAATATAAGGACAGAATAGATTGATCAGCACCGCTTGTCCTCAACACTGCCTCACTTCCTGCACGTGGATTAGGTTGTTTTAGTCACTTAGTTGGGCTGTTCACTAACAGCTGTTTGTGGAATATTTTTAAGTCTCTCTGTTCTTTTAGAACACAAGCCTAATTTATCTAGCCTCTCAGTAATACTGTGATTACTGAGTTCTTGCTGTTGCCTTCTGCTCCGTCTTTTCCATTTTGGAAAAACTCGATAAAACCAAGTATCACAATTTTAGAATTGTAATTACCACTTACTTCTGCATCTCATCTTTCTGAAGTTTGTATAGTGACTAAAACATCCTCATTTTTGGAAGTTTAGCAAAATGAAGGAAGAATAGAACAGAAAATTTTCATGCGGAGAAGTATAAGTCCCTCTCTTGAGAGAAAAATCTTTTTTTAGGCACATCTCAGATGTGAAATAATGAGACTGATTTTCTTGTATAACTATACACTGCTCCTTAAGGCTTTCCAAAAGAGACATCCTAAAAAATATTTGAAAGGTGAGAACTTGGATAGAATAAGAGTGTAGATTCACAAGGTGAATCTGAGTACGCTGAAGGAGAAGATGCAATTGCCCATCTTAGTTTGTTGAAACAATCTCAGTGCTTGATAGTCAGCCTTTAGTGCATCAGAATTTCCAATAGAACCTAAATAGATGAATGGGTAGATAGACAGATGCCTTCCTAGGCCTCATCCCATTCTTTACTGAATCACAGTCTGGAATTAGTGTTTAGGATATATTTTGAACAATTATACCAGAGATTTTCTGACAGCAAAAGTTGAGGACCATTGCTTTACTTCTCATATGCATCTCATATACTCTGAGGTATTTACCTGGCCTTTTTGTACTTGCTATGCTTTTTTTATTGTTTATTTTTACAAATCTATTTATTTATTTGGCTGCATTGGGCCTTAGTTGCAGCAGGTGGGATCTTGTGTTGTGTTGTGTTGCATGGACTCTCTAGTTGTGGCATGTGGGCTCTCTAGTGGAATGGGTCAGTCAGTGTGTCACAGAGGCTCAGTTGCTTCGTTCTGAGGCATGTGGGATCTTAGTTCCTGGACCAG
This sequence comes from Neotragus moschatus, assembly GCA_006410615.1. Taxonomy (NCBI): domain Eukaryota; kingdom Metazoa; phylum Chordata; class Mammalia; order Artiodactyla; family Bovidae; genus Neotragus; species Neotragus moschatus. The sequence goes on along the minus strand of SJYA01002485.1, from coordinate 4,710,629 downwards.
GGATCGAACCCACATCAGCCTGTATTGCAAGGTGGATTCTTAACCACGGGACCACCAGTGAAGTCCTCATACCGTGCTTTTTAAGTAGGAGAACATATTTGCCTCTGAAAAGAGGCATTTGTATTTATCTTACAGAAACAAAAAGATGTTCTTATTTCCTTCAACCCAAAAAGAGTTATTTTCTGTTGTTGCTCCTTCAAACCATCTGTACTTTTCCTGTATACCATTTGTCACACTGTACAACATAATACTTTTATCAACCTCTCACTAGAGTGGAAACCCCATAAAGGGAAAGACCAAGTCTCTTCTGTTCAACATTATTTCAATGACTAACCTATAACAGGCACTCAGGAATGAATGAATCAGAAATAAATATGCAAGGATTGTAGGCCATGATTTAATAAAAGTAGGCCTGAACTTGCTTAATGATTTTGAAATGCAGTGCTATATATAGCAGCAAATATTTATTGAGTTGTGATTTTGAGCATTAAACAGTCAGGTGAGGGAGACCCCAATCCCAGCTCTCCCATTTGCTAGAACAAGACTTTAAGCTGGTTGCAGAATCTCTTCTGTTGCTTCAGTTTAAGAAGAGGTGGTTGATCTGGAGGATCTCTGAAGTCCTTTCTGTCTCTGAAAATTCTAAGTGCTTGGTATTATGCCAAGCATAACAGATGACAGCAAAAGAAGCTTTCTCAAGGGCTTGTTTTAAGTTGCTTAAATGTATATTTCACTGATTAATAGATGACTTACTAAATTTCAGGTAAGTTCCTAAGTCTAGAACCCCCATGCCCAAGGACAGGAATAAATATAATAACATCAAGTATTTCAGTAGGAATGGCGTTCTCTTTGTGAAGTTAGCCTCCCCTACTCTGGCAGAAAGGGATATTTTTGCAGCTGTGAAACGGGCAACTTGTCCTACGTGGCAGAGTGTTTTGTTGTGCTGACTAGGAAAAATAAAAGTTAGAAGAGTGTGAAAAGAGAAAAAAAATTAACAACTCTGGGATTTTTTAACAGTTTAAAAATCCTCTTCATTTTCACCCAGCACTTAGAACAAGAGAAACACGAACTAAGAAGACGATTTGAGAACCGAGAAGGCGAGTGGGAAGGGCGTGTGTCTGAGCTGGAGAGTGATGTGAAGCAGCTTCAGGATGAGTTGGAGAGGCAGCAGGTTCATCTACGGGAAGCAGATCGAGAGAAAACACGGGCCGTCCAGGAGTTATCAGAACAGAACCAAAGGTTAATGGACCAACTCAGCAGGGTAAGTCATGAGTTAAGAACTTCTGGTATTAGAAAAAAAAAATTTGTGGTATAAAATACTAAAAGTTGAAACAGAGCTTCTGTTTAATGTCATCATATATATGGTAAGAGTTGTTCTCATTTTTGTTGCCTTTGGTATTGATACCAGTAAATCAAGTGTTTTTCACCTCTAAGAATTTCAACTGGGGTGAACTAGGCGCCAGGAGCAAAGACCCTTGCTTGGCACCGGCCAACTGTGAGCTTTTGGCAATCATTTAACTTGGGAGTCTATCTCATTAATGATTTGATGTTCCTTATAGCTCTACAAGTCTGTGATTCTTTTACCTAGAGAAAGTCTGTCACTGGTAAAATTATGTTAATGCATTTAGTTCGGATATTAAATGGTGCCATCTTAAAAAAAAAGTAAATTTGCTGTTTTTCTTTTCTTTTTCTAAAATTAATTAATTGATTTATGTTTGGCTTCCCTGGGTCTTGGTTGCTGTGCATGGACTTTCNATTGGACCAACTCAGCAGGGTAAGTCATGAGTTAAGAACTTCTGGTATTAGAAAAAAAAAATTTGTGGTATAAAATACTAAAAGTTGAAACAGAGCTTCTGTTTAATGTCATCATATATATGGTAAGAGTTGTTCTCATTTTTGTTGCCTTTGGTATTGATACCAGTAAATCAAGTGTTTTTCACCTCTAAGAATTTCAACTGGGGTGAACTAGGCGCCAGGAGCAAAGACCCTTGCTTGGCACCGGCCAACTGTGAGCTTTTGGCAATCATTTAACTTGGGAGTCTATCTCATTAATGATTTGATGTTCCTTATAGCTCTACAAGTCTGTGATTCTTTTACCTAGAGAAAGTCTGTCACTGGTAAAATTATGTTAATGCATTTAGTTCGGATATTAAATGGTGCCATCTTAAAAAAAAAGTAAATTTGCTGTTTTTCTTTTCTTTTTCTAAAATTAATTAATTGATTTATGTTTGGCTTCCCTGGGTCTTGGTTGCTGTGCATGGACTTTCTCCAGTTTTGGCGAGCAGGGGCTACTCTCTAGCTGCAGTGCGCAGGTTTCTCTTGTGGAACATGGGCTCTAGGTGCACAGCGACCCAGGGGCTCAGTAGTCCTGACAATTGGGCTTAGTTGCCCCATGGCGTGTGTGATCTTCTGGACCAGGGATTGAACCCGTGTACTCTGAATTGGCAGGTGGATTCTTAACCACTGGACCGCCAGGGAGGTCCAAATGGTGCCATCTTTAAACTGAAAAGCTTAGGGAAAATTTCTAGGGCAAATGATTTTTATTGTGAATGTACATTTCTTATTATTTAAATATGAAAGGCATGTGTAGTTGTATATATAAAATGTGTTTTCTTATTTCTACATTAAGTAGAAGTTCTTTATTTGTACCTTTATAGTGTGGTGTCGTAGAAGTATTAATTAAAGTCAAGATTGTAAAATCAATGCAAAGAAGGAGTATGAGCGCTGAGTAGGTGGAAATCTAACTTAAATACAAGCACACCTTTTAACAAATGCAGGAATGTTGTTAATGCCCTGGTCTCTAAAGCCACTTACTTTTGAAAATTAATAGCTGGATTTACTTTTATATCTCGTGCCTTCTTATGTATTGAAAATAAAACGAGTTCAGTTACTCGTTTTAGCGGAAAAAAGAACTTCTACTCTGATCGCATCTCTAAGCACAGATGCTCTTAGGAGAGCACTGCCCTCATCCGCATGGTTAGTGTTTGGTGCTTAGGTCTCTGGGAAAGGCTCAGCTAGAGCAGCATGTGAAGTTATTTCACTAGGTTGTGTCTTAGTTGCTTCTCATGGGGACCTTGTGCTGTGCTTAGTCACTCAGTCATGTCCAACTCTTCGAAACCCCATGGGCTGTAGCCCACCAGGCTCCTCTGTCCATGGGGATTCTCCAGGCAAGAATACTGGAAGGTTACCATGCCCTCCTCCAGGGGCATGGGGACCCTGAGATTGATCTAAACCTCGTGCCTTACCAGAAAGTACAAAGTAAATGCTACCACTAGAGAAAGGGAGAGGAAGGAGGAGAGGCAGCAGGAGGAGAGGATGGAACCAAGGGTGCCGGGGGCTAAAGGGCACAGGGGAGAGACCGAAGCGGAGAGATGCCAAAAGCTTGAGAAAGAGCAAGCCACAGGAGCTCTCAGAATGTATGTGAAGGTGAGAGTTCAGGTGGTGGTGGAGCTGCCTGCAGGCTTCTCGCTGGGGAATCAGACTGCCATTGGATTGGCTGGAAAGGAAGGGCTGGACAGTTCTTCAGGAAGTCATTATAGGGCCAGCTCAGGAGCCTTTCAGAGTCAGTTCTAAAACCTTTTTCAGCAACTGGGAAGGGAATCTCTATCCTTTTAAGATTTTATAGGTTTTTGAGACTTCATCCATCATTCATGAAAAAATGTTTTAAATTATTGATTTATGGCTGTGCTGGGTCTTCGTTGCCACATGGGCTTTCTCTAGTTGCAGCGAGCAGGGGCTACTCTCCAGTTGCAGCGCTTGGGCTTCTCATTGTGGTGGCTTCTCTTGTTGCGGGGCATGGGCTCTACGGCATGCAGACTGTAGTTGTTACGGCGTGAAGACTTGGTTGCTCTGGAGCACGTGTGATCTTAGTTCTTGGACCAGGAATTGAACCAGTGTTCCCGGCATTGGCCAGGACCCCTGGACAACCAGGGAAGTCCTTTCATTAAAGATTGACCAGGTCAGCCTGGCCAGATTGATTTATTTGTTCAAAAACATTTAATACTTATTCTGAATTAATGTTTCTTATGGAGACTTATGAAAGGAATACAACAAACCAGAACAATTTAAGAGGAAATTAATTATTGGGAGCTGAGTTCATGTTACAAAGTGACATGAGCAGAAGCCACCTCAACTCTGCGTTGTGATCTGATGAAAGATAGGTGGTGGGAGAAAGCAAGTTTACCATGACATAGGGAGAGCCCTGAATTTAGAATTCGGACGCGTGTTGAATCTTGACTCTGCTGCTTTACTGGGTAACCTTGTTTATTACTCCCTCTCCTTATCTTTGAAATGGGGGCAAAAAGTTTTACCTAATGCAAGTACTGTTGAAATCGAAATAAGTTCAGGTTAAGCAGAATATGAAGTTAAAGAATGTTTCAGTGCTGATGGTTTTTTACTAAGGTAGTATTTTTATAGTTGAGATTCCTCTGCCTGATTTTTCTGTAGAAAATTCTGATAAGTGGTTCCCAGAAGAATATGGGAGGATAACATTTCCAGTAGATCTAGATTCTTGTTATCTTCTCTGGCCTTGAATGTAGGCCCTTGGTGAGTTTTGTGGCTTTTTTCCTTTCTGTCTTTAAGCAGGCCAAGCCCCTTGGGTTTCCATCAGCAGCCAGTTTAGATTGCATTTTATTATCATTTTATTAACTGAGTATTCAGGAACTAGAGGAGTGGAGTACTTTGAAGTGAATTAAGATTCTCTTAGGACAAGTTAACAACCAGCAAAAGTAGTAGAAGGCCATGCTTTTCTTACAGAGTGAATAATGTGTTTTTATAAGCATGAAATGTATGGTATCTAAAATGTGTTGATATTTCCGTGATGCTTTTGTCCAGAGTATTTTTTTGTTGTTGAAGTATAGTTGATTTATTCGTCCAAAGTATTTAAAAATGTATTTCCTTTGCTGCCATGGCCTCCATGGTTTTTTTTTTTTTAATGTTTGTTTGTTGAGATAGGATTCATATACCATAATATTTGCTTTTTAACAGTGTACAATTTCACCATCACCACTATCTAATTATAGAACATCTCACACCTCTCAAAGGAAGCCTGTGCCCATTAGCAGTCATTCCTTGTTTCTCCTAACCTCCATCCCACGCCCTGACACCTGAAAACCATTAATCTACTTTTTATCTCGATGGGTTTGTCTATTCTAGACATTTCATGTAAATAGAATCACACATATGTGGCCTTCTGTGGCTGACTTCTTTCCCTTAGTACAATGTTTTCAAGGTACACTCGCATTGTAGTGTGTATCAAAACCTCATTTTTATGGCTGAAGAATATTCCATTGCATGGATACAACACATTTTGTTTATTGATTCATTAATAAATGGACATTTGGGTTGTTTCCACTTTTTAGCTTTTATAAATAAGGCTGCCATAAACATTCATGTTCAGGTGTTTGTATGACCAAGATTCTTTTCAGCTCTAAAATAGAATGCTATGATATATATCTCATAAGCTTTTGGATCCATATTATGATGATGGAGGGGATGGGAATTGTCCTAATTTTATAACTGAGAAAAACTGGAGAAACCAAAAGATATGTGGTTTACTTAAGGCTCTTCCAGTTCAAGACTGATGAGGATTCCTTTGCCTCAGTTTCAAATTTCTGAGGTAGCAATCAAGGTCACAGGCTTTGGAGCCCAGACAGCCCTGGGACCAGACACCAACTATGCTATTTACTAGCTGGGTGAGTATGGGAAAATTTTTCCACTTTTTAAAATCTTAGTTTCGTCCTCTGTATAATGGAAACAGTAGTATTATTACTATTATCTGATGTTGTTAGGACGGAATGAGGTAATGTATGTACACTCTAACTATGATGTCTAGCATATAGTGAGTGCTCAATAAATGGTAACCATCATATCCTCATCATGAAGATGAGATTTCTGCATCTAGTCCAATGTTGATTCTCTAATTTGAGAGGATGGAAGAATCTGAAGTGTCCCCAGAACTTATCAGCATGTTAAAACTGTTTTGTCTAGTAGTCAAATCTCTTTGCAGAAATATTTGTGTAAAATTGACCCTCCTGGGAGTTGAGTTAGGTTTATCCTGTAGCACTTAGTATCGACATTGCTGCATATATCCTGAGGATACCTTTGTTGTTGTTCAGTCGGTAAGTCATGTCTAATTCTTTGTGACCCTTTCATGGACTGTAGTCTACCAGGCTCCTCTGTCATGGGATTTCCCAGGCAAGAATACTGGAGTGGGTTGCCATTCCTTCTCTAGGGGATCTTCCCAATCCAGAGATTGAACCTGTGTCTCCTGCATTGTAGGTGGATTCTTTACCACTGAGCCACCTGGGAAGCCTTTGTTTCTTCTTTGTAGAAATGTCTAGTTAGGTCTGCTCTCCATTTTTCAGTTGGGTTGTTTGTTTTTTGTCGTTGAGTTGTATAAGCTATTTGTATATTTTGGAAATTAAGCCCCTGTTGGTTACATCATTTGCAAATATTTTCCCCCATTTTGTAGGCTGTCTTTTCATTTTGCTTTTGGTATGTTTCCATTGCTGTGCAAATTTGTTTGTTTTTATTTCTGTTGCCTTGTGAGACTGACCTAAGAAAACATTGGTACAATTTATGTGAGAGAATGTTTGGCCTATGATCTCTTATACGAGTTTTATGGCGTCATGTCTTATGTTTAGGTCTTTATTTTTGTGTATGTTGAGAGGATATGTTGTAACTTCAGTGATTTACTGGCAAGTGGCCAGCTTTCCCAACACCACTTGCTGAAGAGACTGCTTTTTTCTATTCTGTATTCTTGTCTTGTTTGTCAGAGATTAATTGACGGTAGGTATGTGGGTTTATTTCTGGGCTGCACCACATCTTCTGTATCCATTCATCTGTTGATGGACATTTAAGCTGCTTCCATGTCTTGGCTTTTGTGAATAAGGCTGCTGTGAACAGAGAGGTGCATTATCCTTTTGGATTAAACAGTTTTGTCCGGATATATGGCCAGGAGTGAGACTGATAATTCTAGTTTTAAGGAACTTCCACAGTGTTTTCCTCACCAGCTGCACCAGTTTACATTCCCACCAGTGGTGTCAAAGGTTCCCTTTTCTTCACACCTTCTCCAGCCTAGGAATAAATGGAAAGCAGGCTGATGTGACCGTGGTGCTGTTGGTTTAGGAAGATGAGATCGAAGGGGAGTAGTCAGTGACCAGATGATGTAGGCCCTTTCCTGCCATGATACAGATTTTGGGTTTTATTCAGTGTGCTGAGAAGCCAGTGATCTGCTTTTGCAGAGGAGTATCAAGACCTGATCGATAACTATTTTAAAATTTTACTCTAGCTACTGTGGGAGAATGGATTATAGGGGCCAGCAGCGGGAGCTTAGAGGTCAGGGAAGAAGCCACTGTCCAGTGGAGAGTTGATGGTCACTTTGGTTATAGAGGTGATGAGAAGGGTTAGATGGGGTGTATGTTTAGAAGGTAGAACCAACCAAGAGTTTTGAATGGAATGGATGGATGTGAGAAAGGGAGTTAAGAAAAGAAATAAAAAGTGACTCCTGGATTTTCATCTTGGGCTCCCTAGGGAATGGTGGCATCATTAACTTGAGAGACCAAAAGCTAGATTAAAAGTTAGAATATAAAATCGAATAATTACTGTTGGATGAAGTTAGAGCTACCCTTGGAATATTCATGTTGGTTTCATATAAGTAGAACAGTGAGAATTCTGTTGTATTGAGGTGAAATATTGCATTAAATTTCCCACAGTCATCTGAGCACTCTCAGGGCCTGAGGCTCTGTTTTATAGTGCCTTCTGTTGACTGTCCCCAAGAATTTATTCAGAGTAGCTGAAGCTGTATTTAGATGCGTTCTCATCCCGTCTAGCCCTGACTTCTACCCTCTGTGACCCCCCTCTTCTCGTTTGTCCCCCACACTCTCAGCCGCTAGGAGAACCCCTCTTCTGAGTTGGTGTCTGTGGGATGACATGAGTAGGAGGAAGTTGGTGCAAACAGGTGTTTGTCTGTCTTCTGCCTGTTCTAAGCTGTATTCCTCAGTCTGCCTCTAATGTCTTATCCACACACAAAGAAGGTAGGATGCACAGTAGCTGGAGCTAATCTTCCTGAAAAGACTGATTTTCCCCTGAAGAGTAAACAGATCCCTGTCCTTTAAACAGCTCATTTGGGATTAGCAGCTCTGCATCCGTGTACTTTTCGAAGGAAATTTCTCCCAGGTTTCTTTCTCAGGGTTAAAGGCTTTAAAATTGTGACTGTTGTGGCTCTGCCTGGTGACACATAACCATCCTTGTTTCTAGAACACTTTACAGTGAACAACAGCTGCTCATCAAAAGTAGTTTTAACTGTTGAATGGGCTTTTGGGAGTAGGGGCTTGTATTTTACTTGTCTTTTCCTTAAAGTCTGTTTCATTTACCGGTTTTCTGTTGTAGGAAACAAGACATGGCAGTTTTTAGTCAGCTTATCCTTGAAAGAAGTTTTGAAGACAAGAGTATTTCCCAACCAGACAACAGTAATTCAGACTTCCAAAAGGACACATGTGGGACCTCCTCAGATCTCATTATCACTCTGTGATGAAACTGATAGCAATTATTCTTTATTTGACAGATAAGGAAACTGATCTTCAGCAATTCAGTGAATTGCTCAAGGCTTTAAAGTGGTTATAGATTAACTAGTGATGTTAAGATTGGTTTTTGTACCTTTTCTAGAGAGGTGATCCTTCAAAAACAAAAACCTTCTCACGTGTATTTCCATCTCACTGGCTTGTTTTTGTTGTTGTTGATATTTGCTGCATGTTGTTTTGGATGCCCCTTAACTTCAGAGTCACTGAGTAAAATGAATCCAGAGGTTTAGGGTCCACTTTCAGCAGCTTGTATTTATCAAGGAGGTACTGAGAAGACTGAGAAGGATTTGTTAAGAGGCTCACTTCAGCTAGAAGAGAAAAGGGTTTTTGCCTATAGGAGTTCTCTGAAGACAGCATGTTCAGCTTTTTCCAGATTGGTACTGTTGCTAATTAGTAGGTTAAACACATTAAGGTGGTAATTGCTTGTTCGTTCAGCATATGGGTGTTTTTATGGGTAGATTCGTATCTTGATTATTTGAGACTGATCTTAATTATTTATCCAGAGAGAACCGTGCCTGATTCAGGAATCTTAGGTTGGTTCTGTTAGTTACAACTATACAGTGTTTTGATTATCTTTTTCAAAATTGAAAGAGGAGAGGCAGAGGTTCTGGCACATTAAGTCTAAGTTTGGGGGCGTTGCCAGGCCCAAGATTTAGATGAATCACTGTGGGAGTAGGTTTTCTTAATGCTGCTAGATTTGACTTAGTACATTGGTAGTCAGCTTTTTTTTTTCAACCTGAGTTCCCTTGGTCTCTGTAGACAGTGTGTTGTGTTGGAGTGATGGAAACAGTTAAATGAGCTGCCTCTGCCTGATGTGAGGTGAGGCCTCTAAGTTTTATACCTGGCAAATGATTGCAGGTGATAGTAAGATTGGCCTTTACTGGCAGAGAAAACAAAAAATGGCCACAAACTATGCACTCTTTTGTTACCTATGCTGGCTGACCCACAGGTCTGGTCCCTAAATATTGTTGCTTTGAAAAATAATGTATCTGTATTCAGTGAGTAAACATAATCAGCAGAAAAGCTGATAATGTTTTAACTGTAACAGTGTCTTCTCCATTGTTCTTCATTGACATCCAGGACAGTGATCCAATATTATCATATAATTTTTAGAACTGAAAAAGAACTTCCAGTCTAGCTAGACTAGACTAGAAAATGTTTGTAAAACGTCTTTTTGGAGATTCCACAAATTTGACTGTTTTTAAAATTTTGTCACACTTTGCAGAGTCATTACTAGAATACACATCGTGTGCTCTCTTAAGATGAGCGCCATATTAAATGCGTGGAAGACCATTGGTATCTCAGGTTGTGCTGCCAGCTTACCTTGCCTTTGTGCCCTCTCTGTTAACTGAATAGTGTGACACTGTTGTAAGATGAACTGTGTAGAAACTGGTCGCATTTGTAACTACTTCAGTGCTTTAAAAAAGAAGCTGAATCCACAGTTATATTGATACGGAGTAAAGCTAGTGTGGATCACAATAAACTGTGGAAAATTCTGAGAAATATGGGAATACCAGACCACCTGACCTGCCTCTTGAGAAACCTATATGCAGGCCAGGAAGCAACAGTTAGAACTGGACATGGAATAACAGACTGGTTCCAAATAGGAAAAGGAGTGCGTCAAGGCTGTATATTGTCACCCTGCTTATTTAACTTATATTCAGAGTACATCATGAGAAATGCTGGACTGGAAGAAACACAAGCTGGAATCAAGATTGCTGGGAGAAATATCAGTAACCTCAGATATGCAGATGACACCACCCTCATGGCAGAAAGTGAAGAGGAACTAAAAAGCCTCTTGATGAAAGTAAAAGAGGAGAGTGAAAAAGTTGGCTTAAAGCTCAACATACCAAAAACTAAGACAGTGGCATCCGGTCCCATCACTCCATGGGAAATAGATGAGGAAACAGTGTCAGACTTTAGTTTTTTGGCTCCAAAGTCACTGCAGATGGTGATTGCAGCCATGAAATTAAAAGACGCTTACTCCTTGGAAGAAAAGTTATGACCAATCTAGATCACGTATTCAAAAGCTTGCCAACAAAGGTCCATCTAGTCAAGGCTATGGTTTTTCCAGTAGTCATGTATGGATGTGAGAGTTGGACTGTGAAGAAGGCTGAGCACTGAAGAATTGATGCTTTTGAACTGTGGTGTTGGAGAAGAGTCTTGAGAGTCCCTTGGACTGCAAGGAGATCCAACCAGTCCATTCTGAAGGAGAGCAACCCTGGGATTTCTTTGGAAGGAATGATGCAAAAGCTGAAGCTCCAGTACTTTGGCCACCTCATGGGAAGAGCTGACTCATTTGAAAAGACCCTGATCCTGGGAATGATTGAAGGCAGGAGGAGAAGGGGACGGCAGAGGATGGGATGGTTATATGGCATCACTGACTCAATGGACATGTGTTTGGGTTGACTCCAGGAGTTGGTGATGGATAGGGCGGCTTGGCAAGCTGCAGTTTATGGGGTCACAAAGAGTTGGACACGACTGAGCGACTGAACTGAAGTGAACTGAACTGATCTCACCAACATTTCATAAAACAAAAAACACCTCAACATTAAACAAGGAAGAATAACATTATCTCAGAATAAAAGATGGTCAGTATTGAACATTTTTAGCTGTGAAAAGCTCACTGGCTCTTAACAGTTTTTCTCGCTCCACCACAGAGCACTAACAACCTCATCAAGGTCTACGTCCCAGCTCTGGATCATCATTTGTGATGCTGACCCAAACATCTTGGGGAATTTGATCTTAGCCAGACCACTGCTTAAAGGATGGGGTAAAAACTCAAAGACTAATTCATGGTCCAGAGAGAGCAGAAAGGTCCCAAACCAGTGACCTTGAGTAAAATAAAGGAAGCTGAGTGGGATGGACAAAGGGGCAAGAACAAGCAGCTATCTTTGGAGAAGGGCTCTCTAGGTTTCCTGGAGCTTTCCTCTGCTTCTTAGTAGGATTATCATAATCAGAAACCTATACTCTGAAAAAATCAAGCTTTAGGAGTACTCATTTCTTCTTTCTATAATTTGACCAAAGCTTAAAAGCTTTTCTCTGACTCACAGAGTTTGTGATATCCATGGGTCTTTCCTTCTTTCTTTCAGCCCTTTTGTTGCTCTTTCTTCCCCCTCCCCAACATAATAGCAACATTTTCTTGGCCTTTTGTAGTTGTCTTCTAACTTACTAGTAGCTCCTTAAAACTAGTTCTGCAGTTGAGTTATAACAATCAGGCAAATCTACCAGCAGTAGAGGTAGAATATACCTGCAGCAGAATGAAAAATCCACAGGATTTGGAGCAGGTAGGTGAAATCTGCTTTTGAATCTCACCTAAGAGTGCTTCTTGGAAACGCTGCTTAACCTCTTTGAGCTTCAGCTTCCTTATCTGCTAGATGTGTTTACTGCTGCTAAGTCGCTTCAGTCATGTCCAACTCTGTGCAACCCCATAGACGGCAGTCCACCAGGCTCCCCCATCCCTGGGATTCTCCAGGCAAGAACGCTGGAGTGGGTTGCCATGTCCTTCTCCAATGCATGAAAGTGAAAAGTGAAAGTGAAGTCTCTCAGTCGTGTCCGACCCTCAGCGACCCCATGGACTGCAGCCTTCCAGGCTCCTCCGTCCATGGAATTTTCCAGGCAAGAGTACTGGAGTGGGGTGCCATTGCCTTCTCCGGCTAGATGTGTTTAGCCCTACCCAACTCACTGGGATGAAGCTTAAATAAGTTTATGTAGATCTAGCAGAAATTGCATTCAAGAAAATCTAGTTTTTTCATCTCCCTTTCCCCTTCTTTACCAGTTTTTCAGAAATGTTCTGCCAGTTGTCTGTTTTGTAGGTCTTTCTAGTCTTTTAATTTATCCATTTCCTGTCATTATAAGCTCACTGTGACAGAAGATAGGCAGGCTTCAGCCAAGAGATTCAACTAAAACCCATTGGTTTGCATAAATATTGATAATTTTCAAGCGCTGCCGACAACTCACAACTTGTCTCTTCTTGCCTCTCAGATATTCTCCCAGACTAAGAGCCCTCAGTTTCACACCAGCATCCTAAATAAGCAACCATCCAGAGCTCATCCACCTGAAAGGAAGACTGAAGAGGATTCAGCATGATTTTACATGGATTAATGTGATTTGGGGGAGGGAGGTTCAAGGTTTTTTTTGGGGGGGGAGTGTTTTTGTTTGTTTGATATTGGATAAAACCTCATTTTTAAAAAGTACCCAGTGTTTCCCTGGTGGCTCAGTGGTAAAGAATCCACCTGCCAATACAGGAAGCATAGGTTCTATACCTGATCCAGAAAGACCCCACCTGCCACAGAGCAGCTTATCCCTGTGTACCACAGCTATTGAGCCTGTCCTCTGGAGCCCAGGAATCATTACTGAGCCCACGTGCCACAGCCACTGGAACCCACGCTCCACACCAAGAGAAGCCATGGCAATGGGAAGCCCAGTCACCACAGCTAATGAGTAGACCCTGCTCTCTGCAACCAGAGAAAGCCCACACGCAGCAGTGAAGATCCAGCAGAGTCAAAAATAAAGAAATAAAATTAAAGTAAAACATAAAAGAAGTACCTATTAATTCACCATAAGAACGGTTTGCTTTCTTTCTGCCTCTGTTTCTCCGAATGAGAAACAGTAAATCAAGACACGGTTCTTATAGAGAGGCAAAAAATGTTGGCAGTTAGCCAGCCAGTGTGGGTTTTAATTCCAGCTCTGCCACTTACTCTGTGACCGTGCCTCAGTGAGCTCACCTGTATCATAGGGTGTGGAGTCACTATAAGAAATCAAAATGCAATAAAGTAAAGTGTTTAGGACAATGTCAGGGTCAAGAAGATAGGTGGTCAGAGATTATCATTATTACTAAGTATTGCAGTAGTTTTTCAACAATAACTAGTGGATACTTACTAATTGTTAGCTGCGGTCCTACAGCTATCAAAGGTTTAAAAAGGATCACCAGCACTTTGCTGTCAGGCATCTTATAGATAGGGAATAATGGAAGTAGCGTAGATTATTTCATAGCTTATAAAGCACTTCCCAGAGTCAAGAGGTATAGTTATCATGATCCTCGATATTTTGCACATGAATAGCTAGCTTAACATTAAGTGTCTTGCCCAATGTCACTTGACTAGCAAATATCAATCCCTGAGCAACCAATGTTTCAGGGATTTTGGACTCTAGATACCCATACCACTTCACCCCTAGTACACTGTGACTCACCATGTGTCAATGAGGATTGTACCTTCCTTCTTTTTAAGAATTTACTTGGTGCCTAATGATTCAAGTGAAGCCACAGCAGTTAGGCAGAGCGTTCTTTCTCCCCAGGCATGTGGGGGCCAGGGCACCCTCCCCATTCAAGAAGGAGAACCTGCAAATGTGGACACTGCGTTGTCTGGAAGCACTGTCAAAAGGCTTCCTTGCAAACTGAGACTAGAACCACAGTCAACCCTCTAAAGGAATGTTTAAAGCTTTAGGTCTATACTGAGAATGAATAATTGAGTCTTTCACTGATTTCTGTCTATGGGAACAAGTGTATTTATTGATGATGACAGAAGAAAGCACCATTGATAAAGAAAACAAGGTTCCTGTGCCACTGCTTTTAGAATGTCCAAGAAATGCTTTTGCCATTATAACAACTCCAGAATTGAGCACAGCACCTGTCACATAATAAGTGGTCAATAAAAAGATATTGTGTGAATGAATAACTATGTTCTATACAAACTGTTGAAAAAGACTTTAACAGCCTGTTTTTGGCTTTTATTAAAATGAGAAACCAAGCTGGCTTTTAAGAATACTTTGTGGAATTTCAACATGCCCTGTGTGTTCTCAGTGGCTAAGTTGTGTCCAATTTTTTTAAACCCTATGGACTGTAGCCTGCTAGGCTCTGTCCACAGGATCTCCCAGGCAAGAATCCTGGAGTGGGTTGCCATGCCCTCCTCCAGGGGACCTTCCAAACCCAGGGATCAAACCTGCATCTCTTGAGTCTCTGCATTTGCAGGTGGGTTCTGTACCATTTGACCCATCTAGGAAGCCCGGTACAATTGCAATGGCTAATTCTGTCTTTCCATTTCTTCTCTGATTGTGAGGGAAACAGCTGCGCACTACTGAAAGGGCAGTGGACTAGCTAGCTATTGGCCAGACTGAATTTCCCTCCAAGACTTGACATGGAATTGATTTAGTGACATGGAATGAAACAAGTTAAGACCTCCTCTCCAGATCTTGGTTTTCAATTTTGTCAAATGCAAAGCTGGACAATGTTAGTTCAGCTCTCAGTGTTTGTGTATTCAAATATAATCTTTATATCTGTATAACCTGAAAGATCAGGATGGAAAAAGTATCTAATGAAAGTAAAAAAAGGGACAAACATTGTCCTGTGTGCACCTCCAGCCCCATTTCAGGCAACTTCCTTTCTAGAGCTTGTCCTGCCTTGACTGAGCTATTTGTCATCAAAATAGGTTTTAGTTTTATCAACTGCTGCATTACAAATTTCCCAAACACTTAGCGGCTTAAAACAACGCTCAGTCTCCTCGTGTCTGTGGGGCAAGCTTCTAGGCACAACTTGAGTGCCTCTGGGTCAAGTTTTCTCAGAAGCTTACAGTTAGGCTATTGGTTAGGGTTGCAGTCATGTCAGGCCCAACTGAGGCTGAAGAATCTGCCTCTAAACTCACTTTTGTGGCTGTTGCCAGACCTCAGGTTCTTGCTGCGGTGGCCTCTCCATAAGCTATCTGAGTGTCCTCATGACATGGCAGCTGGTGGTCTGAGAAGGGAGAGTTATCCCAAGGCAAAAGCCAAGGTCATTTCATAACTATTATTGAAAATGACATTCCATCATTTCTGCCATATTCTATGTGTTAGAATCAAGTCAACAAAGCCAGCTCACACACAAGGGTATGAGTACTGGACGGGTCATTGGGCCCATCTTAGCAACTGCCTACCACAGTCATCATTTCCAGATTCAAATGAACTTTACATATATACTTACTTGATAAAAGGGCAAGGAAGTTATCTCAGGCCTGTTTATTAGGGCATTAATCTTGTTCACTAATCACTTCCCAAAAGGTTCCACCTCCTAATACTATTGTATTGGCCATTAAGATTTCAATAAATGAACTGGGGAGGAGGGGAGGGTAACAACCATTCAGATAATGACCCAGGGTATATTTATTTTCATTGTGGGATACCAGTCTATGTACACTCAATAAGGAATTTCATACATGCTTGATGCAGGGGAGAAGTGAGGTGGTGATATAAGGAATACCATGAGGAGGAAAAGGATATGGCTCCCATGAAAAGGGAAACCATAGCAATAGTTATTGTGTCCTAACATATACTAAGCATTATGGTGGACACTCAGCAGATATATAAAATGAGTTACATAAAATGTGTTCACCTATTCCAAGACACAATATATTTGCTCTTGTCTACATCCTCCTAACCTCTACCATCCTGCAAATAGAAGAAACTGAAAAAAAATATCTCAACCCACTTGAAGACCAGAGGCAGAATGCTATAGTGAATGGAAAATACAGGTCTTTTGTACCTTCCTAGTCATAAATATGCAATTTAAACTCTAGAAACTTGTTTCTTTATCTGAAAAAAAAGCTGATATCACCCAATCTGAGCATCAAAATATTTAAGAGTAAAGCACTATGAAAAGGGAACAAGGTGTTACGATTATGCAAATTTGGGCGGCACAGTGAGGGAACCAACTCTTGACCTCTCCCCATTTTTCAACAGATATGTGCAAATTTCCATTGGTCAAATACAGAAAATATATTATTTTCAAAAAGTGTGAGGCTATTAGCCAAACAATGGTCCACTCGTCAAAATTGCCTATATTGTGTTATGGTGACAAATAACCCCCGAATCCACATGCTGTAAACCACAAAGCATTACTTCTTGCTCACACTCTCTGTCTGTCCCAGGTCGACTGATGCTCTGCCCTGTGGCATGTCAGTTTGACGGGTCTTGGGCTAGTGAAGCAGCCACTGGTCCATGTAACAGGAAGAGGGGATGACGGAAACTTACACATTGACTCTTAAGCAGTCTGCTAGTGACAGTTTTCTCACTGCCATCATCCTAGGCAAGCTTTATGATGGCCAAGACTAACTTCCTAGGATAGAGAGTTCACCTTCCCACGTGCCAAGGAAGAAAGGAGTATTGTGGGAATCAGGAAGCAAGACTGCCTTCTGAAATGATAAAGAGTTTGTATTTCCAAGCTCCAGGGGACAATTAACCTGTGACAGAGTTCTAATTTGTAGGCAAAGACTTTTATTTATGAATTATTTAAGACTTTTTCTGTAAAATGACTGATGACATCAAATTATTTTTTATTCTTTAAAAAAATGCAATATTTATTAGAAAATCGTATCCACATTTCCTGCTGTGTGTCTCCAGGTCATCTTTTCCCATAGAGGAGTCTGAAGTGGAGCTGTGTGTGCCTGTGTGTGACATGTGTGAGCGTGTTCTTGGGATGTTGGAAAATGGCAAGGCACGACTGCCTTAAGGTCAAATTTAGTCATGTTCATAAACTGCTATTTGTAAAGTTAGTGACTTTGCCTCTTCTTATTCAGTGGCACTGAAACTTGTTAGAAACTTGTTATTTCACTTGCATCTGCTTTAGATTGGCCTTCAAATCACAGACTTCTCCCCTTCTCTGCCCAAGCCTCCTCTCCCTTGGATTCGTAGCACGAAGCTCATCCAAAAACACAGTGAACCGAGTCTTTATTAGTTCCGGCTTCTTGCCCCAGCTCTTCCATTAACTAACTCTATCACTTTGGGAAAGCCACTATACCTCTCTAGGCCTTATCTCTAACATGAAGGAGTTGACTGGAAGAATTCCTTCCAGCTAAAAGCCCTTATGGTTCTAAGTCAGGCTGTGAAGTCAGAAAGAGAGTATGTCTGTTTCTTCCTCTTTCCTAAGTTTATCAGCAAAGGAAGGGGCTATCTCAGCAAAAGCATAGCCTCCCAATAGACAGCAGAATGCCTCTGAAGCTCATTCACATTTCAGTAGCTCTCAATCTATTATTTCCTCAGACCCCTGCTTGTCAGCCTCTGTGTACAGAACTTCCCCAAGAAAGTACAATTTATATGCAGTGTACTTTAAATACCTGCTTCCTTATTTAGAACAAAAAAGGTTGAAAACCACTCCTGTGAGGATTCTAACTCCAATTTTGAGAGGTTTTGTGGTGGTGGTGGTGATGTTGCTGATTTGACCACAGGTTAAGAAAGTAACTGTTATGTGTTTTAATTGTTTCCTCTTCTACATACTTTATGGCCATATATGCAATAATTGATGGATTCAAAACATTTCAGAGCATGGGTCTAAGAGAACAGGGTCATACTCATTTGTATGGTTTTGTTGGCATGAGATCACTGAAGAAATGACTTTAGGAGAAGAAAACCATTTCATGGGTATGTAACTATAAACAGCTTCCTAAAAAGTGGCTTTGGGACGAGTTAATGATTTGCTTGAAAATGTCTCCAACACCTTGAAAACAGTTGATCTTAGATTCACAGTCTTTTCTGAAGAATTCTTTGAGCTCCAATGAATAACTTGGAAAGTCTAAATATTTTGGTGTAGTGTACACTTTATTCCAAACTCTATTGCCTGAGTAATCTTGGGCAAGTTACTCTAATTCTCTGAACCTCTGTTTCTTCATCAATAAAATGGACAGGATATCTATCTAGCGAATCACTGTGAATAGTAAAGAAACTAACATAAATAAAGCTCAGAGCATAAAGACTATACAATAGAGATGACCAACATCATCATTCTTGCAAAATTATCAAGATCAAGATAAGATTTGTATAGAGTGACCTTTGTCAGGCGATACATATCAGCCCATTCCAAGCTTATATCCAAATGTTACATTAGACATGTAAGGAACGGGGGAATAGGAGGGTAAATTGTATTTTGGCAAATTTGTCTCATGAGTAAAGACAACCAAGTATTTGGGTTTAGTCCCAATTTAACTGGAGTGATTTTAGCTTCCTTCCTGCTGATCACTGGGTTAGTAGTATTCATCCCTATTTTGCTTTATTCTCTGACCTCACTGGGTTCATAGATAGTATACACAGAGCCGTTGTGTGTGACTAGACGCGGAAGGAAGTGGATGTAACGTATTA
Source organism: Neotragus moschatus (assembly GCA_006410615.1). Taxonomy (NCBI): domain Eukaryota; kingdom Metazoa; phylum Chordata; class Mammalia; order Artiodactyla; family Bovidae; genus Neotragus; species Neotragus moschatus. The sequence continues at coordinate 4,691,949 of SJYA01002485.1, read as the reverse complement.
GGCATCTATCAGGTGGGGAATTATGAAAACTAACGCATATACAAATCTTTTTATAAATGTTATAAACAATTTGAGCAATTTATTCTCAAAGATCAAATATTTCATCATCATTCAAACAACCACTCTTAAGAAATTCCCTCCTAGTCATCAATTACATCTGAATTGGACCACAAATTACCTTGTACTATCAATGTTTTCAAATAAAACTCCTGAGAAGACATTGAACAAAGTAAAATTTCACCCTAGCAGAGTTGTATCCATCGTTCTGTGGCTGTTGCTGTTTGGTCTTTATGCACTGATCGACTGAAAACCCATGGACTGTAGCCCATCAGTCTTCTCTGCCCGTGGGATTCTCCAGGAAAAAATACTGAACTGGGCTGCCATTTCCTTCTCCAAGGGATCTTCCTGACCCAGGGATCAAACCTGTATCTGCTGCACAGGCAGGTGGATTCTTTCTCACTGAACCATCTTGGAAGCCCATCTATACTTCTACTTCAGTTCAGTTCAGTTGCTCAATTGTGTCCGACTCTCTGCGACCCCATGAATTGCAGCACGCCAGGCCTCCCTGTCCATCACCAACTCCTGGAGTTCACTCAGACTCATGCCCATCGAGTCAGTGATGCCATCCAGCCATCTTATCCTCTGTTGTCCCCTTCTCCTCCCAGCCCCAATCCCTCCCAGGATCAGGGTCTTTTCCAGTGAGTCAACTCTTTGCATGAGGTGGTCAAAGTACTGGAGCTTCAGCTTCAGCATCATTCCTTCCAAAGAAATCCCAGGGCCGATCTCCTTCAGAATGGACTGGTTGGATCTCCTTGCAGTCCAAGGGACTCTCAAGAGTCTTCTCCAACACCACAGTTCAAAAACATCAATTCTTCGGCACTCAGCCTTCTTCACAGTCCAACTCTCACATCCATACATGACTACTGGAAAAACCATACCCTTGACTAGACGGACCTTAGTCAGCAAAGTAATATCTCTGCTTTTGAATATGCTATCTAGGTTGGTCATAANTCACATTTCAGAATGTCTGGCTCTAGATGAGTGATCAAACCATTGTGATTATCCAGGTCATGAAGATCTTTTTTGTACAGTTCCTCTGGGTATTCTTGCCACCTCTTCTTAATATCTTCTGCTTCTGTTAGGTCCATACCATTTCTGTCCTTTATCAAGCCCATGTTTGCATGAAATGTTCCCTTGGTATCTCTAATTTTCTTAAAGAGATCTCTAGTCTTTCCCATTCTGTTGTTTTCCTCTATATCTTTGCATTGGTCACTGAAGAAGGCTTTCTTATCTCTTCTTGCTATTCTTTGACGCTCTACATTCAGATGCTTATATCTTTCCTTTTCTCCTTTGCTTTTTGCTTTTCTTCTTTTCACAGCTATTTGTAAGGCCTCCTCAGACAGCCATTTTGCCTTTTTGCATTTCTTTTCCATGGGGATGGTCTTGATCCCTGTCTCCTGTACAATGTCACGAACCTCCGTCCATAGTTCATCAGGCACTCTATCTATCAGATCTAGGCCCTTCAATCTATTTCTCACTTCCACTGTATAATCATAAGTGATTTGATTTAGGTCATACCTGAATGGTCTAGTGGTTTTTCCTACTTTCTTCAATTTAAGTCTGAATTTGGCAATAAGGAACTCATGATCTGAGCCACAGTCAGCTCCTGGTTTTGTTTTTGCTGACTGTATAGAGCTTCTCCATCTTTGGCTGCAAAGAATATAATCAATCTGATTTTGGTGTTGCCCGTCTGGTGATGTCCATGTGTAGAGTCTTCTCTTGTGTGTCTACTTAGGGGCTAAAAATTTCTTAATCTCTATGGTCAAGTTTATACTTCAATCTTTATTTCATGTCTTCAGTTCATTTCTTAAATATCTTTATAACTTCTCCAAGAACCAATGCTACTTCCCATGAATTTTATGTCTTTTGGAAAAACTCAACTCGAGGCTCTGTTTCCAGGCCTCTCCTCATTCTTTCGCATTACAATTTCTTACTTCAGCACCGTTATCCCTCTTACTTGCATTCTTTTGCTCCTCTTGTCAAATTCCATTTGATTTTCTCAAGCCCCAACCAACCACAGAATCTTAGCACTAGAAGATTTTCTCTAGTCTTCTTTCCATATGTGAAGAAACCTACACCTTGAAAAATTACCTGAATGGTACTTTCTAGCTCCAAATGCTTTTCCATATGAACCAAGCTTGACCTCTCTTTTTTTTCTGGCTAAATGGAAAAAACTAAAAATAACTTCCTTTAACTTGAACATGTAATTTTTATTCTTTGGATTATTTCTCATCAATGACATTTGGGTGTTTAGATTAAAGAGCAGTATGGAGGAAAATCCAAAGAAATAAGATACATGGCATACAAATACTTTTCCAAGTTCAAAACTCATGGTTAATATAGAGTGTAGTCGTTTAATCTAACAAGAAGGGGAGATGACTGACAGACTTATTTCTTTTTGTCCGAATGCCACCTTACGTCTGTGGTCTTGTGGTAACATGGCTGGTACAATTAGAAACCAAAATTAGAAACCAAGCAACCACATGAGGAAAAGACTACAGAACAACTCTAGGCCCTGACCCAGAATTTCCAGCAAAGGACATTGCAGAGCCGATGCTTTGCTGTACATAGGGGCTCCAGTTTGTGCCTCTCTGAACAGTGAGCAATCTCCACATACCTCACATGCATACCTGGAAAACTTCAGGCTCATTTAACTGAGACTTTTCAACAAATCTCAGAGCAAAAGAAAACTGGATAACCAGTTACTTATCTAAGGGCCATAACTCAACTCATCTTCAGGTGTCATCAGCCCTTCTACTGCCATGATACACCATCCGAGAAATATCCAAGTGTTTCTCATCAGAACCACTGATATGAGCTTCCCTGACATTGACCTATGGGCTTTATTGTTATTTTAAAGAAAAATTATTGCCAAACACATGAATTTTAAACATCTGTTTTTGTTCTGAATTCCTCTTTCCAAAGAGGTTTCATCAGTGAGAATTACTATCAAAGGCTCAGGAATTTGAAAATATTCACAAACTCATACACAAAATTTAAACAAGTTGTCAAAGTCATGGATTTTGGAGTGAAGGGGAGGAAGTTACAAAACATTTGTCCATGGTGATCTGGCCTCCAGGAACACCAAAGTTAAAAAGGATCTGCTAGATTTTTCTCTTTCTATCCAATCGTGCTGTGACATAAGGACAAATTCCGAGATTCACCACCAGTTTAAAACTATTTCATTATGATCTTTGGGTTGTCTGATATGTACATCACAAGTTCATCCCCCAGAGAGCCACAGTGAATTAAAGAAACACTTCAGAACATTGCAGTCCAGAACTCTGGCCCTTTACCCACCAATGACACTCAGCTGGGTCAATAATGTTTGCTTTCTAAAAAAATACAGGCTTGTGATATTAGTCCTTTATTAAAACAGCCTTTTGAGCTGGTCTGTTTATGTGAATTTTAGAAAAACATTGTATTGGTGAATTATGTTACAATTAGTGAAATTTCAGGAAGGAAAGCATTCAGGACATATATTTCATGGCCATGTCACCAGAAATATTATTGCTAGTGTGTGATTTATCAACAATCTGCTAGAGGGATGATGTTCTTTTCTGAATTTTTAGAGAGCAGGAGGAAGACTTAAGCAGTTGTGATGTGGCCAGAGACTGATTTATGTCTTTATTATATTGCTTCCCATAACAGTCAAATAATTTTGTGCAGAAAAAGGGGTGGGGGGAGGAGTCATTGTACAGTATAATCACTATAAAATATACTATGTCTCTTTACACAGTTTCTCAGTGTGAAGTTCTGTGTGACATTTAGAACTGCAGTTGGACTTTCTGCTGAAGTAACAATTCTCAGGTAATTACACAAGGTACATCCTGTGGCTTTGCAACCACAAAGAGATGGCATAGAGCAGAGGAAGAGATATATTGGGGGTGGAAGCATGTGAAATCCTGTTTTTTCTTCACAGCTAATGAGCAAAAATAAACGCCACCCTGACACTTGAGATTTTTGACTCAAATAGGAGTACCTGCGGGCTCAAAGGATGCCACTAAAATCCACCTTAGGCCTGTTACTGACCACATGTGTTGCGTATGGTGTGTTTTAGAAATAGGGCTCCACAACCAGGGACCAGCTTAACTCAAACTACACTGTAGCTTATGAGAACGTGCCTGCCAGGATCCTGAATGCACTTATACCAGCCAGGTCGAGAGAGTATCATTTGGTCCAAGGAGAGGAGGCAAAGGCTATTTTAAGAACAGTATGGTTTGGGGGGATCTCTGGGAAGTTTATGAGCTGTCAGAGAATATAAAATTTGTTCTACACGTATAATTAAAATACAGGGTAACTGAACTCATGCGTAAGTCAGAGGAGAGCAGAATGGAGCCAGGGCATCATAATAAGCATTCTGGTTGAAGTGAAAAGCAATTTGTGGTGGGCCTTTCAAATTCCTGCTTCAGCAGACCGACTTGGAAAGCTCACAGAGTCTTCCTGGCTGGGCAGGCTTACTTGCAGAGTTCTTTCATTTCCTACTCCCAGCCCACCACCCCCCAACAACAACAACAAAAAAACCCTCTAAAAATAGCAGTGGGGTTTGGTTTTGTTTGTTTCTTTCTGCAGGACAAATCACACAGTTCTATAAATGATGAATGCCTATTTCTTGAGAGCAAACAGCTAAGTCAGACAGTAATCTGCATTCCTGTTCATAATGGGTGAGGGAGGGAACTAAGCCCTAAACCCCATCTCCTCCCATACTTCCACTGTGCCTATCAAATTCCAAAGCATATTCTAAAAGCAGATTTATGAAATGGAGACAGTGGAATGGGGGAAGGGGACCTTACAAAAAAAAAAAGAGCTCAGTAACTCTCATAGAGCTTGCCATTCTTTGGACCAAACATCTGCCCACTGGACAGAATTATTCCCTTTGTCCCAGGAGAGTATGGTGTCAAGAACCAGCCGTACTCCCATACAGATGGGCTCATGGAGACGGCTCCACTGTTAACCATGCTACATGCTACTGCAAATTGGTGGGCCTCCTACATCAATAAGACTTGGCACCACATAGGAGTATTTGACTGTTATTTCTAATAAGCCCTATAAAATAGATCCCTCACAGTCACAGACCAAATTTAGAATGTGGTTGGCCATGGGAGAGATAGAAGAATACAAACAGATTAGTAAAGAACAAAGGGTCCTCCGCATGGTTTTGTATTAAAAATGATCTGTAAAAAGGACAATCAAGCAAAACCTCCTAGATGTGGACCATTGCCTCCAGAATCTCAAGGTCCAAACATTTTGGGGAGGACAGTCTCCCTTCCTTTTAAGTGAACTATTAGCTTAAACTATAATCCATACTGAACTGCAGAACAGTCGAGTAGAAAGGGCTCTAGATCTCATCTAGACTACTATCATCTTTTCCCTTCCTGGGGGAAAAATCACCCAAAGATACAGGGCAGACAGCTTGCAAAACTACAGCCCAGCCCTCTGTTCTGGAAGCAGGGTACCACGATTAAGACACAAGCGTGGGTTCAGGATCAGAGAGCTGTGGTGTCAGATTCCAGCTCTGCCATATCCTAGCTGTCACTTAACCTCTCAAAGCCTCCATTTCTGGCTGTCAGGTCAGGATAACAAGATCAAGGTCAGCAAAGGCCGTTCAGCCATAATTGTGGCACCAGCCCCTGCAAAGGTGGAACTCATAATGGGAAAAGTGTTTGAATTGGGTAAGATGAGAAGAGCAGGGAAAATTTAAATAAATAACTTTTAGTGGATTGGCAGGAAAGGGGGGGAAAACAAAACATCAAATATTCTGGTGCTTAAGTTTTCCCCAGAATCCTGGGGTTTCTAAAGCCTATCTTTTAAGACCAGAGGGGTGAAGAGAGGCTGAGAGCATAGGATTCCAGGACCCAACCCGCTACCTTACTCCTATGTCCTCCCTCAACCAAAGTAGCTTTGTAACTTTCTCATATTGGGCTTCCCAGTTGGTGCCAGAGGAAAAGAATCTGGCTGCCAATGCAGGAGACCCAAGATATGTGGATTCAATCCCTGGAGTAGGAAACAGCAACTCATTCCAGTATTCTTGCCTGGAAAATTCCATGAACAGAGAAGCCTGGTGGCCTACAGTTGATGGAGTTGCAAAGAGTCGTACATGACTGAGCATGAATGACATGCTGTGACATTTTGGGCTTCTGAGCTACATCCCATTGGAGAAGATATATAAATATCATCCTCCCGTCCCCATCGTAAAATGTGGGGAAATAGCACTGAAATGGAAAAGCTGGGCAGCCTCCGACAAGTCACCTACCATCTCTGCATCTCACATCTAACATGAGAGGTTTGGACCAACAGTCCTTTTGGTTTCCTTTTGGAGTCTCATCTCTTTCCCCTTAATGAGCAGCCCCCACCCTGCAATAGGAAAGGCACTTTCCTTTCCCTTCTTGATGGAGAGAAGCCAGTAGACTGAGACCCAAACCCCTCATCATTCACACCTCCACGCCAAGGGGAGGTTTAGCCTACCCAGCTCTCCTTCCTCTGACCACGTTGAAAGGAGAGAAGGAGGAAAGTCAAAATGAACCAGGTGTTTCTCTTTCTTCTTCCTAATTCACACTGCTGCTGCTGCTGCTAAGTCACTTCAGTCGTGTCCGACTCTGTGCGACCACATAGACGGCCGCCCACCAGGCTCCCCCGTCCCTGGGATTCTCCAGGCAAGAACACTGGAGTGGGTTGCCATTTCCTTCTCCAATGCATGAGAGTGAAAAGTGAAAGTGAAGTCGCTCAGTCGTGCCCAACTCCTAGTGACCCCATGGACTGCAGGCCACCAGGCTCCTCCGCCCATGGGATTTTCCAGGCAAGAGTACTGGAGTGGGGTGCCATCGCCTTCTCCGAATTCACACTAGACCCCCAAGTATTGTCCTAGTGAGTGAAGAAGTGGTTCTGAATCAGCCCTTGGGGACGAGAAGCAGTTTTGAGTCATCCTGAGGATGCTCGTCATCAAGTGCCGGCTGCCTGTGTTTGTTGAACTCGGAGACTTGAATAATATTGTGCACTTTATCTTTATAGCCTCTTTTATGCTAACAGGCCTAGGGGTAGCAAAACAGGGCAATGTACTGCAGTCTGCTAAAAGCTTTGCCATTTGATTGCTTCATAATTTCACCATTCATCTAATTTGGAGTGCACATTCGTGCCACAAACCTGTCTGTCACCCTTAACAAGCTCTTTGGTACAGACCGGAACAATCCCCCATAATGTAAACAGCCTTCTCCTTCAGCAGAGAAAGAAAGCACACAACACATTTTTAACACTCACAGATGTAATTGCTTTGGACTTTCCCACCCATGGTATTGGATTTCTCAATTCCCAGGACTCCTCATCAACGGATAGCTTTTAAAACATTCTTGTCCCTATTCTTTCTTCAAAGCTACTTCAGGCACATTTGCTTAACACCTTCTGTGCACAAGCCACCCCAGCAGACAAAGCAAGCAATGGGACTCTCTGTTAAGATCTGGGCTTTGCTTCTTCGAGAAGCCACCGTCTGAAGGAGTAAGACACATGTGATTTTGCCTTCAGATCTTCCACCCAGTAGCTTTGGGACCCTGACAAGTTAATCATCCTTCTCCATCTAAGTTTTCTCATTTGCAAAGTTTGGCTCCAGATATTATCTTCTATAAATTAGTAGAGATCAATAGGGTAATATATGAGTATATGTGTATACACATATATATGTGTGTATATACCATCCCATTCCATAACTTCCCACTGCATTCCCTGTCCCAGTCACTCTTTACTTCATAAACATAATATCAAAGACACAACCCAAGGGAAAAAAGGGAGTGAGGGAGAGTGAGAGGAAGTCAAGGGTTTACTACCAAATACATGTGGATTCCCTTTCAGTTTTTCAAGCGCTTCCCTGAAGATCAAGACCCTTCTTCCATTAACAAAATCCCCTAATTTGTACTATGGGATAGCTGACAAAATTGAATTGAAGGATAGAGAGTAGATCATACCATATTGCCATCTATCTGTGTAAAATGTCAAATGTTCCTAAGAATAGAAGCTGTGCAAAATAAATAAAATCCTCAAAAGAGACCNTTCCCTGAAGATCAAGACCCTTCTTCCATTAACAAAATCCCCTAATTTGTACTATGGGATAGCTGACAAAATTGAATTGAAGGATAGAGAGTAGATCATACCATATTGCCATCTATCTGTGTAAAATGTCAAATGTTCCTAAGAATAGAAGCTGTGCAAAATAAATAAAATCCTCAAAAGAGACCTACCAAGTCATATGGGACAAAGTGAAGGGATGTCAAATCAAAGATGACAATGTAAAGACTGTTTCAAAGTTAACAATCAGCTTGATTATTTCACTGTTTTGATGAGGCTGACTATTGGTTTATTATCAAAAAAAAAAAAAGCAAATGGTATATTGCAAATTCTGTGAGCATCATGGGACCATTTCTTAATTATAGCCATCAAAAGTGGGCCAGTAAGGGAAGAAACTCCTTCTTGAATGAATGTGTAAAAATAAAAAATGATAATAAATGATATTGAAAAAAATGGGACCCTGAACAGCATCTTTATATCCTGGAAATATTCAGTGCTAACAAAATAATGAATGAGATAATGAAATAAGAAGTGGATAAATGACTGTAGGAGAACAGAGTGACCAAAAGATTTAATGTGTAGTTGAGCCTGGAGGCAGGTATTTTAAGGAAACTAAGAAGATGACATCACCCTTATGGCAGAAAGTGAAGAGGAACTAAAAAGCCTCTTGATGAAAGTGAAAGAGGAGAGTGAAAAAGTTGGCCTAAAGCTCAACATTCAGAAAATGAAGATCATGGCATCTGGNAAAGAGGAGAGTGAAAAAGTTGGCTTAAAGCTCAACATACCAAAAACTAAGACAGTGGCATCCGGTCCCATCACTCCATGGGAAATAGATGAGGAAACAGTGTCAGACTTTAGTTTTTTGGCTCCAAAGTCACTGCAGATGGTGATTGCAGCCATGAAATTAAAAGACGCTTACTCCTTGGAAGAAAAGTTATGACCAATCTAGATCACGTATTCAAAAGCTTGCCAACAAAGGTCCATCTAGTCAAGGCTATGGTTTTTCCAGTAGTCATGTATGGATGTGAGAGTTGGACTGTGAAGAAGGCTGAGCACCAAAGAATTGATGCTTTTGAACTGTGGTGTTGGAGAAGACTCTTGAGAGTCCCTTGGACTGCAAGGAGATCCAACCAGTCCATTCTGAAGGAGATCGGCCCTGGGATTTCCTTGGAAGGAATGATGCTCAAGCTGAAGCTCCAGTACTTTGGCCACCTGATGCAAAGAGTTGACTCTTTGAAAAAGACTTTGATGCTGAGAGGGATTGGGGACAGGAGAAGAAGGGGACGACAGAGGATGAGATGACTGGATGGCATCACTGACTCAATGGAAGCGAGTCTGAGTGAACTCCTGGAGTTGGTGATAGACAGGGAGGCCTGGGATGCTGTGATTCATGGGGTCGCAAAGAGTCGGACACGACTGAACTGAACTGAAAGCTAGTACTATCATCCTTATCCTCCAATTAAAAATTTTTTAAAGACCTAGTTATTTTTAATGATCTTATAAATCTTAGTTAAATTTATAACATATTTAATACTAATAAAATGTTACCCTTATCTGTATCTGTTTATGGAGGCTTCTTATAAGATTATATATGGGAAAGCATATGAAGAGGGAAAACCCACCCCCACCACCACGCTCATAAGTTGGACAGCCATTGGTTTAGATCAGTGGTTCTCAAACTGTGATCAGAGGAGCCATAGGTTTCCAAGAGGTACCTCAGAATAGTTTGAAGGAAGGAAGAGCTGAAAGAGACATTTCACTGGTGGATTCCTGTCCCCTCCTCTATCTCAACTTGAGCAGTTTTATGTTTCATATATTAAAGTTCTGCTTAATATTTTATTTGTAAAAATATTTTTTTCACCTGTATATTATAACATGATTTGTAAATCACTAATCCATTAGTAAGTAGTTAAGGAAGCTGAGTGGGATGGCAGACCGTTGTAACAATGCCATGTATACCATTTTGTTCCAAATAGAGAAGCTGTTGGTCTTTTTGTACTCAGGCAATATCTCTGAGATAATCACAGATTTTTCCTTTGAAGCTATAACCTGGAATAGAATTTCCAAAGAAAAAGGATATGTTTTTCAAATTGCTCTACGGTAGTATGGTGGTTTAGTCTCTAAGTCGTGTTGGACTCTTGGGAACCCATGGACTGTAGCCTGCCAGGCTCCTCTGTCCATGGAATTTTCCAGGCAAGAATACTGGAGTGGATTGCTATTTCCTTCTCCAGGGGATCTTCCCAACCAGGGGATTGAACACAGGTCTTCTGCATTGCAGGCAGATTCTTTACTGACTGAGCTACGACACACATTCATTTTTATATTAAATAGGGTAACATTAACTGTTATAACAGATTAACCCTAAGATCCCAGTGGTTTTTGTTTTTCATTCTGATAAAATCCAAATGATGTTCCTCTTTAGACATGAAGGAAAAAAAAATGGAATTCTCCTTTAATGGAAAGGGTTGGCATGGAAAACAGAAGACCTCAGTTCTAGCCCATGCTCTGTCACTAACTTTCTGAGCTTAAAAAAAATTTCACTCTGGGTCTCAGACTGTGCTGTAAAATGAGGAATTGAGCTAGATGTTTCTTCCACTCTCTAAATATCCATGTATATAGATATTTATGTGATCTCTATTGAAAATGCTTAAGATAAACATTCTCACATTTATGTGGTATATGGGGAATCTGGGAGCTTTGTAATGTTGCCTTCTTTACATATAGAACACATCTATCCTTCTCTGAGACCTGGGATGGTTTCTCCTCTCAACAAAATTCATTGCCTCTGTATAATGAGAGATAGAGGTTGAAATGATTGGTGCCACTACAAAGTGTATTTTCCATTCTGGTCATGACGTGTTAGGTACTTTCCATGCACACAACTGATACTATAGGCAGTGAGGAGGTGTTTACATGCTTTTCCTGTTTAAAATTAAGCAGCATGGTACAAGCTGCTTTTTTTAAAAAAGCCTGACATTCCCAGTTCTCTACAGGTAAGTCAGATTTTCCACACTTCCCTAGTATTATTAGTTGCATTCAGTATTGCATCTTTATCATTTGCTGAGCTGGAAGACTTCTCCCTACACACACCTCTCGTCATCAGTTGCTAGGTTACAGCTTTTTACATGGTCCCAGTCTGGTGATGTTTCTATGGATACCAGTCATTCTTTCCGCTATGACATTGCTGTGGTCAGGCTCAGAGTGCAGGGAAGACGTAACCATGATGTCACAGGTGTTTTAGCATATGGCCTTCTCTCTAGATTCACGATAAGACTTAAGTAATAGATGTCAATTTCATGTTTTCTAATATTATATAAATTAAGGAAGCGAGGTATTAACTGAATTTGGGCTATACCTCATCACTTAAGATCTTTATTCCATAATAATTTCACAGAAATAAAACTAAAAAAGTTATAAACTGTACACAGAAGACCTTCTATTCTCGCTCATGCTCCACACAGTCATCCTCTTCCCTCCTGAAGGGAGGGCTGCCGACAGAGGATAAACATTAACTTGTCCTCAAAGGTTAGGGGCACTGACCTGTGATGCTCTTTCTCAGACTCAGTTTATCTAAATGATAAAGCCTGAGGTCTATATTTTCTTGCCATTTAATCTCACAGTGATTATGTTTATTTTTTGCTAGGCTTTAGACAATATGAAGGCAGGGACTGTGTCTTTAACTGATTTTTATCCCAACAGTGCTTGGGGTGCCACACACATGGCCACAATCCTGAAAAGATTTATTGATCTGAACACTGAAAGCATTGGTAATTACTACTTTGATTTCAGATTTCTGGAATAATGTTTTAAGATGGTGAGAATTCCTTCTTACTACAATTTTGAAGGTCAGGCTTAACCTGTTACTTAGCTTCTAACCGTATGACTCTTTGATCTTACACTTGAGGAAACAGTTAGGGCCTTAAGAGGATGTGACTCATCTAAGGTCACAGAGCAAGAAAAGCTGTGGTTTATGCACATGTGTGTTATAAAAAGTCTGTAAAACACAGAGTTTAAACTCTTTGCAGTAAAATTAATTCTCTTTACTTAAGCAGTAGTGTTTTCTTCTATGCAGTCTGTATACAGACAGATGATTGGAAAGGAACTTCAGTGTTTAATAGGAACTCTATGAAAAGCATACCAGTTTTTATTTAGAGTCTATTCAAAGCCTTGCAGTCTATTTAAATATTTGACTTATTCTTCAAAAACCAGATTGAAGGTGAACATAGCATAGGATTGAGGCCAGTTTTTCAAAATTAACATCCTATTTAAAAACTGGCAGAAATGAATTAAAAAGTCATTCCTTGCATGTACTTCCTTAAAGTGAAAGGAATTTATTTGCCAAATAGAATCCTTTGGGGAAAAACAAAGTGAATGAAAAATGTGTCTTCTAAAACACAGACTGCCAAAGAGGTTAGTAATGGACTCTAACTGCCAGTGGGAGAGACAGACAGACCTCAAGAACGTTGGAAAAAATGACAAAGCAGAAGCTCTCAAGAGATGAATTGTAATTCAGCATGAACCTCCCCTCCTTCCTGGGATCAAAGAATCTGCCCCCTCCCTTCTATACCGCCACATCCTTTGTTGAACTTTAGGCAGTAATCACACCTTTATCTTGCATTTATGCTCTGCCCCTTCATTTTTTCCTTTTGTCAGATTACCTTCTTCCATGGAAGTTCTGAACAACTCATTGCCTTCTGGGGACTCCCCTTTGCCAACTAGATAAAGTTGAGGCTCCTTGGCATGGCATTCGGGCCCTGTACCATCTGGACCTACACGTTTCCAGACTCATCTCCCATTCCCTCTCTATGCCCTGTGCCTCTACCGGACTAGCGTGTTTCCTGAGAATCCTCTGTGCTTTCCCACCTCACACTCTCCTCCCGTTGCTACCTGTTGGAATTTCCCCAGGCCTTAAGGCCAAACTGAGTCACTGCTTCCTTCATGTGGCCTTTGCTGTCCGTTCCCCACCTGTTTCAATCTCTCCTCCTACTGACCACCAAGAGCACTTTAGTACTTTTCCTCTGTCACTTATGTTTTGTCGTCTGTTCCAGTTAACTCATGTCCTTGATTCCGTTCAGTCGAGGGCTGTGTGCTCAGGGCATCTCCTGCAGGAGGCCGAGCACCTTGATGCAATAGAATGAGTATAAGACAACATTCACAAGTCAAATAGGCATATACTACTTAGTTCTGTGGTTCAAGCGTATAGTAAATATAACTTACTAAAAATTTTTACCCAGAGAATTTCTGTTTTACTTCGTTTATGCACCCTTACTCTTGCTGAATTCCTTCACTATTGTCTATATCGCTGGTTCCCAGTCTTTCAGTATGATGACCCTCCTCTTTTACAACTCTGATCCAGTGACCTTCTACGATAGTTTTGAATAAGCTTTTTGAGATATAGGGCTTCCCTGATAGCTCAATTGGTAAAGAATTTGCCTGCAGTATTGGAGACCCTGGTTCAATTCCTGGGTCAGAAAGATTCACTGGAGAAGGGAGAGGCTGCCCACTCCAGTGTTCTTGGGCTTCCCTAGTGGCTCAGTGGTAAAGAATCCGCCTGCAATGCAGGAGACCTGGGTTCTGATCCCTGGGTCAGGAAGATACCATGGAGAAGGGAAAGGCTACCCACTCCAGTATTCTGGCCTGGAGAATTTCATGGACTGTATATCCAGCTCTTGCAAAGAGTTGGATACGACTGAGTGACTTTCACTTTCATTAAGGTATAATTTACAGTATAAAATTCACTCCCTGTAAGTGTAAACTTCAGTTATTTTTAGCAGATTTACAGAATTGTGCCACCATCACTGTGATCTGGTTTTAGAACATGTCTATATCCCTGCCCCCGCAAAAGTTCTCTCCTGACCTTTTGCAGTCGGTTAGCACCCCGACTCCCATTCCCACCCTCAGCCCCAGGCAAACACTAATCTGCTTTTGATCTGTACTGATTACCTTTCCTGGATATTTTGTATAAATAGACTCAGACAGCAGGTAGTTTTTGTGTCTGGCTCTTTAGCATAATGTCTGTGAGGTTCACTAACATTGTAGCACATATCAGTAGTTCCTTTTTATTGCTGAGTAGTATTCAGTTGTATGATTATACTATATTTTGTTTATTGGCTCATCAGTTGATAGATCTTTGTATTGTTTCTAGTTTTCAACTATTATGAATAGTGCTGCTTTGATCATGAATTTGATTCATGTACAAGTCTGTGTGGACATTTGTTTCGTTTCTTCATATATCTCTGTGTAACTTTTTAAGTAACTGCCAAACTGCTTTTCAAAGAGGCGTGTATAATTATATATTCCCACAAGCAGTGCCTGAGAGTTCCAGTTTCAACACAGGAGGACCTCTTCTTAATATTTTTTAAAATTGTATGCGCTCACGTGATAGTAGAGGTAATTTTAGTATCTGCAGGTCGCTAAAAAGAGTAAAAATGACACAGAATTAGTGATCCTTCTAGAAGGATATATATTTTCTCTTATCACAGCAGCATTTAATGACGTGATATATTTTGTCTATAGGCAGTGCTTTGTGTGCACTGGAATAGCAGTTCGGTGCCCCCAGGATCACAGTTGGGTGTTACTGGTCCAGATGACTTGTTTAGTAATAAATGTAAGCTATCTTTTTTAATCCATCTTCTGTAAAATAGAGACCTATTTCATAAAGTTGTTTAGAAACTAAAACATTTGGCTTATAACAGGTACTCAATTAGTGACAGCTGTTACTGCTGGGATAGTGTGACTTGTAGAGCATAGACTCTGGAGCCTTACAGGTGAGAATTCTAACTTTCCTGAACCAGGCTAGAGAAATACCAGTCTCTCCTTTAATCAAAGTGCCTTTGAATGGAGACAGTGTAAACTCTTAGAAACACTGCTTTTCATGCTTATTTCTTGCTGACTTCAAAATGCTGTTTGTTGTCTATCCATTTCGTTTGGTCTCATCTTTTTTGGATTGGAACCTTCTCCTCCCTCTTACCATCCATTTATCAAAGTCGCTTAGTGAATGCTATTCTTGTATTCTGAAGCTAATTCTCATCCCTGATTGCTTGTAAGGATCACCCAGGCAGCTTTTGCACTGAATTCTGATTCTTGGGTCTCACCCCCCAAGAGATTCTTATTTAGCTGCTCTGGGATGTGACCTGCGCATCACGAGTTTTTTTTAAGCAGGTGATTATAATGTGTAACCAAGGATGAGAATTACTATTTCTGATATGACACTAGGATTGGTAACAGCTGTTCTTGCCTACTTGAGTATCAGCAGCCAGTGTTACAAGTTTCTTAATTCCTTCATCAGTAAAGGCATTAAGCAGAATAGAGTCTCTGGGATACCCTGTTAGAATGACACAAAGCCGCTGGAGGAACCTCTCAGGTAAGCACTTTCTTCCACCTCAGTGGTACAGTCAGTGTCTGAAAGATTGTGTGGAATGAAAGCAAAAACTAAGCCATGCTGCAGCTAGGGCCTGTTTTATCTATCGTCACTCCTTCTAGGAGGCAACGTGGCACAGTGAGGTGGGTTCAAGGTTTGGGACTAGATGCATCTGGGTTTACTTTGTTTCTGTTGATCACTAGCTGTGTTGACTGAGATTCACGGTTTGCAACTGCACATTTTTCTCATGTGGGCAAAAATTAGGGATTATTAAAAACACAACTAGAATCATACTATACACCTTACAAGATTGTTAGGATTGTAGCCTAGCTCTTATCATACTTCCTGGCTTATTAAAGAGCAGTTGTATGTGTTGATACAACTCATGCTAAAGACTGTCTTTGACTCGTTTGTATCTCTGGTGCCAATCACAGTGCCCTTAAAGCTCAGAAGTCTATAAAATTTGACGATGATATAGAAAACAAAATTTGTTTTTATAAATCGATCTGTTTTTGCAGGTAATTAAGACAGATGTGGCATTCTAAAATTAGTGCTCAGCAAATAAATGTTGCTACACATTACTTTAATGGCAATATCCCTTCATTTTTGCTTAATGGGATTCACGGTCAGAGTCATGCACTGTCATATAATGCAGGGACAAAAACAGTAGCACTTCAGTATTTAGCAGGAGATGGCTTTAACAGTTACAGCATGTGTGAGATGAGCAAGAGAATGGATATGAGGACTGCTGTGAAGAAGAGTCAGGCAAGGAGTTAGTATCAGAAAAATCAGACATGAGGACAGATAGATAAACAGTTCATCATGTATTTTTTTCCCTAGCTCTGTCTGCAGAAGAACCTAAATTAATCAAATACTAGGAGTAATGAGTACCCCTAATGCACAGATTTTACTTCCTGTATCATTCCCCACTAGAAGGAACCAGGGCTCCTTGGAGAAAAAGAGAAATTCCAAGTCTGGAGTAGGAACTCAACAGAGTAAGCCTGAGAAATCATTTTGTGCTAGAAACAAGAAAGCTTTGCAAAATCTAATGGAATAATTATATGTGTACTTCAGTTTAAATCAAACAAGCTAATGGAGTTGTGTCAAAGGACACCAAAGGCAGTTTGAAAGGACCTACACTGGCTGAAGTTGCAACAGAGCATCAGGGAGAATAATGGCTGCAGTTGATTTATTCACATGAATATGTAAAAATCCATGAGTCCTCAGAAAAGAGAAGCTTCCCCCATCCCACAATTGACTATCTTAAAAATTACTCTAGTATCAGCTGCTTACTCTAAATACTGATAGAAGGAAATAATTGACCATTTTTCTGGTAGCAACTATTTTAAGGTAACTGAATAATTATAAGTAAAGAGGGTATGCTCTTTTTTAATGTAAGAATGCCAGGTAGTATTTGGAGAAGTAATGGTAAAATTAGAGAATCACCACTTCAACTCCTAATAAAATATCTCATTCAGGCAAAAACCATCTGCTAAGTCAGTTCAGTCGTGACTGACTCTTGGCGACCCCATGGACTGCAGCCTACCAGGCTCCTTTGTCCATGGGATTTTCTACATATGATACAAATTATTAGGTGAAAGGTAGATGGAGAACTGGAAATATCACCCCACAGATTATTTGGTTATTTCAAGGGGAAAAACAAAGCTTTACAACAGAGGTGTTGCATTTTTAAAGGATGATTAGAACAAGACAGAAATAAACCAGGAAGCTAAAAAGAGTATATGACAGAGGTAAGTGGCCCACAAAGCCTAAACTATTTCCTGTCCGGACCTTCAAGGAAAATTTGCCAACCCTGTTTTAGAGGAGCAAGTTAATTGATTTTATAAGGAAGCGATTAGACAAATCCAAACTGATAAACTTTGCCATATACCTGAAATGAACACAACGTTGTAAATCAAGTATACCCCAAAATTAAAGATAAAATAAAAAATAGGGACATCCTTGGTGGTCCAGTGGCTGACTCTGCACTCCCAATGCAGGGGGTCCAGGTTTGATCCCCGATCAGGGAACTAGATCCCATATCCCGCAACTAAAGATTGAAGAACCCACATGCCCAGCACAGCCAAATAAATAAATACTTAAAAAATAAATTAATTAAGTTAAAAAAACTAAAACAGCATGAGAAAAAAAAAATGAAAAAAGATTAAGAGAGACTTGAGGTTTATTCCTAGGTATTTTGTCGTTGTTGCAGTAGTAAATATTTTCTTAATTTCTCTTTCTGATTTTTTTTTTTTTTTACTGTATAGCAATGCAAGATATTTCTGTGTATTAATTTTGTATCCTGTGACTTTACTAAATTCATTGATTAGCTCTAGTAGTTCTCTGGTGGCATCTTTAGAATTTCTATGTACAGTATCATGTCATCTGCAAACAGTGACAACTTTACTTCTTTTCCAGTTTGGATTCCTTATATTTCCATACCATTCTCCAGAGTGACTGCACCAATTACATTCCCACCAGCAGTGTAGGAGGGTTTTCTTTCCTGTACATCCTCTCCAGACTTTATTCTTTGTGAGTTTCTGATGATGACCTTTCTGACCAGTGTAAGGTGATACCTCTGGTACTACCTTACTACCTCACTGTAGTTTTGATTTGCATTGATTTGATAATTAGCGATGTTGAGCTTCTTTTCATATGCTTTTTGGCTGTCTATGTCTTATTTGGAGAAATGTCTATTTGGGTCTTCTGCCCATTTTTTTATTGAGTTGTTAAAAGATTTTTAAACTTAGATTTGCATGAGCTGTTTGTATGTTTTGGAGATTAATCCCTTGTCACTCTCTTCACTTGCGAATAATACCCTCCAGGTTCATTTATGTTGTTGCAAATGGGGAAATGTCATTCTTTTTTATGACTGAGTAGTATTGCTGTGTGCACGCATGCACGTGTGTATCTATCACATCTTCTTTATCCGTTAGTCTTTTGATGGACAGAATGATACTTGCCAGTACCAGTGTCCACAGGGTAGAACAAGCTCCCCAAACGGCTGCCACCAGTATCTCTGTCCCCAGTGTGAGCTCCAGTTGCCCCCTGCCTCTTGGGGGACTCTACAAGTTCAGCAGGTGCATCTGGCTCAGGCTTCTTTCAGATTGCTGCATCTGCCTTGGGTCTTGGAGCAGGTGGGATTCTGTGTGCACCCTCTAAGACTGGAGCCTCTATTTCCCACAGCCCTCTGGGTCCCCTAAAAGTAAACCGCACTGGCCTTCAAACCAAACATCCTGGGAACTGATCTTCCTGGCGTAGGACCCCCAGCTGGAGAGCCTACTGTGGGGCTCAGACCCCTCCCTCTTGGGGAGAACCTCTGAAACTGTAGTTACTCTCCTGTTTGTGGGTCACCCACTCGACAGTTTGGGTCTTAGCTATATTTCCACTCTGTCCCTCCTACTCACTTTCTTGTGGTTCCTTCTTACCTTTAGCTGTGAAAGGTCTTTTCTGGAAGGTTCAGGTCTTTTTCTCAGCAATAAATTCTCTCTGAATAGTTGTGATTTTAGTTTGCTTATAAAAGGAGGTAAGCTCAGGTCTTACTCCTCTGTCATCTTGGAATTCTTCCTGGCCATTGACAGTTTTTTCCCTAAAGATTTGTTTGTTTTTGTGACTGCTGCTGCGTGCAGGCTTTCTTTAGTTGCTGTGGTCAGGCTTCTTGTGGTGGCTTCTCTTGTTGCAGAGGACGGGCTCTAGGGTGCGTGGGCTCAGTAGGTGTGGAGTCTTCCTGGACCAGGGACTGAATCCATGTTCCCTGTGTTGGCAGGCAGATTCTTAACCACTGGACCAGGGAATCCCCCTGGCCATTGGCAGCTCTTATTTAACTTTTTAAAAATTATTACAAAAGCAGTGCATGTAACCTGAAGAAAATGAGAAAATAGAGACAAGTGGAATAATGAAAAAATAAAAACATCACATGTCCACCTTCCAGAGATCACCATTGTAACAGCTTAGTGTAAATCTTTAGGAACCTTTTCCTAGGTATATGTAAGTTCATCTATACTTTAAACCAAATCATATGCTGCATGTATTGTTTTGTAACCTGCTTTTTAAATTAATGACCTATGCCTTTTTACTACAGTAACTTTTCATTATCTTAACGTCAAGCTCATATTCAGATTTTCCCAATTAATCTCCAGAGATGTTCTTTTACTCTTGGTTTGCAAATCAGGATCCAATCCAGGATCATGCCTTATGTTTGTTCTAATATGTCTGGTCCCTTAAGTGTTATTTATTCTAGTGCAATTCCTCTTTTTCATTGACATGTTGAAGAAACTGGGCCAGTTGTTCTGTAGTAAATTTCAGCCTCTGAATGTGCCTAGTTGCTTCCTCATAATGACATTTAAATCATTCTTCTATTCCCTGGAATATCCTACTAACTGGAGGTTATGTATTACAGCTTGCTGGATTCAAATCAAACATTTTTTACTAGAAGATGTGCACTTATGATGATAATGTGAGATCCCCTGTTATTCATTTGTGTTGTCTCACTTTTGACATGACACGTAATCTGTGGAATTTTCAGGCATTGACTTTTTCTTTATTAAATTTTTATTTGTATGGAGTATAGTCAATTAACAATGTTGTGAAAGTTTCAGGTGGATAGCAGAGGAACTCAACCATCCATATACATGTATCCATTCTCCCCCAAACTCCCCTCCCATCCAGCCTGCCTCATAACATTGAGCAAAGTTCCTTGTACTGTCTAGTAGGACCTTGTTGGTTATCCATTTTGAATATAGCAGTGTGTACACATCATCCCAAACTCCCTAACTATCCCTTTCCCCCCTCATTACCCTTGGCAACCATAAGTTTGTTCTCTAAGTCTATGAGTCTGTTTCTGTTGTGTAAGTAAGTTCGTTTGTATCATGACTTTTTAGATTCTGTGTCTAAGGGATGTCATATGTTGTTTCTGCTTCTCAGTCTGACTTCACTCAGTATGACAGTCTCTAGGTCCATTCATGTTGCTGCAGATGACATTATTTCATTCTTTCTAATGTCTTTGTAATAGTCCATTGTATATATGTACCACATCTTCTTTATTTCTCTGTTGATGGACATTTAGGTTGCTTCCATGTCTTGGCTATTATAAACAGTCAGGCATTGAGTTTTGAAAGATTCCACTTTCCACACAGTTTCTCATCCTTTGTGGTCACTGAGCATTTTGATGAAAATAGCATATCACCAACACATGTTGGTATCACCAACAAAATTTTCACATGTTTCCTGTGGTTTCTTGTGGTCATACGGTTTTGGTTCATATAACCTAGTGTTCTGAAGTTGGAAAATGAACCAATATTACTTTTAGACTAACATAAATTGTATTTTATCTCTAAAAATGAAATTAGGAAGACTTTAAACATAATGAATAAGATTGCCTGACAAACCAAGAATTGTCTTTTAATGAGTACAGGTTTAGGAACATGCGAAATACAACCAAGGCATAAAGTTATGATACTAGAGTTAACACGGGTTTGAGAGCCGCAGCCTTGTGGTGGCTCTCCTTCCCTAGAGTGGGAATGCTGGGCTGGAACAGAAGTTTCTGGTTCTGGGAAGCTGATCCCTAGAGAGACCACGACATGTGACTCTAGTTGGCATATAAGGACATCCATGAAACTCCCAAACTAGAATTTGGCTTCACATGCCAATTTCTCTGAAAGGACTCAGAGGTCAGCAGACTTTTTATTTATTATCTCATCATTGCTGGTGATCAGGAGTCAGCCTGGCTTAACTGAGCCCCATGCTCTAGGTCTTACAAGCCCCAGCATAAGCACACCCCACCCTCCGTACAGAGCAACCATTCCCCAGACTTTTGTGGTGATCGTTCCTTACCGTTGCTTTCTTGTGAGTTTTACTTGCTAAGTGTGAATCCATAAATAATCCTGTTTTGTTTTGCCTGTTTGGGGATTTTCCACCAATGGAATCATACAGCATGAATTATTTTGTGTCTAACTTCTTTTGCTTAACATTTTGCTTTTCTAGTTCATCTGTGTTGATACATGTATCTTAGGTAATTCACTTGCTTTGGTGTATTGTATTCTGCTGTGTGTATATATAACATACTTATTTTTCTGGTTAATGGTTGTTTATGGGTTTTAGCTGTTAACAAATAATGCTGTTATAAGCAATCTTGGATATCCGTTCTTGTGGACAGAAACACGTATTCCTATAGGATATACCCATAGGGATTGCTAGGTACATAAAGCTTTGATAGGTTCTCTGATTATTCTTGAAGATAGATTCCTAGAAGTAAAATTAATGGATCAGAAAGTATAACCATGGAAGATGATTTCAGGACTTTTATGAATTTACTAGCCTTTATTCTAGTTTAATTCTACAGTATAAACTAGCTATACTTTGTTCAGTTGGCAGCAAACTATAGAATCAGGAATACAACCAGTTCCTTGTATTGTGAGCATCAGACTTGTTTTTTCCCTCAAGTTAGTCTGGTAATGTATTTTTCCTTTTTCTTCTTTGTAATTTATCCCTCCTCCCCAATTCTCTGCTTCCCCTTTGGTAACCATAAATTTGTTCTCTCTGTCTGAGTCCATTTCTGTTTTATAAATAAATAAGTTCATTTGAACTATTATTTACATTCTGCATAGAAGTGATGTCATATAATATTTGTCTTTCTCCAACTTTCTTCACTTAGTATGATAATCTCTAGGTCCATCTGGAAATGTACTTCTGTCATGCTTCCTAATATCCATTCATGTGAGTTTATGTAGTAATTATGGCTGATTGGAAGGAAACTTAGAACTGTTGAATCTCATTGTATAGAAATCGTAATTATCCATGATCCAATGTATGAATACGTTGATTCAGTATGCTTTTTTTGAGGATTCACTTTCCAGAACTTGAGTTCTATCAATTGAATGTTTTAATATATGTGCTTCTATGTTGCTGTTTTTGCTTTAGCAAATGCAAAATGTGTTTGTTCATTTACCTGTTTCATGTCCTTCCTTGAATGTAGCTGCATCCTAATCGACGCCTAACATCTTGCCTTTCCTGTGGAGGATGTTTAGTAAGTGTGTTGGAATAGTATTGGATTACGACATTATTTGGAATTACTGCCAGTGACTTTGGAGCCTAAGAAAATAAAGTCTGTTACTGTTTTCACTTTTTCCTCATCTATTTGCCATGAAGTGATGGAACTGGATACCATGATCTTAGTTTTTTGAATGTTAAGTTTTAAGTTAGCTTTTCAGTCTCCTCATTAGCCCTCATTGAGAATCTCTTTAGTTCCTCTTCACTTCCTGTCATTAGGATGGTATTATCTACATATATGAGGTTGTTGATACTTCTCCCAGTAGCCTTGATTCCAGCTTGTAATTCATCCAGCCCAGTGTTTCACATGATGTACTCTGCATAGAAGTTAAATAAGCAAGGTGTACAGCCTTGAGGTACTCCTTTCCCAATTTTAAACCAGTCAGTTGATTCATGTTAGGTTCCAACTGTTGCTTCTTGACCCACATATTGGTTTCTCAGGAGACAATATTCTCATCTCTTTAAGAATATTCTCATCTCTTCAATCTCTTTCCACAGTTTGTTGTGATCCATACAGTCAAAGGCTTTAGCATAGTCAATGAAGCAGTAGATCTTTTCCTGGAATTCTCTTCCTTTCTGTATGATCCAGTAAATATTGGCAATTTGATCTCTGATTCCTCTGCCTTCTCTAAACCCAGCTTGAACATCTGGAAGTTCTGGTTCACATACTGCTGAAGCTTAGCTTAAAGGATTTTGAACATAACCTTACTAGCATGTGAGATGAGCACAATTGTATGGTAGTTTGAACATTTTTTGGCGTTGCCTTTTTGGGGGATTGGAAAGAAAACTAACCTTTTTCAGTCTCTGGCTGCTGCTGAGTTTTCCAAATTTGCTGACATATTGAGTGCAACACTTTAACAGTGTCATCTTTTAGGATTTTAAATAGCTCATCTGGAGTTCCATCACTTCCACTAGCTGAAGTGATGCTTCCTAAGGCCCACTTGACTTCCCATTCCAGGATGTCTGGCTCTAGGTGAGTGACCATACCATCATGGTTATCCGAGTCATTAAGACCATTTTTGTATTCTTGTGTATCTTGTATATCTGTGTATTCTGTCCACCTCTTGTTCTCTTCTGCTTCTTTTCAGTCCTTACTGTTTGTCCTTTAGCATGTTCATCCTTGCGTGAAATGTTCCCTTGAGGTCTCCAATTTTATTAAAGAGATCTCTAGTCTTTGCCATCCTATTGTTTTCCTCTATTTCTTTGTGTTGTTCATTGAGGAAGGCCTTCTTATCTCTCCTTGCTATTCTCTTTAACTCTGCATTCAGATGTGTATATCTTTCCCCTTCTCCCTTGCCTTTCACTTCTATTCTTTCCTCAGCTATTTGTAAAGCCTTCTCAAACAACCATTTTTCCCTTCTTGCATTTCTTTTTCTTGGAGATGGTTTTGGTCACTGCCTACTATAGAGTGTTATAAACCTCAGTCCATAGTTCTTCAGGCACTCTGTCTACCAGATCTAATCCCTGGAACCTGTTTGTCACCTCCACTGTATCTCCCAGAGTTTGCTCACGTTCATGCCCAATGATGATACTATCTAACCAACTCATCCTCTGTTGCTCCTTTCTCCTTTTGCCTTCGATCTTTCCCAGCGTCCTGGATGGAGTTGTTAGTTAATGTTAAGCTGGTAGTCATTTTGCTTTATATAAGGATAGCAGATCAACATGCTGTTTACCTTAAATTTACACAATGTTACCTGTCAATTAAATTACAGTAAAGTTGAAAAACAAGCTATAGATTAAGTGAAGAAATAAATGAGGATTGACAGAAAATATTTGCATCACATATGACAGAACAAAGGTTGATAGCTTTGATGTAAGTAAATCAATTTAAAAGAAACTAACAACCAATCCAATAGAAAAGTGAGCAAGAGATGTGAACAGTTAGTTTGTAGCAGAGGAAGAACACCTAAATTTATACAAGAAAAGACACTCAAGCTCATTCCTAAGAGGAGAAATCCAAATTAATACTATTTTTCACCTACTGGATTCAGTTCAGTTGCTCGGTCGTGTCCGACTCTTTGCGACCCCATGAATCACAGCACGCCAGGCCTCCCTGTCCATCACCAACTCCCGGAGTTCACCCAGACTCACGCCCATCGAGTCAGTGATGCCATCCAGCCATCTCATCCTCGGTTGTCCCTTTCTCCTCCTGCCCCCAATGCCTCCCAGCATCAGAGTCTTTTCCAAAGAGTCAACTCTTCGCATGAGATGGCCAAAGTACTGGAGCTTCAGCTTGAGCATCATTCCTTCCAAGGAAATCCCAGGGCCTATCTCCTTCAGAATGGACTGGTTGGATCTCCTTGCAGTCCAAGGGATTCTCAAGAGTCTTCTCCAACACCACAGTTCAAAAGCATCGATTCTTTGGCACTCAGCCTTCTTCACATTCCAACTCTCGCATCCACACATGATTGCTGGAAAAACCACAGCCTTGACTAGACGGACCTTAGTCGGCAAAGTAATATCTCTGCTTTTGAATATGCTATCTAGGTTGGTCATAACTTTTCTTCCTAGGAGTAAGCATCTTTTGATTTCATGGTTGCAGTCACCATCTGCAGTGATTTTGGAGCCCCCAAAAATAAAGTCTGACGCTGTTTCCACTGTTTCTCCGTCTATTTNATGGATTGCCATTTCCTTCTCTAATGCGTAAGAATGAAAAGTGAAAGTGAACTCGCTCAGTCGTGTCCGACTCTTAGCAATCCCATGGACTGCAGCCCACCAGGCTCCTCTGTCCATGGGATTTTCCAGGCAAGAGTACTGGAGTGGGGTGCCATTGCCTTCTCCGGCTGACATATTGAGTGCAGCATAAGAAGATAGTATTAAAGTCCTAATTTCAGAATAGAAAGTGAAAGTGAAGTCATTCAGTCGTGTCCGACTCTTTGTAACCCCATGGACAGTAGCCTACCAGGCTCTGCCATCTGTGGGATTTTGCAGGCAAGAATACTGGAGTGGGCNGTGCAGCATAAGAAGATAGTATTAAAGTCCTAATTTCAGAATAGAAAGTGAAAGTGAAGTCATTCAGTCGTGTCCGACTCTTTGTAACCCCATGGACAGTAGCCTACCAGGCTCTGCCATCTGTGGGATTTTGCAGGCAAGAATACTGGAGTGGGCTGCCATTTCCTTCTCCAGGGGATCTCCCCAACCCAGGGATCGAACCTGGGTCTCCTGCATTGTAGACAGACGCTTTACTGTCTCAGCCACCAGGGAAGACAATTTCAAAGTAAGATAACCCCAAATTGACCATTCTGATGCTGTCGTTCACTGAGATGTGGGGCAAGTTCCCTCACCTCCCTGAGCTTGTTGCCTTGGGTGAGGGTGAGAGGCCCAGTTTGGTTGTGACAATTAAGATAAAGCATTTAGCACAGTTCTTGGCACTTGGTAAGCACTTGGTAAATAATACTCATGTTATTTTTAGGCAGGAGCAACTAATACTGTGTTTCTAAGTGATTCAGAAAGTGGGTAGTATCTAAAACTAAAATTAGAATAAGAAAAAAAAGAGAGATGGTTTGACTTTTCTTTTGCTGTGTGTCTTGTAATTGTTTAAAAATTAGCACTGTGGGTTGATTCTTGTGGCTCTGTAGTCTGGGGGCAGGGAGGGTGGCATGTTTGTTGAATCTGTGCTACCAAAAAAAGACGAACAATTGATTACATAGCACTTGAAGATAAAAGGAAATATTGAACGTGTGACCATTACTGTGAGAGCCTCATTGAACAGCTCACCTACCATTTCAAGATTATTACCACCCGCCTCCTCTGAAAGCCTTCCCTCACCATTTCTGCATGCTGTTCTCAGATCTCCTCTGAGAACCCATAAAGCTTACTGACCCCATTTGGCCTCCGAGAAGCACTGAGGCAGTGAGTTGCGCTGTCTTGTGGCCACCCTCCCCAGGGCAGTGCTCAGGGCCCTCCTCTGCGGGCTGGGCTGGCCGGGCCCTCAGGGGGGTGACAGGGCTTGGATCTTTCCAAGGGCACATTCTTTGAAAACATTCTCCTGCATATTCGAGAGAAGGTGCCACGGACACACTGAATGGAGTTGGTGTTTGCTGGGTTTCCACGTTAGAGAATAAACAGATTAGGTGGGAGAGAAGCCCCTCGGCCAGCACTCCCCAGAGAATCGAGAGGTGTAGAAAACATCCTTGAGAAATGAACGGCAAAAATCTTAACAGACGTGCCAGCGCATTTTAAATAGTGCCCACATTGACTGGGAGTAAGATCGATTATTTGCCTGGCCCCCACTAAGGAAATGGATGGGGAAGATAAAGGAATTTCTAAGGTTTAGATATATTGGTCTTATTCTTATAAAATACTGAGACTGTCTCTCAATTTAGTAGATGTTTGTGGAGTTTCTGCTGTGTGCAGAGTCCTAATGATAATAACTAACATTTGAGAACTTACTATTTTCTAGGACTGTTTCCTCTGATCAGCGAAGTGGTCTTAGACCTAGACAGAGTCATTCATGCTTTAGGTAGGGATAGGGGTTAGTTGGGGTTAGTCTTGTTTGGGCATGAGAGAACAAAGCGAACAGGCTTTGTTCTCAAAGAAACCGGTTCTTTCTCATCTATACTTCCTGTAGAATAGAGTTGCAAAGAGATGCTTGAGAAATGAAAGGCAAAATTCTAAACAGCCTTCCTTTGTACAACTTCTGAATCAGCCCCATGGTCTCTTTTGCTTACAGGCATCAGAAGTTGAGAGACAACTCTCCATGCAAGTACACGCCCTCAGAGAAGACTTTCGCGAGAAAAACTCCTCAACCAACCAGCACATCATCCGGCTCGAAAGCCTTCAGGCCGAGGTCAGCCTCCCCGAGAAGCCATGTTGGGTGGAAGGACTTTTCTTATTGCAGGAGCTGTGCCTGGCCTTTTAGACATGGAGTCCTCTGAACAAAAACCTGCCCTATCTAACATCTCTGGAGAGGGATGTCTGTGAGAAACTGAATGGGGATCGCTCGACCATGTTTCTCTGGGGAGCCTGTTTAGAGAAGTAAGGTTGCTCAAAATTACTGCTGAGTGTGCTGAAATTAGGGATGACCTACTTTTTACTGGATATGTTGATCCCTCCAAAAACATCCTAAATGGAAGATTGGAAAGAGAATCTTTCCTTTCTCCGTTCCATTTGGGTCCAGTTCAGTCCCTCTAAATAGGCCCTATTATTCTTACCTATAAACCGAGAGTAATATCTACTTCATCGGGTTGAAGTAATCTCCTTCATAGTGTTGATGAGAGGGTTTGATGAGTTAACACATGGAAAGCACTGTGTGTGGTGTTTAGAAGAAAGTAGTGTTATTGAAAGCACACGAGAGGCCAGGCGGGGTCTGTGGCCCTAGGCAAGCCAGAGAGGGGAAGCAGCACTGAGCGGACCAATCTGTGAGAAACAGGCTGTGGGGGAGGTGAGGAGCGGGGAAGGGTCACATCACCAGCCCGAAGGGGGCCTCTGTGCTGGGGAGGCTTCCACCTCCTCTGCTCCCGAGACCCCTCAGCCAAGTGTCTGAACAACAGCCTTTTGACTGAGTTACATTTTGAGAGACAGTCCAGCGCCACCACCACGGTAAAGGAACCAGCCCGTGTGGCCAGACCTAGGAGGCCAAGACGGCTGCTCCCCTGCTTTATACATGATGGAGAGGTTTTTCCAAAAGTCTGTCAATATCTTCTCTTTTCTCCTGGCTTTCACTGCCTTCTTCCCTCCCTTCCCTTGGAATTCCTGTGAATATTGAGCAGCAGGTCCTTGAAGTAAGTAGCTGGTGCTGGTGGGTTTGGCATGCCTGTCTGTGACGGTCTGTGTGCATGACGTGCTGTTCAGCCACCTCTGCCAAGGTCCGGCTCCCTCAAGTTGCCTGTCTGCCTAGACTCTCGTGACACAGGGTCATGCCCAGGAATGTTTGTGGTCAGGTTGGGTCCCAAGTTTCAGGGTGTGTAGGATCGGGTGAGGGAGTTGGCTACCTAATGCCAATTCCCTGCTTCATCTAATAACACTTTTACGTCTAACAGCCAAGCTATGAAATTGTTTATTTCTAGTAAGTCACTTCACATAGCTCTGAACTTCTGAGTTTATTTGTTTTCTGTTAAGGGGTGAGGTTGTATATCAGACCCAGATTACCTCATGACTTGACTGAATGGAACTTGGGAACCAAAGGTGATCCACAGGAAGGAAAATGTGAAGGTCAGAGGGCACTTAAATGGAACGCAGCTAGAGTAAGATCACCCTTCACGTGGGCAGCATTGCTTCAGTGTGGAGAAGCTGGGCCACTCACAGGGCTGCTCTGTCGGTCCTTCCCTGGGTGCACACCTGAGAGACCGTGTTCTTTGTTTGGCCGGATACCTGATCCCTCTGGACAAAGGCCTCATGCTTCATTTCCCCAGGACGGCATCCCATCCAATGGAGGGGAGGTGGCCAGGGAAGAGTCGCGCCCTCTGAGCAAGAATTCTAGTGCAGGGAGTGAGAACAGCCAAAGGGTGGAGGGGAGGCAGGTTTCAGAGGACTTGGGACATTCATTTCCAGATCTCTCCTGGAAACGATCTGTGGTTGGTCCCCTTAGTGAACTGTCATCATGCTAGACTAGAGAGCGTGGAGCACATCTGAACCACGCCAGGAGAATACTCACAAGAAATGGGGTGAGAGATCAGTCTAGCAAGGAACTGATAATGGGAGGAGCCAGGGGACCTGCAGGACTCCAGAAGTTCCCCAAGGCCACTGGCAATTGAGAGGACTCGGGGAGGTTCCTGCAGCCCTCTGAGCAGGGCAAGGTTTCTGGGCTGGAGCATCGCTGGTCTGGGGGCATGCTGGGTGGCTCTCACCCTGCAAACCTTGAGGCCACAGAAGACTTGGCATCTCTTTCCTCTTTTCCTGTTTTCTCACTGAAACAGAAGAGACAGAACAGACCTTCCTGAAAGAAAGTCTGTGTCTCTCTTGCGGCTGGCTAGATACTCAGCACATAAACACATCAGCCTGTTTAAGAAAAGGAGAAAGATGGCTTCCATTCACAAGTTTCTTGCTGAAGCAGAAGATACCTTGAGTAAAATCAGTTATTTACTTGTCAATGTCCTGTTACTTCCCAGGGCAGGGGCAGAAAACACTGCTGTGTTTTCTGTATCCTGGGGCTTCCACATTCACCTGGGGCCCTGGGTCTGAGCCATGACCTTGAGTGCCAGACCTGCCAGCAGTGGGGGAAGGACAGAGGAGAGAGATAAGAATACGAGAGTATGGTGGCCCCAGGGACTGTCCTGGGCCTTGTCTTAGGCTCAGGACTTGAGAGAAGGGTCCCACAGGTTAGGTTCCACTACCCCTCCAGCTGTTGGGTTGGAGTAAAGTCGTAGGCAGGGGACTTCCCTGGCGGTCTGGTGGTTAAGACTGTACGCTTCCACTGCAGAGGGGCACAGGTTTGATCCCTGGTCAGGGAACTAAGATCCTGCATGCTGCATGACACAGCCCAAAAAAAAAAAAAAATGTTGTGGGCAGCAAGGTGGAGTCCTTCTCTGTGTTATCTATGGAATTTCCAGAGCACTAACCTTCCTTGCCTCTGCCTGGCACCCCACATTCCAGCTTTCCCAAAGCTTAACTCCCACCCCTTCCCAGACTGGTTTACGAAGGGGAGGGGTTTCCTCCTCAGCTGGAGAGTTCACAGCTGTTCTGTCCGGCGTGGGGGCGCTGGGGCAGAGCGCTGGAGAGACGCCTGCCTTCGTGTTCTGAGGCTGGTCCCTCGTGCCCTACTCATCAGCCCGGGTGTAACCCCACACTGCCCTGTGGCACTCTCCCCACTTTCAGATCAAGATGCTGTCAGATCGGAAGCGGGAGCTAGAGCACCGTCTCAGCGCCACCTTGGAGGAGAACGACCTGCTCCAGGGGACAGTGGAGGAGCTGCAGGACCGGGTGTTGATCCTGGAGAGGCAGGGCCACGACAAGGACCTCCAGGTGCGGGGGCGGAGGGCGGGTTAGTGCATGGGCAGTGGGAGACACTGAGGCCTCTCCTTGGGCCGGATATGGTCTCTTCAGGAGTGGCTAACTGGCTGCTCTTTCTCTGCCAAGAACCAGTGCATTGCTCCAGCAGGTCATCCTTCCAGTTTGTTCTAAGCCACTGGCTCCAGGAGCAGTTTCATGGAGTTCTTTCCAGGCTGTTAGCGTGACTGGAGCCCCCGCAGTGCTATTCTGCCTCCTGGGGTTTGTGGAATCTGTGGGGGACCCATGGCTGTGTGCTGGACTCGGTGCTCTCTGCTGCTGCTTCCCCAGGCCCCTGTCTTCAATGGGCCCTGCCCGAGCAGAAGCCCAGAAGCTGCCACCAAGCGCAGCAGGACATATCCTGATTCTGCCAGTTGCTAGCAAAGGCACAGGCCAACCCCTCTATGAGCCTAATTAGACTCTTATTTTTTTCCTTGCTAAAAGAAATTGTTTCATGGCTATATTTGTCCTTATTTGGGAACTGCCACCAGGCCTCAGCTGAATCCCAAAGCTCAACTTGACAGGAAACAACCCCTTATACACTCTGCCTCCCCAGAAACAGTGCAGCATCTGCTGCCAAGAACGCTTTGCCGTGCTGACCTGGGAGCACTGGGCCCGGGGCTCCGGGCCCTGCTTCCCTGGGGTGTCCTCTGAGTGTGCCAGGGAGCAGAGCCGATTGCAGCAGTGCTGTTTGTGTGCAGGTGGCCAGCCAGGGATAGTCCTGTGCCAGGTGGGTCCCTGCCCAAAGACCAGGTTGCAGAAGGCCCCTGGGCTCAGGAGTCGGCTGTTGAGGAAAGCCCTGGGTCATAGGATGAGACATCTTAGGCTAAGGTCATGTGATACCATCAGTTAAATAGCCCTTTGAGTGATTAGCCTCTTTAAGGGCAAATTAACATTTTTTCTGTGTTTTATACCTTCAGCTCGGAACTTTGTGTAAAGTGGGGACTCAGTAAGTGTGGAACAGAAAATGATGCTGGCTAAAGCCTCACATCAGTTTTCAAAATGGAAAGGAGTTTACTCTTATTTTAAAGTTTATGGTGATAACAGCCATGGACATTTGTTGGCTACTCTGCACAGAACAGAGTGTTTTTGCAGATGTTCTAAAACTGAGACTAAGAAAGGTGAACTCTCTGTCCTAAGTAGTGTAGTAAGTCCTGGGTAGAATCCAGAAGGGGGCCTTCCTGCCTGCTTTACTTAGTTCTCAGTGATGACTTGTTGTGTATCACTTGCCTCTCCAAGTCAGTGTCTCACCAGCGTTTATTACCCCATCAGGTGCTCCTGAGGGTTGCTGAGGTAGAGTATGGAGAGAAGGAAAAAGAAGTACGGAAAAATGGGGAAATGGCCCTGCCTAAAAAAAAAAAAAACAAAAAACTTCTGTTCAACATGAATTCACAAGTGAGAAGTCCTTATTTCAGATCAAGAATGGGAGACCTGGGGGTGAGGAAGAGCCAGGATCAGTGTGGACCGTGTAGTACTTGGCTGGCACGTGGGCTGTAAGTTCTCCAGCAGCCAGAGTCCCCAGTTGCACCTCGTTCACATCCTTGCCCCAGTGCACATGCGCTGCCTCCTGATTGGGCTTCTTCAAGAAAGGGAGTGCAACGCCCGCATCAGGTCAGGGAGGTCCCACCTTGGGATCTCTGCATTGGGAAAAGCTGCATTTAGGGACTGAAATATCTTCTTTCCCAACTACTTGTAATTTTTTTCCCTCCTCTAGTCATATAAAACTCTCTTCAAGGTGTTGCTAATTAGTCCTGTTGCTGAAATACAGAAATAGAAATTTCAGCTCGCTCAGGGAGCAGGTGAATGGCCCTAAGTCAGACTCTAGTGGCCTTGGAATGTTTCTAATCCCTTGGTTTTAATCCTTTTCCTTAGACACAGGATGAGAGAATGGCTGAGCGGGCGGGGCAACAGGCTGCCACAAGCAGAGTAGCCCCCTTTGATCTGGCTCACTCTGTAATTGGAATTTTACTGTCAAAAACAGATTTTTAAAACACTGATCAAATCCAGCTCTGATTTTTTTTTCAGTCTGAGAGGGATAAAAATGACTATTGAGGGCCCAGGAAATTTAAAAAGCAGGCATTTTGCTCAACTCTTAATACCCAGTAAAGGATTTGTCCCTCAAGAGGGCCACTTAACTGCTCTGTTTCATACCCAGTGAATGTCTTACAGATGTGTGCAGGGGCCTGGTCCCAAGGAGTGGGTGGCTTTCATCAGCAGAAAACGCAGGCCCTGCTCCCTGTGGGGATCCAGGAAGCAAATAACCTGGAGTCTAGACCTCGTTGACTCTGGGTGTGTGCCGTTAGGCACATCACTTAATATCAGTCATCTCAGTTCCCTCAGCATGAGACGGAGAGAGTGCCCCGACCTCTGCCCACTTTAAGGGCATGAGTGTTGTAAGCTTGAACTTCGCATACTCTTCAAACACAAGGCATTTGGTGTCTTCCTCGGTCACACATATAAATTACATTTAGTTTCATCTTTGTTCTATAAAGGGTGATATTTCTTATGTTAAAAGGTTCTGATTTATGGATCAGTTACTGACCAGAGAGGGCAGACCTGTCCTGGTGTTTGTTCTCTTGCTGTTACAAGTAATTAAGCACCTTTGAGTGTGCGTGAGTAATTGAACTAATGTTGTCCATTGCCTGAGAACTTGTACTTGTCAGTGCTGAACTTCCCCTGCTGAGATGTATATGGAAGTTGTCTAGAAAATAATTGCAAAGCATTTTGTCAATTTAATATGCTGTTTGTAATTGTGCCAAAGGCTTCCTAGGCATATCTTTAAAAAAAAAAAAAATCAACCTAATTTCTTCTTTCTGAGTTTCCTCAAAACCAGAGCTGGAGGAGTTCCCACTGGACCAGCAGGTATTGCTGACCCACTGGAACCATGCAGGGAAGGCTTGCCAAGTCCTTTGTCATTCTGTGAGCAGCCAGGCTCCAAATCCTTCCTAGTTAAGACACACCCAGACCACTGGTGCCATTAGCCAAATGTTCTCTGATACTGACCAGCAGAGGAGAGGCTCCCAGGGCACCAAGAGGGATAGCTAAAGGCTGTACAAGGCAACTTGCTCCATTTGTCAGAACCACAGAGTTTCAAGTTGCTGCCTGCTGCCACTGGGGCTCTGCATCTCTGCAGGAGCCACAGACTTACCTCGGTGACAGTCTGGAAAAGAGAGTACGGCATTCTCTATTTCTAATGAACAGTGGTGACCAAAGATACTATTTTATTAAAGGATTAACTAAATTTAAATCCCAGGAAGTTCTTCTCCCCACCCTCACCTCCCAAAGTATGTTTTCAGTCGGGGGACAGGGGTGAGCAGTAGGAAACTCTGCTCCCGGACATAGTAGAGTTAGCCAACAGACGGAGTCTGGAGTTTGGGGCTATTGTGGCGAAAGTAAGTGCAGGGATGGAGTGTACCAGGAAGAGTGTGGCGTTTAGCAGCTGTGGTGGAGTCTCCCTTTACATTCAGCAGTAATAACCTCATCAGGTGGCAAATGCCCTGTTTGGGCTCCACAGGGAAGGGGCCACAGAGCATGCAGAGAGGGGTGAGGCAGTGGCAGCAAAAGACAGGGAAGGCGCCTTGGCCCATGAGTTGTGATGTCTGCGTCGCCATCCCCTCTCTACACTGGCGTCACTCTCCTCCTCTAAGCCGCACGTGCTGTGGAAATCTATCACACACGTGCTCCTAAAATCTGTCCCCCGCTAGGGCCTTACCTATAATCCATGAGTAGGGTGAGACTGCCTCTCTTGTGAGTTTGGGAACTCTTGGTATTACTGCCCAGATGTTGCTTCAGATTCCACCTCTAGCTCCTTTCCAAACAACCCTTTTCTCCTTCACGTTTTCAGCAAAGTAAAACGTGCATATAGTAAAGCATATAGACCTTAGGTGTATAGCCCACTGAAGGTTTTATCGGTACCTGTGTAACCACCATCCAGGTCAAGACAACCCATTATCAGCACCCACAAATCTTCCTCCTGCACCCTCCCAGTCAACACACTGCTTCTTCCTCAAAAGCAAACCTCTCTTCTAACTTTTATCTCAAGTTTTGGAACCTTTTATAAAGAGAATCGTAATAAATAGTCTTGTGTCTGGCTTTTGCTGAACATCAGTGTCTGAAAAGTTCACCCCCGTTGTGGCTGAGAGAAGCAGTGTGCTCTTCCACATTCTTTGTGGCGTGGTGTACAGTATTGCAGGATGTGAACATATCCATTCTGTTTTTATTGGTGTTCAGATTGTTCCTGTGTATGGCTTTTGTGGATAATGCTGCTGTGAACGCCCTGTTTGTCTTTCATGTACATTTTCAGTCATTTATTACTGGGTCTGCACCTAAGAGTGGAGTACCTGCATCAAAGGATGCATGTGTATTTCACTCCCTAGAAACCTGCCGAACAGTTTTCCAGAGGTGCACTTCATCTTCCATGCCCACCAGCAGTGAGAATCCTAGTTATTCTACATTGTCATCAGAACCTGATATTATTATTCTGTTGCTATCATTTTTCTTAGCCATTCTGGTGAGAGTCTAATGGTGCCTTATTTTGTATGCCTGTAGGTTTGTGTGTGCAACTTTTTATTCTGGAGAATTTCAGACAAACTCAGAATAGTACAGTGACACCCATGTACCCCACTGTCCAGATCTACACACCATCCGTGCCTGGCCAGCCCCACCCTATCTTCATGACATCCACTTGCTCCCCTCTCATATTATTTTGAAGTAAATCCCAGAATTTTTGTAATTTCATCTGTAAGTAAAGAATACTTTACAGATAAGAACTTTAAAAAACATAAACACAGGACTAGTACACCTAGAAATTTTAGCCATATTTCTTTAATATTATCAGCTATCTAGGCAGTATTCAAGTTTTCAGTTATCTTAATAATATCATAATTGTTTTTCATATTTTTCTTTTGAGGCAAGATACAAATTAAATAAAATGTGCCTGCATGTGGCAGTCAGGTCATATGTCTCTTAAGTCTCTTTTAATCTGTAGGCTCCCCTTTTGTCTTTTTCTTTTTGAAATTTACCTACTGAAGAAGCTGGACTGTTTGTTCTGTAGTTTCCCACATCTGGATTTTACCAACCGCATACCCTGAGTGCCATCTAGCTTCCTCCTCCCCGCTCCGTGTTTTCCTGTAAATTGGTGGCGGGTTCAGGAAGCGTGGTCAAGTTCGGGGTGGGTTTGTCAGCTGGGTATTGGCCCCCTCACCCCCGTTTGCTGTCTCCCCGAAAGCTGCACCAGAGCCAGCTGGAGCTGCAGGAGGTGCGGCTCTCCTACCGGCAGCTGCAGGTGAAGGTGGAGGAGCTGACCGAGGAGAGGAGCCTGCAGAGCTCCGCTGCCACCAGTGCGTCCCTGCTGTCCGAGATAGAGCAGAGCATGGAGGCCGAGGAGCTGGAGCAGGAGAGAGAGCAGGTGCTGGCGTCCCCCCGGCCCTCCCACTCACCCCACATCTGGGTTGCCGTGGTCTGCACTTGTGTGAGCCCCTCGGCCTGCTGGCTGGAGATGTCCTGATGCGGCCTCTTAGGAAATGCTTGTTGACTAATCAGCCTCAGAACTCTGGTATTGACAGGGTTCTGGAACATTCGTGATCCACCTAATCGGCTTCTTTTCATATTATCTATAACTATTAATTCCCCTAATTATATGGGGACTTCCTCCAAAAGTAACTGACTATATCAAGAAGTACTTTATGTGCAACTGGGAGGGACCTGAGGGCAGGGGGTATAAGAACCGGGAGTCTGTGCAGTTGTGGGAGAGAAGGAAATGGCTACCCACTCCAGTGTTCTTGCCTGGAGAATCCCATGAACAGAGGAGCCTGGCAGGCTACAGTCCATAAGGTCACAAAGATTCGGACACGACTGAGCAACTAAGCACACGCGATTGTACGGGGCCCAGAATAAGTATGTGTTTCTTGGGACAAGTAATTTTAAAAAAGACAGCACTTCCTAGAACTAGATTCTTGGATTCGCATACTAGAAACAGACGGCCGCTGGCCATCTTCTCTGGAGCCCCTAACTGGAATAATTCTTTGCCGGCAGCTGAGACTGCAGCTCTGGGAAGCCTATTGCCAGGTCCGCTATCTCTGCTCGCACCTGCGCGGAAACGACAGCGCTGACTCGGCCGTCTCCACAGACTCCTCGATGGACGAGTCTTCAGAGACATCGTCGGCCAAGGACGTGCCAGCCGGCAGCTTGCGCACTGCCTTGAACGAGCTCAAGAGACTGATCCAGAGCATCGTGGACGGCATGGAGCCCACGGTAAGAGGCTGCACTGAGCGCTCTGGGCTCCACAGGGCCTGGAGGCTGAAACCAAGTCCAGAGGGTGAGGTTGGCCCTGGAACCCAGAACCTAATAAAGTCTGCAAGAATGCCTTCTGAGCCCTTGTCGGAGCGCACTTCCCACAGGGGAGCAGGCACAGGGTCTGATCAGCCCCCAGAGTCCCTCCCTGCAGGCTCAGGGTGTGGATGAGGCCTCGTGGCCTCGAGTGTGAGCGCTTTCCCGGAGGCTGTGAACATAGAAATTTGGATCCTGGTAAAAACTGCAAGTTGTTCTTCTGTTGCCCACTGGTCCTGGTGGTGGAAGTAACTGTGAATAGGCAAACTTAAAAGATCTGAAGCTTCTGCTCAAAGGCTAGACGTGAGCACAGAAAGTTGAGACAGTCAACAGCTGGGCTCTTTAGAATTCGAGACGTGGCTCCTCTGGTGCAGAAGAGGAACGTTCCCATGGGGCAGACAGGCCTTTCTTCCAGGTTCGTGTCAGATTCCTGCCAGACTGCCCCTCCATTTACACCCACAGCTCACAGGCTGTTGTTTCTCATCAGATTCCTCCTCCTGCAGGATGGCTGCGTCTCTCTCCCCGTATTGGGTGGAGCTAGGTGAAAGAGTGGGTGTCCTGCTGAGGTGGTTCATGGGGCGCACTGTAGTGTGGAGGCCGGGCCAGCAGGAGAGCGAGCTGGCGCAGGGAGGCATGCTCTTGGCACGCGCAGTTTTCCTTCTCCAAAGCTTGAAACAAAACAAACTTGTAGTCATTGTCTGCACATTGACACTGAGCAAGACAGCCTCTCTTCTCTAACCTTCTGTTTCTTTCTTTTGCTTCTCCTTTTTCCTCCCATCCCCCCTACCTTGCTCTTCCCCAAACTGAACCGTTTCCCTGCTCCCCTCCCATCTTCATCTCTCCCACTAACCATCTCCCCACTCCCTTCCACTCTCACCGCCTCTCTGCTTGGCGGCTGACTCTTCTGCTGTCAGAGCTCCCGAAGAATTGACGATGACTCCTTAGAAGAACAGATAAGGCAGACCAGTGAGGATTCGAGAGCCCTGAGGGAACTCATGGAGGGAGAGAGAGGTAAACTGAGGCAAAGCCTGGAAGAGCTGCAGCGGCTACACAGTCAGGTGAGCACCCCCGTCCTCAGCCCAGTGCAGGGTGTGCAGGGGCTCCTGCTCCCTGGGACCCCCATGTGTCCCCCTCTCCATGTCTCTCTGAGAAGGGCTCTCTCCTGATGGACGGACCCTCAGGGGTAGTGACCTGAAGCTGAGATGAGTTGGGTGTCTTCAAGAGAAGTCAGTCCTCAGATTTAGACCACAGTGAAATCGTTAGGAATGAGAATAGCTGAGGGACTTCCCTGGTGGTCCAATTGCTAAGACTCTATGCACCAATGCAAGGGCCCTGGGTTTGCTCCCTGGTCCGGGAACTAGATCCCTTATGCCACAACTAAAAAGATCCCCCCACAACTAAGATAGCCCTCCATTTCCTCCAGGACTCCCAGCCCTCTACAGAACCTGAATAACCAGGTGGACTCTGATAGTTAGAGTGCCACAGCTCCCAAGACACATTTAGATGTTTGTCCAGCAGATTCTATGCAGGAAGTTTGCAAACCAGGGGACAGTTGATCCCTTGAGGGCCTGAGCTCTCTTTGTGAGTGCTGTCATCTCTGCCAGCCTGCTTTTCAGCTTTCGAGGCACTTACTGCTGCTCTTGCTGTTCCCTTCTTGTTTGATCTTGATCTCATCTCTCAAGAACACTGGAGAAGGACATCTGTATTCTCATCTGAAAAGTTTTAAAGGGCTTAGGAGTGGCCCCACCCAAAAAGGAGCTTCTAAAGTTTACCTAGGAGATAAATAAAAGCTCTTCCTTTTGACTGGAGTCCTGTATGGACGTTCTGTCCCATTTGCAGGGGACACCAGACAGGTACCCCTTTAAACCTCGCCCCCTTCTTTCCTTGTCCAAAGCTAGTCTTCCCTTCCTGCTACAGGAAGAGGTTGCTGAAAGATGGAATTTAAGCCAGGCTTTCACTTCATTCAGTATTTCTTAAATGTAAAGAAACTTGTAGAAATAAACTTCTGCCTTCCAGTTGTACCCATTAGACTTCCTGGTATTATTCTCTTGGAAGATACTGGGAGACAAGCCATCACTGCTCTCTTCTTTTTGTGAATGACCAGATAAGAAGGGCAGAAGGATGCTACTGAAAGCTGTATCTTGTTCCTGACCAAGCCCTGGGGAGTAGGTTTGGGCAGCCAGAAACACTCTTGTGCCTAAAACCCTCTGGTGGTCATTTGGCCAGAGGGTTTGGCAGCAGGAGGGATCATACCTTCCAAACGGGAAGAATAAAATGCAAAAGAAAGTGGGCCTTAAAGTTATTTGGATTAATAAAAGCCACTTTGTTGCTTCTAGAAGCCCAAGAGGGCATTATTTGACCCAGAAACATAAGGTAGAGGTTGCTGAGAGTCTACTATGGAACAGTTACTATTTAGGAAGCCATCTCTACCAGAGAATTTTCTTTAAAAGTTCAACTGAGAACTGATTTAGGTCAATTCCTATGGATTCCTTTTCAAAAAAAAAAAAAAAAAAAACCCAGCAAACAGATGGTTACATTCAGTCCCACATAAGATACAGAGTTGGGCCTCTGCCAGGGCTCATCGGTCCTCACAGGCTCAGACAGAGCCGCAGAGCTCTCAGCCAAGTTGTGTCATCCAGGAGCGTCCCTTGGGAGGAACACCGAATCCCAGGGCAGTGAGTGAGTGATGCAGGGGGAGTTGCCAGGGCCGTGGAAATGGCAGCCGTCAGGGCAGGCAGGGGTGTCTCCTGCAGTTAGCTCAGCACGTGCCTGTGCCCCGAGACCCTGAGAGGCTCAGGTGGATGTAAGATGAGGGGAGTCAGACCACCTTCGTACCCTCTGGGGAGCCCGGCTCAGACAGGTGACGTGGGACTGAGATCTGGCCTCACCAATGGATGGTCCCACCTCCACTCCCACTGTTTTCCTGCCTTGGTGTTCTCTTCTCTCCTGGAAACGAGGCCAGAGGTAAAAGGTGTGTGGGACCTTGATGGTGAAGTGCCCACAGTTCCCCATCCCTCAGAAGCCTACCCAAATTCTAAAAAGAGAGCCCAGGTTTAATTAATCATCACCTGTTTGAGGCAAAGCCCTATAGCCAGACCTGCAGACTTGCTCCTGCCCTCGCTGGCTGTGCCTGGCCCCCTCTGCCGCATCCCTGCAGCTCCCCAGGGAGGACTGGCCATGGGGTCTGGAGCTGCTGCCCGGAGGCAGGAGGACCTGCTGGGCAATGTGACAAGTAGTTCTCCCAGGCAGTACACCAGGTCCTGGGAGGGCACCGTAAGAGAAACAGTTCCACCCCATCATTTGGCTCCTTTATGCTTGGCTAAAGCACATGCCAGTTACTCCAGGGATGTGAACACTCAGGGGAGCGTGAACCAGGAGCAGTTGAGGCTGTCACTGATGAGGTCTGGGTACCCCCTCCTCTGAAATCTCAGCACGTTCTCTCTCCTCCATCTTCCCAGCCACTGTCCCCCTCAGAGCTTCATTCTTTCACACCTTGCCTTTGGTCATCACTTCCCCGGCCACTCACCCTTGAGATGGTCTGGAATGATCTTCTGAAGCGTGACTTGAAGATGGGACACCGCTTGCAATATCCTCAAACCCTCATGGCCCCACAATCTGGCTGTGTCCCACTGTCCAGCCTCTGCTCCTACTGTTTCTCTTCACTGCCTCTGCTTTAGCAGAACTGAATGTAGGTTCCAGATGGGCATGGCATGGGCTGCCCTTGCGTTCCCACAGCTGAGTCTTTTCTCCCAGTCTTCCTCTCTCCCTGGAAGACTCCCCTGCACACACAGCCCTCCTCATCCTTCAAGTTCCTGATCAGGTTTCACTTCCTCCTCCAAACTCTCCTGCCTCCCTTGCTCAGGGAGCCCTCGGCCCTGCTTTGTCATGGTTACCCTCCCTTCTCACCTTCGCCGTCCAGCCTTAGTGGGCTGCCTGCACGGATAGGCTCCAGGGCGGGCATACCTCTCCGTTTTCTCTTTGAAGCGTCTAGTGTATGCAGTGCCTTACCTAGAGCAAGCACTCAAATGATTGTCAGCCCTGGATGTATGACTCAGGATGTTTCCTTTGAAGCTGTTCAATTTCAAGGACACCCACCTTAATAGGAAAGAGTGAATTTAGGGGTGGCTGTAACCTAAGTCAGCAGATAAACCAGCTGTTAACTGGAAGGTCCTCCATGGCGGGGAGAGACGGGGTGGCGCTTACACTCTGAGCTGGGCCCTTGATGTTATTTATTTCATTTGATACAACAACTTGATGGCGGGGAATAGTTCCTTTTATTCCTGCTTTTTATCAAATTCATGTGCAACTCAGGGTAAATCCTTTGTCACTCCTAAGCTGGCAGTCTCTACCTTGGTCAGGTTTTTCAGGCCACACAAAAAGTTGTTACAAAGTTTTATCTGGAGACTATGACATGTTGGCATTTCCTGCCTAGCATGTAGTTTTATCTGTTGCTGACTCAGCTGGCAGAACACCTGGCTGGCTCGAGGCCATGTCAGGGCTCATTTGGTCTGAGGAGGGCTGGCTGTCTCTGCCAGGTGCTTTCTGGGTCTTGGGTTCTGGCTTACCAGGCTGCAGAACCTGCTAAGAATAGGGTGAGGCTGGGCTTCTCACCTGATGCCTTCTCTGCCTCAGAGCTCACTGCACCTGCATGCCCTGGCCTCTGCGGATGCCCAGCACCCTGAGGCTCATCACCGGAGCTGTCCCCATCATGGACGCAGAGAGCACCAGGCCCTGACATTCCCTGCCACGCACCTGAGAGTGCAGAGTCCACTGCATATAGTGACAAGCTGTCCCATAGCCCTCGTCACTGGTATGTGTCCTCTGATTTGCTCCTGAGTGGCTGCTACCCCGGGAGCTGGCACCTCTGTTGTCTCAGCTTATAGAGCCCAAGGTGTCTCAAGAGAAGCATGATCTTCAGCCTTAGTCCTGGGGCCTTTGCTCAGCTTCACTGCCAAGGTGATCAGATCTAGGCCTCAAAGAGCAGAAAAATGATGTCTTTGCCTTTGTGGGAGGGACAGATCCGCGTGGATGGATCCTTCCTTGGAAAAATGTCAAAGGCATGTGTAATAGTTAATAAGAGGGCAGGGTCAGGCGTCCTGACTCCAGTCTGATCCTATCGACTGTGAGAAGGAGGGTTCCCCGCCTTCCATTCATTCAACAAATATTTATTGAAAGCTCTACCAGCCAGGGTTTCTGGTTGCAGACAGCTGAAACTCACTCTGCTTAACTTGAGCAGAAAAGTAATATACTGGAATTAAATCTGAAGTGTCACAGAATCAATAGGCAGGCTGGAGAACTGAGCTCCAAACCAGGAAGGAGCCATGGGAAGTGGGGTGACAAAACCATTTGCTGTCCTTGCAGTAATCTACCACTGGCCAGGGGCTTAGCTGTACCCTCGAGAGCTGCAGCCCTAGGTAGGGGCCCAGGTACCTAGGAAGGGAGGTCTCTTCCTTTGGCTTCCTTAGTGGGTGGGCATGCTCTGCCTCCTGCTGAGGCTCATGCAACTAGGGATGCCCCAGATGGGAAGGAATTCTGGGTGCTTGACAAGCCCCCAAATGACAACCGTCCACTGCACAGGCACTTGGGGATTAAGCATTGTTTCTGGTGAGGCTCTGAGACACACAGATGGATAGGATATGCTTCTCACCACGGCAGAGCACAAGGTGTGCGAGAGGTCGCTGTGTACAGAGGGTGGGGTAAACTCTGGTCACCGAGGGAGCCACCGGGAGGGGTGCCTCACCACCGAAGTTTGACTCCCTGTGAGTGGACGCTGATGCCATTCACACAGGCATGGACCACAGAGAAGGTAAGAGGCTTGAAATGAAAGGTGACAATGTTGTTTTTCTGCCTAAATTCCCTGTGGCCTTGACCTGGGGAGCCGAAGGAAGAAGATGGGAAAACCAGGCTGCGTCTAGTGCTGTCACAGAAATGGGATCCAGGTCCCAGGCTCTGGGGCCAGTCAGGGCCCGTGTGGGGCACAGCGCAGTGTCCACATCGAGTGGAAGATGGCTGGAAACAAACTGAGTCCTTATCTCCCTAAGTCTGTTCCAGGGCCCTGGTGCGCACGTGGCCTTCACTCAGCAGCTCCCAGAGAGTGCCTGCAGGTGAAGAAGGTGCCGTGGTGTGCGCAGGGGGACCAGGCTCCGGCTGCAGCTCAGGACTGAGCGCCCCCGTCCACTGAGCTCCAGCCGCGTGTGTGGGCCCCTCCCTCCTGGAGCAGGGGGCAGCGGGAAGTCAGCAGCCTGCCCCGCACACAGGCCCTGAGCCGCCTGGGGGTATTCTCTTCTCCCTCGAGAGGGAAACACCCCAGGCCGGCAGCCGTGGTGCGCGTGTTCATCCCCTTCTTGTCCCATTAGGTGACACTGCTGAGCGTGGAGATGACTGCCCTGAAGGAGGAGAGAGACCGACTCAGAGTGACATCTGAGGACAAGGAGCCAGAGGAGCGGCTTCAGAAGGCCATCAGGGACCGAGACGAAGCCATCGCAAAGTGAGTGGGCACGACTTGTTTAGCTGCAGGCATTAGTAACACGAGAATGTGCTCAGTCCTAGGTGTTAAATC
The DNA here is from genome assembly GCA_006410615.1 of Neotragus moschatus. Lineage (NCBI taxonomy): Eukaryota > Metazoa > Chordata > Mammalia > Artiodactyla > Bovidae > Neotragus > Neotragus moschatus. The sequence continues at coordinate 4,648,618 of SJYA01002485.1, read as the reverse complement.
ATACAGAAGAATATAAAGCTCAAAGGGTTTCCCTGCTACTTGGGAATTTCTCATTCCCCATCCCATTCTTCTTCCCAGACAGACACTACTGTTAAAAGTCGGGTATGCACTTTTTGCAGATTTTTTACATATGTGTATGCAGGTGTATATGCAATACAGTTTTTGTGGACTTTTTAAAAAATCAGTGAGATGCTGCTCTCTACATGGGTTTTTCTGTTTGTTTTCACGTATATCTCATGATATAAGTGAATGATATTCCAGTATCAGTATGCGTGCTCAGTTGCTTCAGTCATGTACGACTCTCTTCAGCCCCATAGACTGTAGCCCACCAGGCCCCTCTGTCCATGGAATGCTCCAGGCAAGAATACTAGAGTGGGCCAATCTAATTTTATATATATACACACACACACATAATTTTTGTCGTTGTTTTTGTTTTACTCTTCATCATAGACATTTTCAAGCATAAACGAAAGTAGAAAACATAAGATGAATTCCGACCTCCCTCCCTCTCAGTTTCAACGCGGATGAACAGCATGGCCAGTGTGGTTTCATCTGTAGCCGACCTTTTCTTCCCTCTCCCCTTCTGGACCGTGTTAAGGTGGATGGCGAGACAAATCATCTCATCTGTAAACATTTTCACAGAAATCTCTACCAGAGAAAGATTCTTTATTGTAAAACACACGCCAGAAATATCACACATGAATAACTTCAGTTTCTTAATATCATCTAGTATCCAGTGTTCAAATTTCCCCAGTTGTTCCATAAATGTATTTTCATACTTGATAAGAATCAGACACCAAAGTCCACCATACTCTGTTAAGTTGTTGTGTCCCAAAAGGTTGTAACTTTTCCCACTCTTTGTTTTGATTTGCATTTATTGAAGAAACTGGCTCTTTTTAATTCACAAGTTTTCCTAATTTCTGAGTTTGACTACATCCCCAGAGTGTCACTGAACATTTTTCTTTGTCTTTATTAATTTCTAGTAAACTGGGTCACTTTTAAATGATGTTTTGGGCTTTCTCTGGCAGAGAAGAAATGCATAAATGCATTCTTGTACATTCAAAATATTTGGCAGTACAAAGGCAAAGACCGTATTTCCCATCCTCCTGAAAATTATCTTTGTCACACATTGAATCTGTCCTGTTTATTGAGTCTAAGGAGATAAAGGGTACTAAAATTGCGTCTGCTTTGCAGGCTTTATAACACATTAATAACCACATTTGTGTATCACTACTGCTTACAGAGCATCCTTTAATCCTCCTAGCCACAGCAAGAAGTAGAGCTTTTTAATCTCAATTTTACAAATGAGGGCGTTTCCCCAGCATCACAGCCAGTGCTGATCACTGGCCTTCACCTCAGTCTCAGGCTCCTTTCCCCTTACCTCAGGGCTACTTGGCAGAAAGCTAAAAGGAGCTTTTTTAAAAGAGTTTGTAAATAGATACTATTTGAGTTCTTTAAGAAGTAATATGACACTCTAATTTCTGACTTTAAAATTCCCCACATCTTCCCCTTTTCATGTTCATATACCACTGTCCCCTCCCTTCTGTTCTCTTCAGTCACTTCCGTCGCTTCCATTTAGGTTTTACTTTGGGGGCCCCTTTTCTGTCTGGTCAGAATCTCCTATCAAGTTGTCTTTCAATTTCCAGTTCATTTTGGAATTATCCTCGGTGAGAATCACAAACCTACACTATCTTTGCCATTCCTGATGGTTGTAGTTCAGCTCAGTCATGTCCGACTCTGCGACCCCATGAACTGCAGCATATCAGGCCTCCCTGTCCATCTCCAGCTCCCAGAGTTCACTCAGACTCATGTCCATCCAGTCGGTGATGCCATCCAGCCATCTCATCCTCTGTCGTCCCCTTCTTCTCTTGCCCTCAATCTTTTCCAGCATCAGGATCTTTTCTAGTGAGTCAGTTCTTCACATCAGGTGGCCAAAGTATTGGAGTTTCAACTTCAACATCAGTCCTTCCAATAAATATTCAGGACTGATTTCCTTTAGGATGGAATGGTTGGATCTCCTTAGGGACTCTGAAGAGTCTTCTTCAATGGATGTACTTACTAAATACTTGAATTTTTGTTCAGTTGCTCAGTCGTGTCTGACTCTTTGCAACCCATGGACTGCAGCACGCCAGGCTTCCCTGTCCATCACCATCTCCCAGAGTTTGCTCAAACTCATGTCCGTCGAGTTGGTGATGCCATTCAACCATCTCATTCTCTGTCGTCCCCTTCTCCTGCCCTCAGTCTTTCCCAGCATCAGGGTCTTTTCCAATGAGGCGGCTCTTCACATCAGGTGGCCAAAGTATTGGAGCTCCAGCATCAGTCCTTCCAAGGAATATTCAGGATTGATTTCCTTTAGGATTGACTGGTTTGATCACCTTGCAGTCCAAGGGACTCTCAAGGGTCTTCTCCAACACCACAGTTCAAAAGCATCAATCTTTCAGCACTCAGCTCTCTTTATGGTCCGACTCTCACATCCATACATGACTGCTGGAAAAACCATCGGTCAGTTCAGTTCAGTCGCTCAGTGATGTCCAACTCTTTGCGACCCCATGAATTGCAGTACACCAGGGCACGACTGAATGACTTCACTTTCACTTTTCACTTTCATGCATTGGAGAAGGAAATGGCAACCCGCTCCAGTGTCCTTGCCTAGAGAATCCCAGGGACGGGGGAGCCTGGAGGACTGCCGTCTATGGGGTTGCACAGAGTCAGACACGACTGAGGCAACTTACCAGCAGCAGCAGCAGGCCTCCCTGTCCATCACCAACTCACGGAGATCACTCAAACTCATGTCCATCGAGTCGGTGATGCCATCCAGCCATCTCATCCTCTGTCATCCCCTTCTCCTGCCCCCAATCCCTCCCAGCATCAGAGTCTTTTCCAAAGAGTCGACTCTTCGCATGTGGTGGCCAAAGTATTGGAGTTTCAGCTTTAGCATCAGTCCTTCCAAAGAACACCCAGGACTGATCTCCTTGAGAATGGACTGGTTGGACCTCCTTGCAGTCCAAGGGACTCTCAAGAATCTTCTCCAACACCACAGTTCAAAAGCATCAATTCTTCAGCGCTCAGCTTTCTTCACAGTCCAACTCTCACATCCATACCTGACCACTGGAAAAACCATAGCCTTGACTAGACGGACCTTTGTTAGCAAAGTAATGTCTCTGCTTTTGAATATGCTATCTAGGTTGGTCATAACCTTCCTTCCAAGGAGTAAGTGTCTTTTAATTTCCTGGCTGTAATCACCATCTACAGTGATTTTGGAACCCCCCAAAATAAAGCCTGCCACTGTTTCCCCATCTATTTCCCATGAAGCGATGGGACCAGATGGAAAAACCATAGCTTTTGACTATATAGACCTTGGTCAGCAAAGGAATGTCTCTGCTTTTTAATATGCTGTCTAGGTTTGTCATAGCTTTTCTTCCAAGGAGCAAGAGTCTTTTAATTTCATGACTTCAGTCACCATCTGCAGTGATTTTAGAGCCCAAGAAAATTAAGTCTGTCACTGTTTCCACTGTTTCCCCAACTATTTGCCATGAAATGATGGGACCGGATGCCATAATCTTTGGTTTTTGAATGTTGAATTTTAAGCCAGCTTTTTCACTCCTCTCTCACCTCATCAAGAGGCTTTTTAGTTCCTCTTCACTTTCTGCCATAAGGGTGGTGTCATCAGCATATCTGAGGTTATTAATATTTCTCCCAACAATCTTGATTCCAGCTTGTGCTTCATCCAGCCCAGCATTTCTCATGATGTATTCTGCATATAAGTTAAATAAGCAGGGTGACAATATACAGCCTTGATGTACTCCTTTCTTAATTTGTAACCAGTCCATGTCTGGTTCTAACTGTTGCTTCTTGATGTGCATACAGGTTTCACAGGAGGCAGGTAAGGTGGCCTGGTATTCCCATCCCTTGAAGAATTTTCCACAGGTTGCTGCTATCCATACAGTCAAAGGCTTTAGTGTAGTCAATGAAGCAGAAGTAGATGTTTTTCTGGAACTCTCTTGCTTTCCATGTGATCCAACGGATGTTGGCAGTTTTATCTCTGGTTCCTCTGCCTTTTCTAAATCCAGCTTGAACATCTGGAAGTTCATGGTTCATGTACTGTTGAAGCATGGCTTGGAGAATTTTGAGCATTATTTTGCTAGTGTGTGAGATGAGCACAATTGTATGTTAGTTTGAACATTCTTTGGCATTGCCTTTTTGGGGGATTGGAATGAAAACTGACTTTTCCAGTCCTGTGGCCAATGCTGCGTTTTCCAAATTTGCTGGCATATTGAGTGCAGCACTTTCACAGCATCATCATTTAGGATTTGAAATAGCTGAACTGAAATTCCATCACCTCTGCTAGCTCTGTTCATTAGTGATGCTTCCTAAGGCCCACTTGACTTCGCATTCCAAGATGTCTGGCTCTAGGTGAGGGATCACACTATCCTGATTATCTGGGTCATTAAGATCTTTTTTGTATAGTTCTTCTTTGTATTCTTCCCACCTGTTCTTAATATCTTCTGCTTCTGTTAGATCCATACCATTTCTGTCCGTTGTGCCAATTTTTGCATAAAATGTTCCCTTGGTGTCTCTAATTTTCTTGAAGAGATCTCTGGTCTTTCCCACTCTATTAATTTCCTCTATTTCTTTGTATTGTTCACTTAGGAAGGCTTTCTTTATCTCTCCTTGCTATTCTTTGGAAGTCTACATTTGGATGGGTATATCTTTCCTTTTCTCCTTTGCCTTTCGCTTCTCTTTTCTCAGCTATTTGCAAGGCCTCCTCAGACAACCAGTTTGCCTTTTTGCATTTCTTCTTCTTGGGGATGGTTTTGATCACATACAATGTTATGAACCTTTGTCCATAGTTCTTCAGGCCCTCTGTCTATCAGATCTAATCCCTTGAACCTGTTTGTAGCTTCCACTGTAAGGGACTTAATTTAGGTTGTACCTTAATGGCACAGTGGTTTTCCCTATTTTTTCAATTTAAGTCTGAATTTTGCAATAAGGAGTTCATGATCTGAGCCACAGTCAGCCCCTGGTCTTGTTTTTGCTGACTGTATAGTTTCTCTATCTTTGACTGCACAGAACATAATCATTCTGATTTCAGTATTGACCATCTGGTGGTATCCATGTGTAGCGTTGTCTCTTGTGTTGTTGAATAGCGGTGTGGTATTTTGGAGTGAGACCATACTATTACAAATAACAAAGGGTGAAATTATGTCAAACAATTAGTGAATAAAATGGTAAAGTTAGGGTGCTAATTGTGGAAGCCCAGTAAGTTAGAAGTAGAGTCTGGTTTGTCCGCTTCTGTAAGCTAGAGAAACAAGAGAGCTGGCCATCAGGCTCTGACCACCCTCGGTCATCTGCGCAGGAGGTGGGGGATACAGCCAGAGAAAGTGCCAGGGTGTAGGAGAGCAGAAGAAACAAGTTGTCCTATCCCTTCCGTTAAAATGAGTGCACCTAACTCCAACACCCAGGTGACAGGAAGTTACAAGTCTCCGTGGAACCTTGAAATGCATGCCCTCGCCTGCTGCCCACGGAGGCTGAGACAGCCTCCTGGAGTCTGACTGATCAGATTTGTGAATTCTCCCTACTGAGTAGGAAGGGTTTTGGAGTGAGGCCCTGTCCTTCCTGGCCCTGCCCTTGGAGTGTTAGATCACTCCAGGAGGGTTCTTTTTCAGTCCCTCACAAATGAAATTCTGGGTATACAGAATTCAAATGAGACCTAAGGAATCATTGAAGTGTGGGACAACCATACGTTTGTGTAGGGCCGAGAATCCCAGAGATGGGGGAGCCTGGTGAGCTGCCATCTGTGGGGTCGCACAGAGTCGGACGCAACTGAAATGACTTAGCAGCAGCAGCAGCAGCAAGAGTTTTATATACGTCATCTCTGATCTTGGCTGCATTTTAGAATCTTCCCTGCCCTCAACCCCAGGGCTCTATCCAGAACAATTCTTCAGTCTGAACCTCGGTTTGGGGCAGCTCTCACCCCATGATTCTAATATGCAGTAAGAGTGAGACTCACCCCCAAGAATAACTTCCCTCTCTTCATTGGACAGCAAAAACCTTAAGGTGTTCAGAAAAGTTAACAATTTTGTCTCCTTGCAGGCGAAAGGTCCTCAGTGAAAAGAAATCCTGGGCTGGCATCTATCTGCCTTACACAGCCAGAGGGCTCAGTTGCTGTTGGTTTCATTTATATAAGGAATTCGCCTAACCCTTTGAAATATTCCTTTTTAAAACTGATTAATGTATCGATCAGGGACTTCTACAGCTTTGTTTTCTGCTTTCTCATGAATGATAAGCTCCAAGATGCCCTAGTGAGCAAACGTTCGGAGGGTGCCGTCCCAGGCTGTGACTGACACCTGGGCCCCCAAGGTGGGCCCAGCTCGAGGGCTTTCCGGAAGGAAAGGGTTTCCCTCTGTGCTCGGCCGGCCGCAGCTGCCGCTGGACCTGTGCCCCTCCGGCAGTGGCGTTAGTCAGCACATTCTGGGGTCTTCAGGCTGCTCGTGGCGCCACCTGCCGGGAGACGCCTGTAAGCTCAGGAGGCTTCCCTGCCGTGGGGCGCCAGGGGTTTGCCTTGAGTTTCCGGGACCGTGGGGTGGACCAGCCGGGCGTCTGTGGCAACCGGCGCCAGGCAAGGATTTCTGCCGTCGCGGCCAGCCAATGGCAGCGGCCGTGACGGGAGCAACTTGCGGCGCTTGAGACACCGGCGCTCATTGGCCAGACTCGGCTCCGGTCCAGGCCGCCGCAGTGCGGGTGGGAGGACCTGCTGCGAGCCGCCTGGAGAGTCCGGGATGGGTGGGCGGGGCGCCAGCCTGGAGCCCCAGGGTGTCGAGGGAGGTGACCAACTGCTCGGTGGACTTGAGGCCACAGAGGAAGTGCTGGTCGCGCGATAGCCCGAACGGTTCACCCCTACTGCCTTCTGGGCCTGGCTGGGCAGCCTCTGAGGGTGTGTCCTCACAAGGCCATGCACATTGGTCTATGGCCCTGGGTGATGAGAGCCGTCTTAGTTTTGCCCTTTTAATGTGAAGGGTATCAGTCCCTGAAGGGCTAAATACTCATTTGGCAGCTGGACAACCCCTGCCACCTTATAGAAAGTGCTCAGCTAAGGTTCTGCCACTTTATTACCATTACCTGGCATCCCTGCAAAGTTACATTTTGCATTGAACCACCATGGTTTAGGAATGCTGGGGAAGGTGAACAAAGTATGTAAAACACATCAAAATGTGAAAATACAAAATGCAGAAGTGTGGGAGCAATTACTCATCAATGGTCATCATCCCAAGAGAACCAAGTAGACATTTTTGGGTGTGACCTTCAAATATACACTGGCAGGTTTTCTTGTACAAAGCTAGTATCATATGTTACCTTGTCTCGGTTCTTTTTTACACTCAGCATAAATCACGATTCCCTACTGTCCATAAATATCGAACATTGTGGTTGTTACTGGGAGGTGACTGTATTCTATCATATAATTTGCCAGGGGTCCCCTAATTGTTGGCTACAGTGATTAGCTGAGCTGTGCGGCACTGTGTGGCTGCCAGTGCACACACCCTCAAGAGAGGGGGTTGCTAGTGGAAAGGAGGCACCAATGAGTTAAGTCCAACTCCATGGGGACTGGTCTTTTGGGGGAAAGATGAAGGCAGCAGTCCCTTAGTGCTATGAGAAGTCTTTGATCTCTGGGTTCCAGTCCTGATTTAAGTATCCTTCTCTCTTAATCACTTTAAGATGGCGGTCAGATAATCCTTTCACCTACAGCTTGTTTATGAAAGTTGAGAAAATGTGTATGGAAGCATGTTGCACAACTTTCCAGGCCTCTAGAAGTAACACTGTAGTTACAGTTACTGTTTGTTGTGAGTTTGGAGTCAGAGACTGTTTCCTTATCCCGTGGATACTGGGTGCCCTGGGCAGAGGACCTGATGCTCTGGCACAGGGTGTGGGCGCTCACCCCGGCTTGTGTGTTTCCAGGAAGAATGCTGTGGAGCTGGAACTTGCCAAGTGCAAGATGGACATGATGTCTCTCAACAGCCAGCTGCTGGATGCCATTCNACTGGGTGCCCTGGGCAGAGGACCTGATGCTCTGGCACAGGGTGTGGGCGCTCACCCCGGCTTGTGTGTTTCCAGGAAGAATGCTGTGGAGCTGGAACTTGCCAAGTGCAAGATGGACATGATGTCTCTCAACAGCCAGCTGCTGGATGCCATTCAGCAAAAACTGAACCTCTCACAGCAGCTTGAGGCTTGGCAGGTAAAGGAGTCTGTGAACCCAGGCTGAGTGTAAGGATGAGTTTGTTACTGGAGGGTCCTGTGTGTGCAGGTGAGCAGTGATCCATCTTCACTGGGTGAAAGTCGGGGTTCCAGGCCCCAGGCCCTGAGTGCCTGGAGGAAGCCGCTCAGGAGTGAGGAACCCGGCTGTGCCGACCTCCAGGCTTGAACAGGGGCCTCCTTCAGCCGCTTGCCTTGGCTTTCTTGAAATTAGCTCGAAAGATACTGCTGTCGACGCTGAGGGCCTAGGAAGCCCTGTATGACTGACTGGAAATTCATTACTGGATGCACGTTCAGGCACCCCTGGGTTGTTAGCGGCCGCTGCTCTTCCCTTTCTCAGAGGCCAGCTTCCTTCTTCCGCAGAGCACTGTCCTGGTGCAGGTCTGGGGAAAGTGAGTCAGTGTGTCTGTCTCTAGCACCACAGGTGTCCGAGCCCAGTCAGCCTGCCCTGTCCCAGGCCCCGACGTGCTCCCCACTGGGCCAGGGCCACGACCTGCTTTTTTATTAACGAGATTATGGAAGTACAGTTTCAGGATATGGGTGTAACCATTCATGCTTCTCCCCAAGAAATCCTAACTGGACAGATGAAAAGGCCCCTGCAAGCTTTCCCAGGCTGGGCCCTGCCCCACTGGCTGCAGGCGCGCCGGGGTCCCCCCACCCCAGGAGCTGCTCCCCGCCTCCCAGCCTGCCGTGTCCTGGCTCACTGCGTCTGTTCTTCTCTTCTCTTTTCTCTTGGCTGCAGTTTGCTTCCTCAGGGCTTTTTACTATCTGGCTCCTTTGGTTTCTGATCTAGTGGCCTTTCTCAGTTCCCGTATCAACAGCTTTAGTTGTACACCCCTCCTGCCTTTGAGGTGAGCTCAAGCCCTCATCCCCTCCCTTCTCCCCTCCCGCCATCACGGCCCCGCCCCACCACCTCCCTTGTGGTCACCATGTCGTGTTGGTGCCGGCGTCATCTCGTCACCTCGCCATCTCGTCCAGTGTGCCATGCCATCGCGCCCCGACCTCCCCCTCCCTCCACTGGCACATCCGTGAGCGCGAGCGGGGCAGCGCGTGGCCCAGGCCTGACAGGCTGACCTGGCTGACGCTGGTTTCTTGGTTTCACCTCCTCACAAGTGGGCTGTTTCATGGCCGTGACCCAGCATGGAGTTACAGGCAGCTTGTGTGTGTATCAAGTTTTGACGTGATAGATTTCATGGAATTCCTTTGCTGAATCTTACAGTATAAAAAAAATGCAGTTTGCAGTGTACCAGAAAAAACACTGGCAGCTTTGAAAGAGTTTCTCTCTGAAGGACCCTGTGACGTCCCTAAAGTTGCATTTAATGTAGATCTTATGGCAGCGTCCCAAGAACAGAGGGCTTGGCCGAGGATTTGACACTGGGACCTTCAAAGTAAGGACCATGTCACTTGAGGAGGAGTGGGTGTAGGTGGGAAGTTGTATATGAAGAAAGAAGGGGCAGGGAGGAAGGCAGAGGAGTGAGCTGTGAGCGAGGAGTCTGCCCGCCGCCACTTGGTAACATGCTCAGGAAACTTGCAGGGACATCTGAGTGACCGCGAGCTTGGGTGAGTGTGTGGGAGGTGACGGACAAGCTGGTCAGCCAGCGGCCCCGCCGGCCCACTTCCTGTGCTCACCAGGGACCGGCTGCTCTGGCCTCAGGAGCGCCCGCCCCGCGCAGCCTCCGTGTCTGTGCCCGCGGATGCAGCAGCTGACTCACTCCAGCGTTCAGCCCGCGGCTCGGTCTTTTCACTAGGACATCCCAGAGCGCGGGCAGATAGATGCTTGTGTTTCTGGCTGATGTTACTAGACTGGGCTGCTTGTTTCTAAACCAGGACTTTTCGTGGTCTGTTAGCGGCTCTGTCCTGCACACTCAGTCCAGCGAGGAGAGCGGAGCTGCTCTGTCCAGCAGCTGCCGTGGGTAAGAGCTGGTTCTGTGAGGCGAAGGCCGGGTGGAGGGAGCATCTCCTCTGCAGTTGGCTCACCGGCCTCACTGAGGAAGCGCTGAGGCTGGAGCAGGACAAGCCTTGAACGTGGCGACACCCCAGCCTCCACCAAACAGGGGCCCATCCGTGGGGGCTGAGTGTGGATGGTGGTCAGTGAGGATGCGCCAGGGAGCCTCGATCTTGCATGCGGGCCTGCCATGGGCAGCTCCGGCTGGCAGGAGTCTGAAGGGGGCAGAGGGGCAAGGAAAGCTCCAAGGCCAGGCTGTGAGGCTGGAGGGCTGGTGGCCGCCGAAGGGGCCCAGGTGAGAGGGGAGCACTTGGCCCCGAGACACACAGGAAGCAGGGTCGAGGGGGCTGCCCGCAGGCTGAGCAGGGCTGGGGGCGACGGACAGGCATCAGTGGCGGCGCTCCCGGGGCCACAGGGACAACAGCTGGTCCCGGGTCGGCCCGGGAGTAGCACCGCGCAGCCAGCCAAGCCCTGGGAGACCGGGAGGGTGGGCTGCCGTGGCCATGCGGTGCTTCCTGGTCTCGGGTCAGGGCAGCCGTGGCTGCAGCTGCTCGCTCACATCCCTGCCATCCTCTCCTCTCGTGCTGCCCCACTCCGCCGCCTCCCCAGCCTGCCCCATGCCAGGTCAGCATCCTCACCCCACCCATCTGCCCGCAGGATGACATGCACAGGGTCATTGACCGGCAGCTGATGGACACGCACCTGAAGGAACGCAGCCGGCCTNGCCATCCTCTCCTCTCGTGCTGCCCCACTCCGCCGCCTCCCCAGCCTGCCCCATGCCAGGTCAGCATCCTCACCCCACCCATCTGCCCGCAGGATGACATGCACAGGGTCATTGACCGGCAGCTGATGGACACGCACCTGAAGGAACGCAGCCGGCCTCCCGCCGCCCTCTCCCGGGCCCCAGGCCTGGGGCGTGGGGACGAGCCCAGCACCGCCGAAGGCAAACGGCTCTTCTCGTTCTTCAGAAAGATTTAAACCGGGAGGAGTTAGGCCAGCGAGGACGGGCACACTGACACCGACTCAAATGGGGGCCCAGGGCAGCACGTGTGCCCACCCGCTCCACCGCGCTGGGCCAGGCTCAGCGGCTGTACTGCCCACTCGCCCGGGGGCCGTGTCCTCAGGAGGCCCTGCCGCCTCTGAAGGCAGCTCTCACCAGGGCGGCCCGAGCCGTGTCCCCACCGCTGGGCCCGTCCTGGGGTCCACCGCCGCGGAGCAGGGCTCACGCTTTCAGAGTGGCTGCCGTGCCCGGCTCCAGGCACCGCTGCCCTTTGCTCTGGAGTGGAGAGAGAAGCGGAGGCCCACCCACTCTGCATGCCCTTGAGGCCCTGGCTGCCCGCCGTGGGGGCCTCGTCCTGCTGGGACCAGGCCTGGGCCTCGGCCCTGTCCTCCCACAGCCTCGGCCCAGGAGGCGGCCCCTCACCCGCGTGCATGCACCCCTGGGCCTGAAGCCCCGGCCTGTGGGCCTGACAGCTGGCTCTTCTGGCCATGGCAGGCCCGGTCGCCGCTGAGGCTGTCCCCGGCCTCCCTGCGCTCTGCTGCCAGCCTTCCTCCTCGGCAGGGCCCTCTGCGGGCTCAGCCCTCTCCCCTTCCCGGTGCCGCGCAGAAGGCGTTCCAGCCCCCGGCCCCCCGCATACCCAAGTTCTCGGCTCAGCTGAGCATGTCCAGGCCACAGGATGGCTCCAAAGGGGTCTGTGCTCAGCCACACCGCCAGGCAGCATCGGCTCCACAGGGTGGACACCTCCAGAAACTGCCCACCAGGCCCACGGAAGGTCACTCCAGCGACCTCCCACTCCTGCTAGTCCTCAGCAACCGCTTCACCTTCTCTGCTGAGGCCCTGACGCGGACTCAGAGGCACCGGGCTGAGGCCGCCCTCAAGCTGCTTTACAAGGATCATCTCCCTCCCTCACGGGGAAAGCACAGCAGGGATGAGTGGAAAGAATGTACCTACAGATATGTACAGACACAGTGCTGTACATACACAGTGCTGTAATTTTGTATGTAGCAACCATGTAAATACATGTATGGATTTTATAATATACATATTATATATGAATCTATAAAGGCATATTTTTAGAAAAACAGCACACCACTGCTTCTTTTGAAAATAGTCTAAGAATAAAATGAATTTCTACAGAGCTTCCCGCCTGAGTCACTGGGTACCTGGGGCGGTGTCTGGGCAGAAGGCAGAGTACAATTTCGATCTGCTGGCTGGTTACGCTGAGGCAGAGTCCCCCACGCACCTGGGAGGTCACCTCATACCTTGGTACCCAGTCAGTGGATTCAGCCAGGAAGAGGCACACACACACCCTCACCCGGAAGGTGAAGGCAGGCATCAGTGACAGCTGTTTTGTGAGCTGTGACCCAAGGTGCCACGTCCACCTTGGCCCTGGGCTCCTGGCCAGCACTACAGCTCCCTGGCATCTTACCGTGTGCGCTGCAGTCAGAGGAGGAGCTCAACCTGGACCCACCTTTCACGGACAGAGCCACCCTGGCTTCTGAAAGTGTCCCTGGGCCTCAACGGACACCTGTGCGGGACTCAGACCAGAGCAGACAAAGGCTAGACGCAACAGGTGGGGAGCAGCCAGGCCTACCCAGGGCACAGCTGGAGGAGAGCAAACAGACCCTGCAGGAAAATTTGGCAGCTTGAACCTTTATTTTTAGTATTTTTTTTTTAAAAAGCATAATTAGAAACTTTCAATACAGAAATAATCCTAGCAAACCATTTAAAAGTGTTGTTTGACAGGAAGTTCACATCAGGTCCACCAGGACGATGGTCCAGCCCTGAGTCCTCCCCCTCCCCCAACCCCACCCCACATTCATGCGTGAGACACTCTGCGGACGGGCACACTGCCGTCACCGAATCTTACCCCCCCCCCCGGGTCTGTGTGTCCAGCAGCTGGAAGCCATGGAGGCCTCTTGCCTGCGCTGGAAACTTGCAGGACCGCCCCCCCACCCCTTACTGCCTAAATCTGCAAGCTCTGCTGCACCAGCATCACCGGAACGCTCAGGGCTGAGCCTCAATTCTCCACACCCTCCGGAGACCCGGGGTGGCTGGGACAGTCCTGAAGAGGGAGACCACGCTGTGGCCCCACACACCCAACCCAACGGCTGTCTACTGCCAGCGCCCAGCCCCGCCTCCCCAGGCCTGGAGCACCCCCACTTCGTCCCGTGGTTCCAGAGTGAGGAAGGCCTGTCACCCAGAACCCCGGGCTTTCAGCAGTTGGGGGGGGGAAGTGGAGACAAGTCAGATGAAACCCCCAGTTTTTATTGATTAAAAACCCATCAACAGTGACATGGGAAATCTGCAGTGAATCTGTGATGTGATTGTCCAATCAGGGCTTGACCTGGAAATCTCCTAGGAAAGGAAATCTAGTAAAACACATCATGGTGCTGAAATAAATTATTCCCAGGTTACATGATCTTTTAGGGGAAAGGTGAGTGAAGTGTCTCGAAGGGGAGACGGGGTGACCATAATCAAGTGCAAAAGACCCTGGTTGTTCCTCCAAGGGCACCAGGGCGAGTCATGGCTGGCGCCCAGCCCAGGCAGCTATTCCCTACCACCCGCCAAGAAATTCTCATGCTGCCTTTGTACTGCCAGCCCCCAGCCCCGCCTCCCCAGGCCCGGAGCACCCCAAGGCCGCCTACATCCAGCTCAAAGGCACCATCCCCAGGACCCAGCGGCCCGACACCCGCTCCCTCATACTGAGGGGTGCCAGGTGCTCATCGGAGACCCGGGACTCCAAGGGAGGCCCCTCCTTTCCCACCAACAAATGGCCAGGAGCCCAGCTCTGCGGCGACAGGAAGCCATTCATTTTTTCTAAAAACACTGGACCCAGAGTGGGGAGGCCGCAACTTTTGCTGCTATGCAACCAAGCCTCAGGAAGAGAAAAAAAAGTATGAGGAACTTAATTCATTTGATTTGGCTTCACTTTTATCTACTAAAATGACGCTCCTTAGCAGCCCCCCCGCCCCCACCGGCAAGCCCATCTGTGCACAAACACACCCCTACCTTTCTGTTGGAACCCAAACAGGTTGGTATAAATAAGTCAGAAGCCACGGCTCCCCTGGGTTGTAGCTGAGGCGTCTGGAAGGCAGGACAAGAAATCTGTGGGCCAAAGGGCAGGAGTGATCCCTCCTCTGGAAGCGAAGGGCCAGACCACCGGGGGGACCCGGGGGCCCACCTCAAGGTGGGATCCCCAGCTGCCGGAGCGGTGACGGGGCGGGGTGGGGGCTGGCCCTCCAAGCGGGGGAGACGCTGATGCCCGTGAGAAAGAACGAGTCCCGTGGAGCCCAGGGCACCAGCCCAGGTTGGCAAAAGGTACTTGTTCTAGAACGTGATCCTGTCCTCTCCGGAAGCTGCTGGCGGTAAGTCGGGGTGGGGTGGGGAGCGAAGTGGGTGTCGCAGCAGGCTGGCACGAAGGAGGCAAAAGCCAGAGCGGGACAAGGGCGGCGCGCTGGTTAAAGCGATATACACTATGTACAGACTCTGGTTAATTAGTCCGCTTGGCTGGCAGCGTCCTCGCCAGCCCGGGCGCTCGGCCGGGGGCGCCGGAAGGGAAGGGCAGGCCGTCCCACACCTTCTTGGCACTCGGGGGAGGAAGTCCCAACGGCGCCTCCCGGTACAAAAACGTGGAAAGAATTCTTAAATAACGGCACGGAACTGAGACTGTCCCCCAGGAGAGGAGCCCCTGGCCCGGAGCGGGGGGCACGGCAGCAGCGCAGTCTCTGCAATGGGCTGGGGGCATTAGCAGCAGCGTTTCTTCCGTTTACTGTTCTTCGTGAGCTTCACCACGTCGTTCTGTTGTTGCTGCTGCTGTTTTGCTAGGTTGTCCTTCTTTGCCCGGAGGACCAGNAGGAGCCCCTGGCCCGGAGCGGGGGGCACGGCAGCAGCGCAGTCTCTGCAATGGGCTGGGGGCATTAGCAGCAGCGTTTCTTCCGTTTACTGTTCTTCGTGAGCTTCACCACGTCGTTCTGTTGTTGCTGCTGCTGTTTTGCTAGGTTGTCCTTCTTTGCCCGGAGGACCAGCTCTGTGATGCAGTTGAACATCTATGAGGGTGAAGAGGCAGGGCGGCCTCAGACAGGGGAGGAGGCCCTGTCATAGCTGCGCCCCCCTTGTGCTGGTCAGTGCAGCCCCTCCCGCTTCCCCAGGCCCAGCCTTCCAGCCCACTGGGGGCTATTTCTGCACATTCAAGCCCCATCTACAAGGCGGTGAACTACAGAGGTCAGAAAGGAAAAGCATCAAAGGCCTCTGAGCTGTGTCTCGGGGAAGTCAGCCTCAGGGATTTTCCAGCCTTTCTGTGAAAGGATAGAGCTCCTTTCCTTCGGCTGAAAGATAGAGGTGCCTCTGCATTGGTGACGAACCAGAAGCAGCCAGTCTGCCCACTCCACACTGCCTCACCGCACGTCCCACTGAGAACCTTCCCCAGACCACCCAAGACCACCCCCAGCTCCCTCCACTCCTGGGGAAGGAATCAGGTACAACCTAGGGGGCAGGGCTCACCCCACCCCAACCTACACAAGAACAGGGAGCCTGGAAAAGGCTCAGGGCCCTCCCGCAGGCTCCCGGGGTAAAAGCCCACGGTGTGACCCCAGCCGGACGCAGGGGCCCAGGGGCCCCACTGCTGGGCGGCTTGTGTCCCAGGATGTGTCCCAGGACGCAGGGAGGATCAGCCCCCTGGACATCTGGGCTCCAACCCCACGGGCAAGACCTTCCCGAAAGCTCCCAAGAGCTTCCAGCAGCCCCGGCACATGTGGCGCTCAGCCTGCCTGGGGTGTACCGGGGCTAGCCTGGACACCCACCGGAGCTCTGGAGGCCACAGCAAAGCAAGCTGCTCTGCAGGCCAAGGCCCGGGAAGGAAAGCCAGAGAGCGGGGAGAGGGGACAGTGCGGGGCGGGCAGGATGGAAAGACGCGCGCCCGGCTGTGGGGGCAGGCCCACATCTGAGGCAGCCTCTCCCGCAGGGCTGCTGAGGTGTGAGGTAGCTCCAGTACGGGATGCGCGGGCGTGGAGCCTGGCGCACACAGCAGGCACTCCATCAGTGGCCACTACACGATGCTGTGGGCTGCCCGCCCGGGCGGCCAAGGCAGAGTCGGGGGCGGTGAGGGGGAGCGTGCCCACGCTCCCAGCCCTTCTGGCGTGGGCCTCACCTCTTCCACGTTGACATTCTCCTTGGCGCTGGTCTCAAACAACTGGATCCCCATCTGCCCGGCGAACTTGTAGGCGTCTTCGGTCTCCACCACCTTGCGCTCGGGGTCGTCATTCTTATTCCCCACTGGAAGGCAAGGCAGAGTCAGCCCGCCCCCAGCCCCCCAGCCCC